>JASJUZ010000090.1:1800000-2325000 GCA_037159825.1 Tupiocoris notatus
GATACTGAGCAATCGTGGAAGAAAAGCATCTACAAGATCATTTCACGTTTGGACGATCCTGTACCAGAATATTTCAAATCGCCCAATTTCCTCGAACAGCTGGAGTAGAATAAATGAACTGAATCTGTAAACTGTTTCCTGAAGGGTTCCTTTTTCGGACAATTTCCTGCACACCAAAATTGCTACAGGTCCTAATCGTTACGGGGCAACCACTGTAGAAAGTGATGTGTAAATTCCTATGATGAATTTCAATGCATTTTTGAAAACCTGTTTGTATATTGTTTCTGATTTCGTGGCGAGAGTTGATAAAACGTCGAGACTTTGAAATTTTCTTGTATTTTAGAAAAACGGCTGACGAAAATAAATGACAGCACCGGGAATTCGTCGATAAAATAGGCGAAATCTAGTGTTTGTAAAACGTTTTTCACTGTTGAACATAAATAGTTCATATAAATTATAAAATAGTCTGAATTCGAACAAAATTATATACGTAATAGCATGTCTCGCGTTGTTCGAGTAGCTCACGTTTCTTACCTCGCCACAACTCCTCATTATGAGTTTTTGTAAAAATTATTTTTAATAAAAATTCATTATTATATTAATTTATTTAACGAATATAAATAAATGAAGTATATATTATATAATTTCCAAAAAAAAAGTTTAGGATTATGACATTATTTTGCGTTGTATCAAATATTTATGGTATAAAATTATAAAATTATATTGAAGCTGATCAAAAGGATTTAAAAACAAAAATTAAAAAAAAACTACGTATTAGAATAGGTTTACTTGTTATAAGCAGTGTTTTCATAAAAAGGAATATAATCACGGTTAAGTGGATGCGTTCTCGAATACTGGCCCTGGTTTTAGGAACCAACACTGCAATCGAGAGGTATGGTGATGGTAATATACAACCTTGCATAAATGTATGTGATTATATTCCTACAAGTGTGCACTAGTCCATATTGAGCGAAGACTGTTTGTTCATTTTCTCGATTCGAAAAAGAAACAAAATTAAGAAGAAATTAAAATATTTAGCTGATTTGTTTTCGCCTCGATTGGATTTGGGTGACATCTGCCATCAACTACACCTCGCAATTTTTGGGACTTTTATGTTATTTAAATTTTAATAAGGAGATAAAAAAGAAAAACGAAGTCACAAAATTATTGTTATATAAAATCAAATATTGTGCAAAGACAATACTATGTGGCAAAAAAGGTTGGCCTTTTTATCTTAAAAAAAAAAAAATGAGGAAATTCCTATTTTTAAATATTTTGTATCCACGTTGTCATCACATGAAGAAAACCATCGTGTGTCCATAAACATGGATATTATATATATTTGGGTATACTAAAAAAAAAATCTGGCAGGTGTCACCCAACGATATCGGTGGTTTCATTTTTCCTTGGCATCTTTTGGAACATTTTTCTCTTCGTTAAGTTCGTTCGCTACTATAAATTACTATTACAATTTTCTTCTTTTTTTTCTATTATCTACTTCGGCACATTCAATATTTCACGGTAGCACCGTTTTGTATTATTTCTTTTTTGAACTACGGCTGTAGTGGTTCTCACTTGATCTCACGCTGCAACTTTAGTTGAATTTTAGGATTTTTCTTCAATTTTTATTTTTATGTTTTGTTGTTTAAGATTTGTTGTATTTTTTTTTCTCATTTTATTGCCCGCAATATGTACCAGGTTCTTGATGGTGTGGTGAGTTTCCCTAGTCAAATACAGAATGTTTTTACTCCAACCTTTTCGTTTTATGCGTGCTCTTGTGTTCTCGTGTTGTAAGTTGTGTTGTAATTAGTATACTAGTTCAATTTGACATCGCAAATGACTCGCATTTTCTCCAAAAGTAAGACGAAAGAGAAAAATTCCTATTCCACTAGTTTTGTGATATGATAAAAATTATACACTGCTAAAAATTTACAAGAAAATTAAGGAAATTGACGTTTTGATACTTGCAATTGATTAAGCCTTTTTTAAGTAAAAAAAAAAGGTGTGTAGAGGCTTGCTAAAAATTAACAAAAAAAAAAGAGAAAAAAAGAAAAGAATCGACGATATTTTCGCACACTGAAGTTAACTCCTAAAAGTTAGTGTCTAATTGTGAACGTTTTGTACATTTTAAAATTTAGCGAATATCATATAAATTTATTAAAATTCCTATTTAATATTTCAGAACGATCATAGTGAAGATAAATGTAAATATGTGTGTTGTTGCTCATGAGTAAGTATGTGTATATAAACGTATTTTTTTGAATTGAATACGAACAGAAAAAAAAGAAAAGTTTCGAAATTCATTTTAAAGAAAACGTGCGTAGGTATAGGCATACTTGATAGGACGAATGAATGCATGAATGCTTGCGAATGTGCGTGTACTACCTCGCAAAGAATACTTATGTTATGCGATACAACAGTACTCAACGAGAGCTGCACAAGGGGCCCCTCCGATAAACCATCCTGAATAATATTCCTCCAGCAGATGATAAAAATCCGCGAAGAAAAAAGTAAATAATAAAGAAAAAATATTAAAAATAAAAAAAAATAAAGAAAACTATCGTTGAATTTAACGATTCAACCACCAACAGTGAATACAGTTTACAGATTACCGCTTGCAGAATTCGTTCAAGTCAACTTATCTGCTATTCTATACCTATATGTTTCTCAGTTCCTTCTCCTTTCATTTCGCTCATCTGAGAAAATTAGAACCTCATCCTCTGGATCGTATAAAATACAATATTTATATTACAACGAGAGATGAATAATCATGAAGAAAGTTGACTAGCAACGTCGTACCATATCTGATTCAAGATGAAAATGGGAATCACAACCACAATAATGTAATAATAACGAGTAGAAGATGAAGTACGAACGTTACCGAAATCGTTGGGACCAGTACTTCTCTTCATCATCGTCATTCTATAGAGGGTAAAATCCGAAACACAAACAGGCAAACCTTCAGGACTTATTCCTTACACTGCAATGGATTATCACTACTGCATGCTTCAACACATCAACGAGTCGAACGGGCATCAGTTATGTATCAGGTAGGTATGAGCCGATTGGTCAAGTTCTCGCATTGCCCTCATATTGACACACCGACTACATTCGAACAAATATTATATTCAAATAATTCTAATACGAGAAAGACGAATGGAGCTCACTGAAACCGATTAAATGAATAAAGACGACAAAACCAACAACGCACCGACGTTCTCCCGAAGTGTCTCCGCCCTCAACAACGAGGTAAGAGAATTTTTTTTTATGAGATGAAAGAAAATTAAACGGTGATTAGATACTACAATTTTAGTGACGTCTGGTCGTTTCAAAATCCGTCAGAAACTTTCGCTGACGGATTATTAAACAACAAAACAACAACAACAAAAAGAAGAACAAACGAGTCTAGATTATTACATACCAGCATTATTGTATTTTATAATTTATTATATGATAATAGTCTTCGTTAGCCTGGACTCGGCCGTGATTGGGAAGACTTCCAGTCCTTATTAGTTCCATTGTTGATCCCAAAAGAAAAGATAAACTTCCTTCCATGTAATTGTTATTCAAGTAGTAGATACTTAACAGTTTCTTATCATAATGGTTGTTGTATAGCGAATTCGAGGGGACATGTAATTCTCCCTTCTTGTTTTATTTCTGTTCATTTTATTCACACTGCTACTGTGTTCGATTTTTTTCGTCCTTTGTTGTCATGTGGTTTTTGTTGATTTTTGAACTTGCATTCCAGCGTGTTCAATGTCATAGAATGAAGCAAATCTTGATTATAATTACAAAACGTTTCGGACTATTTCTCAACTGGCAGTAAACTCAGAGACGCATTTTCGATCAACACACGATATAGGTATAACAACTACACAACAATTTCAACAAGTTTTTCGGATCCGTTCAAAGCAATTTCGATGAATGAAAATACCTAAAAAAAAAAAAAAAAACATAAACGGGTGCTATATTTCTTATACGTTCTCCCATTTTCGACCTCATTACTTTATTGGTCAGTCCTCGTGTTCCTTTTATATTTGTTTAGTCCTTGAGTATTTATTATAGTTTACAGAAATACAATGAGAATAAACAAAAATTGATATCTCGGCTACGTTTAGGAACATCCCTTGTCAAAAGTCGTTAAAAAGTCCCTATTCACAAAAAGTACAAGCTTATTCAAAAAAGCACCTTCGCGCCTTATCTTATGAGAAAAAAATCGTTATAAGCCAAAAAAGTGAAAAATTGTGTGTAATTTTTAACCGAAATCTGCCTTAAATTCTATATTTTCTTATATATGACAAAGAAATGAAAAATTTTTTAACTACTTAGTGTTAATGATTTGCTGTAGTTGATGAGAAAAGAATCACGTGTTTTGGAAGCATAATATATTACGTTTATATATATGAAGTTAATGTATATTTCATTAATTTGTATATGTATTTGTTACCATTTGGTTTATTCGTGGTTTTACAGTAATGCTATTATATAGAAAGGGTTATGTAATTCGATAGAGTTACATGATATTTTGTTACAATGATAGTACATAGTTCAGTTTTCAATGTTGAACTGTAGTATAATGTGACATGTTACCCATATAGTGGGCCCCCCACCCGTGAGGCCTAACCTAGGCTAGACAATATGCATAACTCTTCCTTAATAAATTGGCCATTTACACTGCAATCGCGCCATGCCATATCAACTCTACATTGTCCACAAACAATAACGATCATAATTTTAACCAGATATACAAACGTATATATGTTATATATACACAATTTATATATGTATACATAATTGAAATTATACAGCTATCCGTATAAACATGTGTGTTAAAAAGAAAGGAAAGCAAAGATTGTACAAAAAAAAGAGAAAAAAAAACGATACAGTGATATGTACATTATTCAAAACTCGTAATAGTTTTAATACAGAAACAGAATCGAAAATGCAGAAGGATCGGGTGCAATGCAATGTCGTAATAACTCGTAAATATAAAAATAAATCGCAACGTGAGCGACGGCAAAAAAGGCTGATAAAGTAGCCTGCCGATTGAATCAATAAAATACTGCAATGCTTCAAATTCACCAAGATGGCACATTGCAAGCAAACTTTCTTCCTTGCAGCAGGCTCCAAATGCCGTGGTGTATTGCTCAGTGTAAATTTCACTTATACTTTTGTAAATTTGTACATTTGCTCTTATATTGAGTTAGACGTAAGATGGTTTCTACTCATTTCGTTCAAATTGCGTGCGTAGTTCCAAAGAATGCGACCTGTTCTCAACCATTACAGGGATTGAAAAGATTCGTTTTCATTTTTCCTAAGAAATTTAAATAAATTTTAAAAAAAAATGCTTGACACTTTTTCGACACAAAACACAGGTTTACCATAGTATGAAGGCAACTAAAAATTTTCGATGAAAAACTCGGCAGTAAAAATTAAAAAAAAAAAAAAAAAAAAAAATGTGATACGGAAAGACCCGGTTTGATTTTCGATACCATTCATTAAAAAAACCTCAAGGGCCATATCGTCCGTTCTAAAGTGCCTTCAATCACAAAAATTAATTTTTTTAGGAAAAAATATTTATCGGCCCTACATAGACCATTCGCATCACCAAAACAGGACGAATGTTTTGGGACCACGCCGCAATGTTCCGTTCCGCACACGCAGCTAACTACAGGTACATATTTTTCGTTCAAGATGGAACTACAAACGAAACTGTGTATGATTGTACAAAACTTACAGTATGGGGCCCACTAACACTCCCAGTTATTAATTTTTTTTTGTTAATCCATAAGAAGAAAAAAAAAGAGAAAAAACTTGGTTTTTTGCCTGATGGAAACGTTCATCAAGTATCGTAATGTTTGTTTTTATATCGTTCTTAATAATTAAGGACAGTGTACTTCATGTATTTACGAACTAACAGTTTTGCTGATGTCTTGCATGCATTATTGGTATATATTAGTCACATTTCTGAATTGTAGTATTACATTATGAAATATGATTCAATCATACAAATACCAGTGTTTTATTAGAAATCAGCATTGCTGCAATAATTTGATATTAAAGAAATATGAGTGTAATTCTTTACAAATTTTTGCACGCCAATGCTTCACCTTTTCCTATTTTCCTATCCCTCGTTTCTCCGTCTCATCTACTGGAACAGTTGCAGTTCTGACAACAACGTCACTTTTGAATATGACATGAACGAGCTACTATAGTATCGGTGAAAAGCGGTAAAAGTTGAAGAAGCGACTGAAAATGGTCACGTGGTGGCTAAGTGTAACATAAGACACAGTAGTAACACTACATAAACTACCCATTACGCTCAGCGAACTTCAAGAGTATCAAGTCAATGTAGATAGCCAATAGTAATCAACGATAAAATGGAAAAAAGTCAAATACCTCACAGTTCCAGAGGCCAATATAAAATAAAATCAAGATTTTTTAACCCTAAATTATGCGAGTAGGCCATGAAAGTATAATTATCATCAAAACATGTAATAATTGGATTGTAAGCAATCGAAACAACTCTAGGCGCGTGTCTGACTTCCAAATATAAAACCAACTTCAACAACTTGTGAGGTTTTAATATCGATACAATTTTATCAGCGTTCGCACTCGCTCTCATCAAAGTTTACCATTCTTTTCAAAAATGAAGAATAAAAACGCTGCAAATGATTATTCAGTGGATTATTCGTTTGCTTCAAAAATGATGTGAAAAGACCATCCATTCGTGATAGTAATTATTCCCAAAATTTGTAGTTCTTACCACATAACGAGAGATTGGTAACTAGAAGAGAAAAATTCCGTAGAAACTATTGCTATTTTAATCAATTTTATTTTTCTTAACTTTCAAACTGAAAGCTAAATTTTTCGCCTAACGGTGAAGCTGAAGAGAGTGTTTGATGAGCATTCCAATGAGTATAGAACGATTTTTCAGTCCAAGAACTCTCGAGTGATACCCATGGCAACTTTCTGAATATCTCCAAGTTCATCACAAAAGCTGCGATAACTCGAGAACGAATAAAAATGATGGCCTCATTCGATTCAGCGTCCAAAAATCTATAGAAATTGATATAAAACACACCTTTGTCCGAAAAACATTCGAAAATAGGCATTTTCTCCCCCTCAAAACTCCCCAAAAATACCCTAAAAATTGAGCTAGCAATGTGGTTCAAGAATTGGCCCGTTGTGAGACCGAAATTGATTTTTAGTAGTTTTCATTTATCATACAAAGCCAGATATCTCAGATATAGATTGATTTGTGGTGAAAATGTCACAAATGTAGCTATTATAGTTTGGCCGGAAAAGTGTAGACCTCGTACGGCGGACTGACAGAATTTTTTTATTGGATATTCGGATTCTACATGCCTTGAAACGTAAAACATCAAATTTTTAGACGGGTTAGACTTTTTTTCTTGGGCGATTACAATGGTTTATTATTGAATAATAAAATAAAAAAATTTACCTACTGTTGTGACTCAGCATCAATCAGATCAATTGAACAACTTTTATCTAAAATCGTCCGATCTAAAATCGTCGGCCATTTAAGCCTTATTAATCGGCACTGTGAAAAAAATTCGAGATGTGAGAAATTTTTGGATTACAGAGAAATAATTGGAAACGCTGCTACCTGCCCGATTTGGTTTATAGATATTTTATTTCAACTCCTCTTCCAGTATAATGGAAACTAAATCTGCTAAAGAAGCAAAACGTCGAAAGAACACAGATAATACCAGCAGTCGATTTATTTCTTCAACAATTGCAGAGCTGCAGTTATATATCAGTTCTCCTAATCTCAAGGAAATTCGACCATGTGTGGATTTTTTCTCTTTCGACCCGTTCGATGAAAAGGTATTCCTTAAAAACCTGCCATCGAATATCTCAGATATAACAAAAAGTTAATAATTATACATTCACCACAAATCTGAAGAAAATAATAAACAAACCTTTGATTAATAAATTAAAAAAACTAATATAAATTATATTGTAATATGTAATTACATAAATAAATAAATAAAATAAAAATATGTAAATATATAAAAATATATTGTTTTTGCCTCAGCCAACGTGGAATATTTTTTGTCGATTTTTAAGACCTAACGGGAATGATATCAGCATGTTGAAAATGTTCAGCGAGTATTTGGCGCAGCGCAACGAGGTAAGTCGCTACACTAATCACAAACCTGACAACGCCTTGAACACAACTCAACTACGGTATCCAACGAAAATTTAGTAAAATTACAAATTACGTAGAAATTACTGTAGTACTATGCCAGGAGCACCTGGTAAAAAATACCAGCTGGTAAAATCTCGCATATTATTTTACGAAAATTTCAATTCCACGAGAGAAATCATATCATCTTCTTTCACACGAAGCGATACGAAGAAATACATCGTTCATTATATTGGTTATTAATTTGAATGATGATTCGTGAGGCTTTACGGAAGTTGGGCAACAAAAGCGAGTTTTGTTGTGTTTTCTCCTAAAGGTTTATAACCTTGACCCTTGATTAAAATGACCATTATGGCGAGTAGATGCCGCTTGATTTTTCGGATATTGGGTCACACACCGTACCTCCACGTTATGAGCCTTTCTCACGATTTCGCTAGTGCCTATTTTGTATTTTGATTTTTACAGGCCGCAAAAATCAATATATTTGAACCCTCAAGGTCTCGAAATGTATGGAACGGCAATTGAATGAAGGCTGATTCTTACCACGTGGGTCACATACAGAACTTCCTTGTTATACGCATATTGACTATATTTTGGTTTTTTCATACTGCAAAAATGATTATATTCAAACCCTGGGGGACTTGAAAGTTTTCTTTATGTCAGCTGAATGTCGTATGATTATTATTATTGGTGTCACACACCGTACGTCCCCATAATTCGCATTTTCAGTTATTTTATTTGTGCACTTTGTATATTTGGGTCTTATTGCCCTAAAATAAACTCTTTTCATTTTGGTTAAGTTTATGTTTCTAGTACTTCCAGCTCTTGTCACTGCTTTCACTTCTGTTAGCCAATGGGGATCAAGCTCCCCTTTTTACGTTCACTTGACTGTTAGCCAATAAGAGACAAGGTTCCTTTCACCAAGAACTATTCAAGATGTGTCCTGTAGAACTTTCAATTTTAACTGATAGCCTAAACACCAAACTAGATGTAACAATATAGCTCATTTAAATTAGTGGAATTTTTGACAATCTTTTGTCTCCTATCCTTATGACAAGGAAGCATGACCAGGGCAGTTTGTTCATGAGTACCGATAAGGTTCCTTACCAGTCAGTATCACCGCTCTCTCCTTTTCCAGATCAATAGTGTCTTATTTCTGACATGAGGGAAAGTAAATAACGAACTCTTCCAAGTAGTTTTATTTGCAAATCACTTACAAAAATTGTTTCTCACCCTGAGCTGGGTACAACTTGTCTACAGAATCGAGACAACCTCAACAATGAGACTAGAAAATGACTTAAAATATCCAAGTCTGAGCACTCTTGAGCTTTCACGCTAATAAGTATCTGACAGACGAATTTTAGAATAATCATCTACATACATCAGTCATGATGGCAAAAAGAGAGAATTATTTCGAACAGAATATCTCATCGAAAGAAGGTACAGTCAGGTTCTCGATAAGTTGAATAGGTCATAATGATATAATTGAGGTCATATAGTTTTGACGTCCCTTATCATTTTGTACGTAAATAGCAACTTTTTAAATAACAGAAGATCTAACAGCTAGATTTTGGTGCCCAGCATTTGCCTCCGCACCTACTATCTGAACTCTGAAAAAGTATCTGTCCTCCTGTATTGTCAGAATGAGAGGAAGAAATATGAAAGGCAGACAATCGTCAAGTTTGCAACAATCAGGTCTGTTCTAGTTATAGTAAGAAAAAAGTAATTAGGATTGGAAAAAAAGGCAGAATGTAAGCCATAAAAACAGGCCGAGTTTGGAGTACAAATAATAATATGTTCCAAATAGAGTTAATTGACATTTTGGTCAGAATGAAAAAGTCATAAGATATTATACATAAGGTCAGAAAAAGACCTCCACTTCAGCCTTTCGACTCAATTATAAAATCAACCAGCTCATTGACAGTCTACCAGGTGAGATAGTGGGCACTACTAAGTAAAGTTGAAGAAATGCCAAACGAGACATTGCCACAGATTGCATTTTGTGTCAACATCAAAGTAAGTTGATGAACTCAGAATTCATTATAGTATATTCATGTAGCATAATGTAAGTTGAAATTTATAGAACAAATATGGGGGAATAGAGCTGATGATGATTTTCAGTGAAATAATACTCTACATATCAGCAAAGAAGAGCTGTTCTGTCATTCAGAAACCGCTTAACACGGAAACGCCTCTGTTGAACTTCAAACTTTGATAACTACAAATCTTACAAAGATTCCTCAAAATTTGAACTATTTATAAAATGACAAGTACCTCCAGACATCCTTGCCCAATTGAGAACAGATATTTTTGATTTTGATAATCGTACCAAAACTCCTGAAACTCTCCAACCTAGTGACAGCATTTTTTAATACCGCCTGAACATATTATACTTCACATTTGATCCCTCACAGAAAATTGATGGACTTAAGCCGGAATACAGACTAAAAATAGAGGGACTGAAAACCCACCATCGACAGCAATAATTTCTAATGTTCTTGTGAATTCTGTTCATTGAGATCTGACTGTACACAACAGATCATCTTTTTAAGGTGATCTGTACCTACACTATAAATAGACTACTATGCTGTTAAAACAGAATCTTACACTAGATGAGATAATACCAGTTACCTTGACTCCAATTTGGATTACCTAAATTCAACTTAATCATTAACGGAAAAAAAATAAGAGGTGGCTTAATGGAATTTAACAAAACCAATGTTGTAAGTAAACAATTCATGTGGCCAGATAGAAAAGAGAAATTTCAAAGTATGTTTGATTGACGCTTTGGTGAACAAAAAACAGAATTCCACGGGTACTACAGTACATAGGAACCTCACACCTGCTACATAAAACAACAACGAATATCCACATTAGAAGTAAAGAACGAATGATTACTCAATCCAAGGATCCAATATGAAATGCATATATCAGACTAAAACATCAATACATGAATAATCTCTACGCAAAAGAAATCAAAAATAGGAAGTTGAGGAGTAGATTAAGCAAAGACAACATGATTACGATTTCATACAATTATGGACGGACACACTAAATTAATTAAGAGATCGGATTTCAGACCAACATTATGCTTACGACCATTTCCTTACCTACATGTATATAGAATAGCTATAAAAGTAAAAAAGTTAGATATGGATGGACAGTTGTGATGCTAGCCCTATCAATGGTTTGCAACCGTATACAAAACTACTAACAAAAATAAAAATACTTAACATCTATCTTCGGCTCATTCTAAGAGCTTCACAACCTCTCTCTCAAGAGATATTGAGCCATGGATCAACAGTCTCTACGTAGAAGGCAAATGTGATGAATATTTCAAGAACTTCCATAGAATTGAGAAAATGCAATGATTTTTTCAACTTTTACAAAGGTAATGATGATATACAGTTGAAAACTCTAAGTATAATGAAACTATAGGCGTCTAGATTACACAGACATTTCTGATAACTGTACTAAATAATGAATCAAATAAATTTCATGAAGATACTGGAAGTTGGAAGATTGGATGGTGAAACTGATGAAATGGGGGAAGGATAAAACTTTGTGGCTTTACAGGTGGGATTGAAGTTGAGATAATATCCGGAACAGTTCAATTACCACTCCTGCCAATAAACTTAAGATGAATAAGACTTCCATGTTTGCAAGCTAAATTTAACAAACCGTTAGAACGCTGAGATTTTGAAGAAACGTTTCTGGGTGGTGGCTTCAGTAAAATTTTTAATGGGAAATTTTGGCCCAATCATACATTTTTGAGTATTTGAGTAGAAAGAGAAGAAAACATTTTGTCATTTTACTATCTCACTTTAACCATCTTGAAGTTGAAATTGAATACTCAACAAATAGCTTTCAAGTCTTACACAGTGTCCACTTCGACACACGGCGGGTAGGAACCATAAGCAGTTCAAGACTCAAGATATAAAAACTAATAAAACCAATGAATCACTTCATACTTATGATTCACCTAATTGGACAAGGTGAAATGGATGTATACAACTGAAGCTAACATTAACTCCGTGAGTTTGAGTCATTGTCACAGGGAAGTCTTGCTTAACTTCAATCCAATCAAATCCTTGATTCCTCACCTGCCCAAATGAACGTCGAAAACCATTCTTTTTTCATCACTAAGATCAAAAAGTTTCAAGAAACTAAGATTCACTCACAAGTGGAAACTATAATTTCAATACTACGCTATTTAAACAATTCATTTCAAGACTTAAAGATATGGTTTCAAGACCATGAAATGGTGGCTTATTTCAAGAAGAATTGAAATGACTAAGTGCGCTTTGTATCATGTGCTAAGAATCCAATAAACAGATAATTATTGTAATTAATTGTTTTCATAAAATGCACACATTTTTTTCAAACGAGAGAGAACATTCTTTTTATTGAGACATGCAAATACTGTCCAAGTCAGTAGTGCAAAAAAATTGCTATCAGTTGTGCTCAAAAATATTTATAAGTATGAGCTCAACAAAATTATTCTAAATTATCTACAATCCGAATCACAATTTTGAGAATATTGCAAAGATTCAAACGCAATAAAATCATATAAAATTTGATTGACCCTCGATGAACTGTTTCTCGCCATGGCCAAATGAGACTTTGTTATCTTGCCCTTAGATTGACAAATAAAAATTTGATCACATTTACTACACACTGCCAAACACATTGCACACAGTCGATTAAATTAATTACACGTAACTATCAATATACTATTCTATGCGGGATAGGATGTTCAACATTAAAATCAGCATCTTCAGAGTTCATGTGATAGCACTCTCGAATAGACACCCCTCTCCCGCCATGCCCCGTTGTTATCCATTGGGACTGCAACAATGGTTTGAGTCCCTTCAACTCTTTCTTGGATACATTATTACAACAATTGTGAGAAGATAGTTTTACAGTAAATTGCTGATATCACATGCTGATCAATTTGGAGATTCACACGCTATGAATGTTAATCAAGATCTTGATTCCATAGCTGTATTGAACGGTTGGCTAGTGAACCTGGAACGTGAAAATAAACAACTGAAATCAGAAAGAGGAAAATGTATTGGAATAAAATTGAGGCAGGGTGGATTTGGAGGGTTAAGTAAAGTACAGGAATGAGTAAAGTATATAAATCACAAGCACATCCACTTGTAACTTGATTCCAAGATGGAAAAGACGCAATTGATTTGTAACCAAATTAGTAAAGCCAACATAAATCTTCAAAGCCAACTTTCAACATCGAATTCAACCTCCATACTTCAAGACGTTGAAGGATTCGCAAAGAATGACCGACAAGCTGGAAGGAAGAACGTCAAAACTTGTGAGGGAACCCGATCCATTTCCAGGCAGACAAGGTTCGAACGTACAATCGTTTCCAAATCGCTACGTGACTAAGTCACTGAGGTGGGAGTCTGTGGCTCCCTTCTTAAATCAATTTCCAATTTTTAATTTTGCTTCATTTTTCTACTTGAAATTGTTACTTTCAAATCTCTTAGTTTACATTTTTATAATTTCATCTCATCGATGTTCTGTTCACAAAGATTAAATTACTTGCACATACTCATCTGTGCATACTTCTGTTTTTTGCCGTACTTACAAACACAACTCAAAAAACCAAACAGTTAAGAAGAAATTTCTAGTTACCTTGGAAACATAAAACTCGTAAACTTTCCGTTTAGGCTAAACTGGGTTTTACTAGAAGTGAATTAATTGGTTACAATCAAAATTACCTTGACAACTGATGGCGAGATGGCGTTGTCATAGCCTCCTTTGGACTGCATTTGGTCATGCATTAAGCTCAACTTGGAATCCTCCATTTCTCCTGAGCCAATGTGGCCCGTGTGTTGGAAGTTGGTGGGCTCTCCAATCATTGTGCGGTCAATTTTTCGACTTCGTCTTTTCTGTAAAAATAACTTCCAAGAATTATATTAATCCGTAAAAATGAAATAGTATATAGAAAACCACACACTTAAATCATCACCTTGCTAACAGTATGTAATACATTGGCAAGCTTGCTGAAGAGCTATTATTTGTCAATAGGTCTTACCATCGGCAGGAAACTAACAAAACTGCCACATTCAGTAGTTTGCTATAGCACGATTTGTGCATTAATCTCGCACATTTACCAAATTTCGTTAGATTGCGGTATCAAAAACTCCTAATCTTCACTTCGTCACTGTCATCATGTTTTTTCCAAATAACAGCAGATTTGCTATAATCGACTTACAGAACTCTGGTTTGAAAATGGCAAAAAATGCAGTTTCGCTATTTTGCCGTAAATACGATTGACGGATGCCTATGAATAATATACGTAGTAGTATTTTACTGAATTGCATTGTACTGCACTAATACTGAAAGTAGTAATAGCGGATATTTAGTGAGATAATAGTTGTTAATTTAATATTAATAAAATAGTGATTGATCTCCATGCCCGCATCCATAATTTGAATAGACGCAGACAGCATCGTAATAACAAGCAATAAAATGGACATGGCCCATCATTTATAGGATTAATCAAATTTACAATCGTACCTGTTGTTGAGGTTGATGGGCACAACATGAGAATAGGTGAATCCAAGTATCACAGGCAGGCTGATATCCCGACATAGATCAATCTGAAAAATGCAAGGAGTTTCATTGAGCCAATTCTTGAACCACATTGCTAACTCAATTTTAAGGGTTTTTGGGGGGTTCTGAGGGGGAGAAAGTTCATATTTTCTACGGTTTTTCAGAAAAAGGTGTATTTGGTATCAATTTCTATAGATTTTTGGACGCTGAATCGAATGAGACCATCGCGGAGTCAATTGCTTTTTGGTTCTCGAGTTATCGCGGCTTTTGTGTCGAATTTGGGAAATTTTCAGACATTTGACATGACTCGAGAGTTCTGGAGCTATAAAAATCGTTCTATACTCGTTGGAATGCTTGTCGAACACTCTCTTCAACTGTACCGTTTGGCGAAAATTTCAGATTTTAATTTAGAAATTAAGAAAAATGAAAATGATCAAAATTTCAATAGAACTACTATAGTTTCCCCTATAGTTAACCATTTTATTTTTCGGTGGGAACGTTCACAAATGTTCGGAATAATTACTATAAAAAATGAATAATTTCTATTTTTTTTTTTTTTTTTTAATTTCACGTTTACATTTTAAATAGAAGTATTGGGCTCGTCCAAAAAGTCGATCTCGGTACAAAGTTGAATTTGGAAATATTTTCATAGTGCCTATGAACAAAGCTGAGAAACAATTTCAAAACAAGTGTACCTATGCGGTCAAATATTGAGAAAAGTTAACACATCTCCTTGAAAAATGAATTAAGTTCAATGGAATTAATAGAAAATATTCACCCGTGATGAATTTGGGGTGGCACACTATATTTCCGAACTATAATAGTTTAAAATGTTTTCAATTATGGTTGATACAATGGCCCGAAGAGCCATCATTTTTTTAACGTTCAAGGCCTAGAAATGTCTGTTACTGAATGTGAATGAAGCTTGATTTTCAGCATTAGTGTCACACGCCGTATTTCCAATTTTTGTAACATTTTATTCAAACTTTTTTTAATCAGGTCTCTCCGCTAAAAAATGATTCCAAAATCAAAATGTAGTCAATATGCGTGGTACTGTATTTGACCAAAGTGATAAGAATCAGACTACATTCAATCGCCGTAAACAATTCACGACCTTGAACGTTCAAATATGATTTTTCCGTTTTTTTGAGCTTTTTAAAAAAAAATTAAGTATAATTTTTATTTATTTTTTTATTTTTTTTTTTTTTATAGGATGCTCGAATTTGTCATCCCTTGAACGTAAAACATCACATTTTGATTACATACGTTTGATTAAACTATACTCCTCCGGACATGGTGAAACTTGCAGTTACGAAAGCGAATCTATAGAAACCCATAAACACCATGGTAACTAAAAACAAGCACAATTCAAAGGTAGCTGCCGTAAGAGGTGGACGACGGATCAATCAAGACCGCTAACCATGAATAATAATATAACAGTCAAAAATTAAACTTCCGAATTACATAGCGCTTAAATTATCGGCCGATGAAATTCGTCAAATAAAATACGAGAAGAAAAACTCATCATTTTAGACATTATTAGACATGGGACTTACTTGGCAACGGCGGGAGTTAGTAAACGATGTAGAGAGGACCTAAGTCACCTCACTATACATTCATGAAAAGTTCATTTCGAACGTTTATGGTACACTGTTTTTATCGCGTGAAAACCGCATGATTCTACGGAAGAATTCGGCTAAATGTTGAGTCTCTTTTTCTCAAATCACAATTTCACAACCGAAATAGGTATCGAACCAAGGTAGATAGATTGAGGAGGTACGCTGGTAACTCTGTAGCCAATGAAAAGTGCGAATGGGTATGACGTCATAATGAATCCCAAGTCCCACTTGGTAATGAAGATTGGATTGATTTCACCTACTTAATACACAAGTAAAACTGATTATTGATTTTTGTGAGCATTTTATTTTAACTTTTAATGCTCGTTTTGGTTATTTACGTAAATAATAATTGGTAAATAACGTTAGGGTGATATAAACCTTCAAAAAATGAATCAAGATGGTCAGACTTACCAGAATTTCAAAAAAAAAAATTAGGGAAGCAACAATGCCAGTTTAAACTAGTTCACTTTTGAACATTATTATTAATCATTATTATTAAAACATATTAGGAATATTGAAACAAAATATAATTGTGACGTGGGAAATAAATAAAATTGTTTTTGAAAACTCATTATAAACTTTTATTTTTAACAGTAATTATTTTTCTTTTTTTTCATACTTCCTATCTGATAAATTAGCGGATCGTTCAAGGGATTTTTGTTGTGCCCTTTGTGCATTTAAATATTTTATCCTCAGCAGTATGCGCATTTTGCAAAAAGATTCTATCAACTTGTTGTCAATTTGAAGAGAAGATGCAACTTTTGATGTAACGTATTCCGTTGTTTTTTTGCAGTTGGTGGGTATTTTATCTTTTGTATTATAAAGTAGGTTTGTAATTTTCGACTAAGTCATAGCCGACATGACCATTCCAACATTCGATGTTTTTCAAGATTTGTAACTTTCATCGTGGATTACTTCACCAAAAGTCGTTAATTTTTCAGATTTTTGAATAGACCGAACGAACGGTAATTTAACTTAAGATTTTCTCCGAGTAGTGTACCTATCCATTTTTCAAAATTTTATGCGGTATTCAACAACATCGGTAAAATGTACACCAAAAAATCTCATTCTCCAACTTTACACATTCTATTCATTCATGTACCTAGGGCAAAAGAATGAAGCATATAATCATGGAAATACACACCATAATCAATCATTATGCTAAATTTGAACAAAATTGGAATCAAAAAATGTTTCACAAAAAAACCAAGGGGTACCTCTGCAATTTTTTAAAACTTATCAGTTGTTGATTTTTTACTCTCCTATAAGTACAGATAAAAACCTGCAGTTTTCAGGAAAGTTGTTTTTTTACCAGAAAATAAAGAGAAAAAAGTACAAAACACGCACAAACAATGAAAAAGAGTTTAAACTCGTAAATTAATAAGTAGTCTCATAGTTTGCTTGAGGGGAATTCAAGAAATACTGACGAGTGTTTTATGGTAGGAAAGACTTCTCCCTTCAACAGGTAGAATTTCAACCCTCCAAATAAAAGAGAAAGGTAGAAGAAGGGTTTAATTTTGTAATGGGTAGGGGCCTCGGGTCTGTGCTCTAGGGGTTCAAAATGTACTTGTCAGTGAGAGGATTTAAGAATTAAGGATTTAAGACAAATTTATTCAGCAACATAAAACATATAAATTAATACACAATAGAAAAATAACGAATAATAGGTTCAGCAATAGGCTATCGCCCGTGAGAGGGATTCAATGTGACGTTTTAGCGTCCTTAGCAACCGATTTGGAGAGGGGGTCGCCCTTAGTTACCAGCGTACCTCCTCAATCTATCTACCTTGGTATCGAACCACAGAAACAGAAGGTTATAATTTTACTGGAAGGTAGTTTCATTGTTGACTTGCGCTTCCACCCAAGGAAGTGAAGCCTATAATCCTCCTTTGCTCCACGATTGAGTGAAACCAGGACCAAGTTGACTCCTAGCTCTGCAACTCGTTCCGAAATTGATTAAATTTTCCTGGACGGGATTTGCAACTTATTTTACAGTGGTTTACCATTCCTATAGCGTCAAATACATTATATTTATTCGTTAAATATATTTTTGCGCCCTGTAAAAATGGTAACAGAGAAATAGCCGCATGTAGCGGAAGTACTGTCTGTGATCCGAACCTGTAACAAAACAATTTTTGCGAACGAGATCAAAATAGTTATTTATAGCTACGAGACCCGAAAAAATACAATTACACTCAAATAAAATAACACAAAATGCGTTTTACAGTAATTCGTAAACAAAAATATTATGTCGGCCACGCGGTTCAAAAGTAATCGTTACTTTGAAACCTTCTTATTACTTTGTTTTCCTCATGTGTTGACACTTGACAGAACGCTTTGAATCGCGGTAATCGGCCGATTTTTTCGAACGACGAACCGTAAAACAATCTGAAATGATTCGGAATCAATCGATTGAATTTCTCGCTCTGTAAAACTGGAAAAATAAACAAAAAAGCCGAATAGGTTCTGCTTGGTTTTTTATTTAATTTCTTTTTGCTACAGAAATGGGAAGCGGTTCAGTACCTTTGTAAGTACTCTTGTCTATTATATAGATTAGTTCTATTATATAGATAGCTCTGGACGTCGTATCTTTATTCTGTACAGCGACTTACGAGTAAAATAATTCGCATTCAGTATCGCAGGGTGACTTTTCATGATTTTCTTTTGCGCCTAGGGTTTTCGTCGGTGATATTAGAAAAGATTTCAAGAAAGCCTTCAAAAAATTGCACAGCGTTAGTTCGCTGTTGTCTCCGAACGACATTCACGAGGTTACCACGTTCGTTTGTGGCAATTTGTTCGGAAACGCCGCTCACGATGAGTTTGAAAATGACATTGGATCCGGTGGCAGTAAGTTATTAGCCATGAATGTATTATTTTCATTCTCTTGATGTCCGGAGGTTGTGAGGGGGAGAAAAACCAGGCTGTGGACACTATGGCTCCACGTTGCCCTGAAGATGCCCGAATGGGCGAAAGTGCTCGGCCAGCCATTTAGAATCGGAGTACGAGTCGCCTGGTTTTTCTCTCCCTCGCAACCCCGGGACGTAAATGTATTATTCCTGGGAAATTCGTTTCATTCCGAGGATGTTAATACGTTGAATTGCGATAGCTTGGAGCTGCCTAAGGCCCTAAAATAGGTTCAATGTTTGCTATGCAAATTTTGACTTCAATTTACTTGCTCAGTTCCTATTCGCACGTACACGCTGGGTCCTATGAACGAGATGCAGAAAAGCTTATACCAACCAAGAACCGCTGAGGGAACGAGCGATTGTGACGGTCATTTGCAGGAAACGTTTCCTAATCTTTTCTCCCTTGGTAAGTTGTTCTCAAGATTATTTGAAAAACCAGTGGTGTGCATAGATCACACAGTACTTCCATGTTTGAGTTGGTAACAGGAATAACCAATCATAAAATCAAGAATCTCTCACTAAGGGTGCAATGTTACAACTATTATTGAAAAACTAGCTAGGAGAACCCAAGAATAGAAAACTCACCAATTAGGTTAATAATGTGGAAGTGCAGTATGTGAGCCTAATGTAAGGGATAATTTCTAGGAACCTCCAGCGTCAAAGATATTGATTTTTTCACAGCCTGTAAAAATAGAAATCAACCGCATAAGGCGGTAATACGGTGTATGATCCAATTGATACGTAACAAGTGTTTTTTCCTTGTCAGCATATAGGTAGTGATAACAAGTTTTGTGCCATGGAGTCAATTTTATAGCAAGTAGACCCAAATATACAAAAGTGCACAAACAAAATAACTGGAAATGCGAATTATGAGGAAGTACACCAATAATAAAAATCAGAAGACATTCAACTGACATAAAGAAACATTTCTAGTCCCCCATTGTTTAAATATCATTTTGGGAGTCTGAAACAATCAAACTATTATCAATATGCGTACAAAAAGGAAGTACTGTATGTGATCCAGCTGATTATTATCGGACTTCATTTAATCACCATCCAAAACATTTCAAGATCTTGAGCGTCCCAATGCAAACCACCAAAACAAAATACGCTCTAGTTAAATCGTGAAAAAAAGCTCATACCGTGGAAGAATGGTGTGTGACCCAATGGACGAAAAATCAAGCTTCATCTACTCGTCATAACAAACATTTTAAGACCTCAAATGTTGAAAAAACTCTTGCATTGGAAGGGTTTGTGAGAAAGTTGTTGCTAACTTGTTAACTCTTCTATGTCATGCTATTAAAAAACTTTAGTCCTAAAACCCTAACAACACCATTTTTGTTTG
Organism: Tupiocoris notatus; assembly: GCA_037159825.1. Lineage (NCBI taxonomy): Eukaryota > Metazoa > Arthropoda > Insecta > Hemiptera > Miridae > Tupiocoris > Tupiocoris notatus. Next base: position 1,820,622 of record JASJUZ010000090.1, read on the forward strand.
TTTTAGGGAAACAAGGAGTTTTTAAACTGGTATCTGGCATCACTGTTGCTTATCTCAATGGGCTAGAAGGTCAAAAATCGACTGCATGGTCATTCAATAATGCAGACATTGAATCCTTAATAAAAACTTGCAGTTCACATGAAGAAATTGACGTACTGTTAACTTATCAATGGCCTTTTGGGGTGGAAAAAACTGATAAGAGTGGCTCTTTGACGGTCAGTGGAGCTTCTAAACTTGTAGGACGTTTGGTTGTTGCTTTGAAACCCAAAATGCATTTTGCTGCGAACGCAAAAGTTTCATTCATCAGCCCTCAGATGGCCCATCGTTCTGAAGATGGAGATGTTCCGAAAGTGACGCAATTCATCGGTCTAACTGATTTTGAACATTACAAACAAGGAAAGTGGGTTTACGGTGTTAAGTATCCGATTGGTAAAAAACAGATGCCTGTTCAATCGCAAGTTGAAATACCATTCACATATGCGTACAAGGATGAGAAAATCAATAATATTTTCTATGATACTGGCGGCAAAAGAAAAGGCCGAGACAACCCAATGCACAAGAAGAAGCGCAGAAACGTGAATGTTTCTATTGATTCTAGTAACTGCTGGTTTTGTTTGGGCAATCCAAATGTAGAGCGGTCGCTGATTCTGGCTGTCGCAGATGTCGTTTATTTAACCCTGGCTAAAGGACCAGTAATCGATAAGCATTTCATAATTTCTCCGATAAACCACGTCAATAGTTTGGTATTTTCTGACAAGTTGATTAAAGAAGAAACGGACAAATTTTTGAAAGCCCTTTCCAATTGTTATAAACCGTTAAAGAAAAAACTGGTCTGGTACGAAAGGTGTTATAGAAGTCCCCACTTTCAAGTTGAATGCTACGCTGTTAATAATCAAGATCTGAGCATGATCTGCTCTCAAATAGAGGTGAGTTTATTCTTTGTTACTACCTTATTGTTTCTCAATCTTTTGAGTTTATTTTTTTGTGTTTTGATTTGAAAAATAAGAATCAAACATGCTTTGGAAATTATTACCCTCACTATAAAACTTGATTTTCATTTCATCTGTCCCATCCCTGACCAATATGGTGTAATCTCACTTACCTAAGGTAAGGACGTGTTAACTCCTCACACTCCCTGTTCAATATCATTTGCGACGAAAGCAATGGTTTCTATTGCTTCACAAAAAATCGTTCGATACTCATTGAAATGCTCATCAAACACGCTCTTCAACACAGTCGAATGCATAGTTATAATAAGCCTGCTTCTCTGGTTTGTGGAATGAAGACATATCCACTCTGTTATGGAGAAAGACTCGATTAGGCTCGTTTTCACCTCGAATGGACCAAGTATAGCACTCCAACTTTAACTAAAAATAACATTTTTAGAGTTTTTCCCTTCCTCCAAAATGGGTGCGATAATAACTCATGTAATTTCATTGCTTTCATTTGAAAAATACAGGAGATGAACCTACTGTTCTCATTCTTTTACATCTTCCATCTTTGCAGGAAATGGCCGACGCAAAGAACCTAAAAGTTGCACCAGCGTCAGGTGTGAGAAGTGTGTCAGACATCAAACTTGATGAAGATTGCTCTAACTATTTTTACTGCCAGGTTGGCGAGAAGAAGGGTTACATGATGAACATTCCTGCTGACACGGATTTCCCCATGAATTTTGGCCGGTAACGTTGCAATATTTGATTTTGTCGTGAAAATATTTGATTTTGCTCAGTAATCTCTACCATTTTATAATGGTTTTGAGCGAACTGCACTCAAGGAAAGAATTGTTATGGCCAACTTTGGTCCAAGAAACAATCTACACTGAGTGATTAAGCTAATTATCTAGAATTGTTACGTTGTTGTATTTCTGTCAAACTTATATTAGCCGTTATGAGCAGTTAAGCTAGTTTTCAGTGTCTCTAAAGATGGACAATATTATTTTTTAAACACGCTTCTCAAAAATATTGTGATTGCAAACTTAATACTGTTAAACATTCGTTTTTCAATATTAAGCCTCCGTTTTGTTACTTTGACACCTAAAAAATAAACCTACAACAAGTTGAAATAACATATGCGTATGGATTTACTCAATTGCAGAACAGTGATCGCAAATGCTATTGGTCTTCAAGATCGCATACGATGGCAGGATTGTGTTCCATCCGAAGATGAAGTTGCAGATGCAGTGAAAGCATTCAAGCGTGAATTCGAGCCATTCAATTTTACATTGGAAGATGAAGAAGAATAATGACCAAATCATCGTCCGATTTTTTCATTTTGTAAATTATTCATCTCTGTGAATATTCAATGTGTTTATCATCTATAAGGAATTTGCAGATCTAGGAGGGCCACATCATTGACCTAAAATAGTCACTGTATTGCTGTAACATGTGGTAAAAGTGACTCAAGTCAATATATCTCCCAGTTTATGACTCGATTTTTGCTGTTCAGCCCCATACACCGTACTTCCTAATTATGAGTATTCTCTGTTCTCCATCAAACCATACAATCACACAAATTTTTATATCACGTTTCAAGCTTAAAATAGGAGAAAATGGATCGACGAATAGAAAGAAGAGTTTTCTTAGCCGAACCATGAAATCACAACTGTGATAGTGAATTGAAATGAGCGGTGGTGGAACAAGTTGATAATTAGGGATGGTTTTTGTTATTGAATAATAAACCAAAAATAAAACAAACCAACCAAATGAATCCAATAAAAATATTCTGCCCTTCCACCGCACTCCAACAACATTCTTTAACCAAGTCGCTACCTCTATTTTAAAGGTATTCTTGGGTGGTTTTGATTCAGAGAAAATTTGCATTTTCCAACACTTTGGAAAATTTGGCATGAAGGTATAGCTCAATTTTTGAAGCTATAAAAATCGTTCTATACAGTCATGTTGGAATGCTTATCAAATACTCTCTAAAGCTGCACCGTAAGGCAAATTATTTCACTTTTAATTTGAAAATTAAGAAAACAAATTATTAAAATTACCATAGTTGCTTTGAAGTCTCTCCTCATAGTTATCTATCTGTTTTTTTGGCAGAAACTAGGGAAGAAAGAACCAATTAAACTTCTCTTTTCCAGTTCATTCCGGACGTTTCCCTCGAGTTGGTCTCATCAGATAACCCTTCAAACTATTCTTTCTTCATTTTTATACGTCAGTTCTTCTGCAAGCAGTTCAGAAGCATTTCTAGTGTAAGAGTGGTCTTGTCTGCGTTGGATTAAACAGGGTTATTCAGATGGGTATTATTATAAAGACTGATGTAACAGAAATACTTAACATCCCAGTTTCGAAGTTACTAGAATAAGATAAACGGGAATCGACTGGAGCTTGAAACATGAAAGTCAAAAGGTACCAATTATTCCACACTCCATGTAAATTACGAAACCATGCTCCATGAATAGTTTTGTTCTCATTTGAAATGCATGAATTGGCAAAAGGATGTAAAAATGGTGCGAAAATAACTCGAGCGTTCTTTCTTGGTTTTAAAATAAATTAAACAATTTATTAGTCATCAATAAAATATACAATTTTAAGTACGTGGGTTAAAACTTTGGGAACCGTAACAACAGCACTTAGTAATGTGCTATGATAAAACACAAAAACGTTCTATTTCTAATCGTCAACAACTCAATTGCACTAAAATGACTCAATGATAAACAATTAGACAAACCTAGGTAAAGCCCATTTTGGGTTTTAAATACTTTAAACTGAAACAGTTTTCTTTGGTTAAAGTAACAGATATATACATGAGCAGCGATTATAAATATATATATACCTATATTAATTAATACAGCGGGAGTGAATGATGGTTCAATCGAGAACAACAACTAACACAAAGCTCAATAAAAAAGCAATAGCAATTCAAACTTAACTTTAACAACACTGAACTTAAAGAAACATAGTTAGGCATCAATTCTTCAATGAAAAATCTGAAAGAAAAAAATCGGAACAAACTAGATGGCACTATGATGATAATGGATCATTTACAATGGAGTAACACACGAAAGACATAGTATACAATAGTGGGCAACTTTACAAACTTGAAGCTGATACAAGTCTTGCAAATATTTGTTGCAATTGACAGAAAATTGCAGTTCAAGTGGGAACTTTAGCTTTTTTCATCAGTGGGTTTTTACCTAAAAATAGCGTTTTTCATTTCGTTGAAGTTCAACATTTTTGTCGATTCATACATTATATTCATGTGTATATATTAGCAACATATAGTTCTTTTACGAACAGAAGCCCAGCTTATAAGCCGATATTTTGCTGAAGCGAGTAAATTTTCCATAAACAGGTCAGTTCTTGCTAAATCGAGCAATTCTTTCATGGTAAATACAAAAAGACTATGTTGGTGTTTCAAGTTCCCTCATTGCATATTTCAACGCAACTCCCAACTGGAGTTGGAATAAATGAATGAAAATATTAGGTGGCCTATATTTCTTATTGAAAAAAGGCTTCGAATCCTATGCCAGTAACAAAGCGCTCTATGGAACTGAATATTTCGAGAATGGCGGAGAAAAAAAATAACAGTATCAAGGAGGTTGTTAAAATAAATAATCTTTAAACAATCACGTCATACTCAGTTTGTTGATTGGAAGACACCTCACTTGCAAAAAAAAGATAATATACATAATATAAATCTATTAAAAATGAGAAATCATTTGGGGATACATTTGAACTGTAAGAACATTTCCCTTCCAATCTTTGGTTTTATTTTTAATTGTATAAGAACGGATTTTCTCAAAATATTCGGCTCCTTAGAAATACAAGTATTTAAATATTTTCAAAACGGATGAATGAAGAATATGATTATCAATCTGAATGAATGAATACGATTGCAACACATGCGGAGGGTCATCTTACAAACTGTCACGTAGCCTTGGTTTTAAGAAGGGATTTAATACTCTGTAGTGGTCCCTTTCAGTATGATTACATATGTCATCTATAAGTAATGCAGATATTTTGTAGCTTGGTGAGTATGTGACGCTTCATGAAATTCGAGTGTGGAGATCGCATAGTGCGAAATACTCGAATTATGCAAATATGAAATGGTTACTATTGCAAGAGAGGAATGATACGTTTCAATAGCAGGTACATAGATGATATGGCTGCAGGCTTCTAAGAATTCGATTCAAATGGCAGTCATGCTTGTGCAAAGTTAAAACAGTTGTAAACTATTAATTACAGTGATAATTATGGTGGGAAGGTATAAGGCTAAATAGCTTTGATAGCAGTTAATAGATGTAACCATTAAATCAGTCAGTGTGGGTGTTTTGCATACACAAGGTTCGACGGATGCGAAGGGGAGAAGGAACAAGGATGATCTGAAACTAAGACATGTATTCTTGAAATATCTGCTATACGAGCTCTGATCAAAAACATAATGTCAACTAGTTACTAAAAAGTAATAATATTTTAAATAGAGAAATCCTGCACTTGGGTTTTGATACCAGGTCGGTTCATCTACGTAAGTAATCTAAATGATAAGTCTTCACGAGCAATCAAAACCGGGATGTTGAAGAAGTCATAAAATAATGAGGAAACTGGTAACGGTCGGATTGAAAAATCCAAAAAAAAATTTGTTAAGCCCGTATTGATACTAATAAGATTAATGCCAGTTGCATAAAAAATAATCTTGTAACAATCCATGCAACAAAGGGAGGATAAAAGTAATGATCGAACTATAACAATGACAACCCAGCTATAACAAAGGAATTTACCAGGTATGAGGAAGCCTTAACTAATTTCAATAGACAGACTAGTTTTTACCCGTGATTCACTACAGCATGCATTAACAAAGTTGTTGGTTTTTAGAGTGCAATGTGATTTTTTTTCAACATTTACAGGTAAGTTCATTCTCGACTTGAGAGAAGCAATGTTTGAATTTCAATAAAGGATAGTTAACGGCTACGCTGATGCAATGGTCACCTAAGCCCTCGAGCTTCCCGAATGCTGCAACCATCCTTACAGAGCTGTACAACAAAGGCCATTCCATAGGTGAGAACAGCTTGAACAACAAATAGCTACTAAACGGTACAATATTTTTACATTTTTATATTCTCAGCAAGTGCTATTGCAGTTCCACGTCATACTCAGGATATACGTCAAGTAATTTCAACGGTTTAAACATGACCTGAGTTGAAATCTAAATGAAATTAGTGCTTTAAACTGTGAGTAGTCATAACCAAGGGAACAACATTACGCTTACAGAGAATTACACAGATTTTATAAACTACAGAAAATGAACAATATATCCCTTACTCCCTAACACATTTGATGCCTGGAATGAACAGATTAAGAGGCGTCATGCTTTCAATTGCTTGTAGTTCCGTCCTTGTCAAGTGGACGCTAAAATTAAACCCTTCAGCCTCGGTCTCAAATAAGCTCATGGCAGTCCCTCGTTTCCTGTTTCCATTCCTCTAATTTTTGAACGGATGCACTTAGCTGTCCAACAACAGCAGATAGAAACTAACAATTATTATTTTTTAACAACTTAACCATGAGATGATACAATGGCTACTGGCTTCACTGCTAACTAACTCCATGAGTGTTCAACTGGCATGTGGCAAACTACCGTTTTAGTAATAAAAGCGGGATTTAGAGCCGGAGTTGTCGAAGCTGGAAAAATGGCACTGCATGCAAGAGTACTATTATGATTAGGGTAGCTCACCACTTTCAAACAACGAACAGCACAGGCATGAACTGTGGTGAGCTAAAAAAGACAATGTCACTATGGAGCAACCCTAAACCTACTCTATCTAGTGAGAAGACGCTTCACCACGAGCCACAGTAGCAATGAGATCAACCCCGACTCGACTTTGTTCAATCTCATTCAGGTACCAATTGAGTGTTCCCTACAGCCCTTGAAAATCATTTTCAAACAGACGCAAGTCATAATCGTTCACCTAAAAATACATTTCCACGAGTAATCCAATATTTACAAGATAATTATGGTCGGACAAGTTATGTAAAAACTAAAAGTTAGTTTGAAACCATTAGCCAGGCATTGACAAGCATTAAACTGCAACGTTCCCAAGGTTTCTGAGTAACATCAATAGGAAATAATGAGCAGTAGAGAACTGGAGGCACAAGATCGACTGGTAAAATACAAGAAACCCCTTGGCTGTTCCTCCCAATTAACATTGCTGTCACACATATTCAAAACGCCCGCGATGTAGACAGTTAACACTGTAAAAAGTCATTAAATTTCAACACTTACAGTCTTAATACAGTTTGTTTGGAGAGTACCAATCATACCATTCAAGTAAACCCAATATCCTCCCATTATATGCATACCTATCGTTTTCTCACTTTTTTTAGGTTGCTAGGTAGTTGCAAAAATGTACCCATCATAACGGTTCAGATTGGAGCGTTAATTATTGCTAGAGGAAAATACTGGCTTTCGGGAGAACAACCCTGATCGTTAATGGACGGCACTATTCGCTCTTGATCAAGAACACTATAACAAGAATAGAAGACAACAAAGTAGTCACTGTGTCCACAAACAATGTGTTACATCGTTGAATTGATTTCAGTAGTTAGACCATCATCAGTAGAAAATTACGACTTATACGATGAGCACAACATCTTAAGTTGTAAACGGTTCCTCAGGTATTGTTATTTTGCACTCAACTTACATGCCTGCCAGGAGCAGGGACTTGCACGCTCTCCAATTACATGTCTCATTTATTTAGTTTCCCCATGAAATCATCCATTAGTTTAATGTCATAAACAACGACCCAAAAATGTGAAAGAGAACTGCTTGGAAGAAGGCAAACAGCACTGACATAGACAAAGAATTTCACCAGTCAGGAGTAAAAGCTTTGATTTTGAGAACAATTTGTATTATATCGGGTTACGTATATGAATGCTCTATACTGAGACAATTTGAGCCCACTACTTCTACTGTTCTAACATGACCAATAGAGCATTAGTATCAGCCAGACAAGATTCCTCTACATACAACCAATGAGAAGCTACCAATTTATGCTTCTTCATGCCCAACTATTGATACAATAAATACGGGAAATGGGTACCTAGCGGGTGTGGAAGTTTCACTCTTTTGTTATCACCACCAACAAACAATACATTTGGACGGGCAACTCGAACAGCAATAATTGCTGAGTTTAATACTTGAGAGAAAGAGAGTGCCACAAGCTCGATATGGTCCCTAAACATAACATTAAACTGGATATGGATAAATATTTCCAGATTTAACTGACCACATATAATGAAGTTAATTACCAGACATCAATAACCAATGACAGACATTTTGTAACACAGATCCTAATGAAATGCTGGACATCACAGCCTTAGTATAGGCTCACATCAAATTTTTGGTAAGCCAGCTGTCCCTTTATTGTGATAAATAATAAAAACTTGGTTGAAATTTAAAAGTCCTAAAAGAACACGCTACTAGGTATTTAGGTCACTAAGCACTCACTTTAGGTGGTGCTGATTTCAGGACAATCACACAGAACAAGACTGCGAAAGGTGGGAAATAATAGTACATTGAAATATTGTTTCTTCAGATGTAAGCGTTTGGTAAACATTTAGAAAAGCTCACGGATTGGAAATATGTTTCAACACTGGAATGGTAATTTTATTAATGGCACCCAGTCTTCTCCGATTTATGGAAGGGCCTCCACATAATTTTCTGGGACTAGACCAGTTTTCCCGTTCAACGTTCCTTCAAGCCAACCAGGCTCAAGTGTACACTTGACTGTAAAAACACAGAACAAAAACCAAACGATTATGTAAATACAGATGTTATAAAGGTACATGTTCTGACAGAAAAAAAAACCTTGCACCCAAAAAAAAAAACATGAAAAAACCAGTCAAATGTAAATATTTAAGCGGTAAGAGCAAGTAATGAGCTAGCTTTCATGTGTGCACAGCAAGATTTCTGTAGAATTCTTCCAATTTTATCCACTTAGGTATAACAACTTTTGGCAGAGAAACTTGTATGGACAATCAAGGAATAACTGGAAGATCCATATAAAATGAGCGTATACTCACTTTGAAAAATATTGAACTAGGAAGGATATGACGGTCGCCAAAATGATTATTTTTGTCTTTCCTCTACTCTCACAGCATGAATCCCACATTAAACCCACAGAGTTTATCAATATCCTCACACACCAAATTGAAAAACTCGCTAGAACAGAATTCAGAAAAAAATTGCAAGAGAATATACATTTGAGACATGTTACCATTAGTGATAATTTGGTTGGGCTCGAAAGATAACTCCCCATCATGTTCTCCAAGACAAGCGTAGAGTGTGCGTACTTTCCTGTTGAAGAAACAAAACATTCGTCCTTTTTATGCATTTTTATGTGGGCACATTGATTTCACGTCAATATGGAGAATGTCACACAAAATGCGACAATGAAGTCACGATTTAGGAAAGTGAATAAACTTCGGAAGTTTTACTCCTCGTAAATGTATAACTTAGCTGAAACTTGTTGAAAATTCCCTTCAACCATATAATCAAATAGTTCTAATTAATTAATAGTTCAAATTTTTTTTATCAAGTACCTATTGAAGAAGTTGAAAACACACAAAATCAATTTATATTTTTCAACAGTTAAACTTCTTTTTTTAATAATCCTTAACTGTGAACAAATTGGTATTGCATTTAATGATCATCATCCCATTGGCAAACCAAATCTGAGCTCACATACACACTAAAAATAGTAGCAAACAGAAAGTGAAATTTACCCATTTCGATAGATCCTCAAGTAGTTGCTAGACACATCATTACTATGACTTATGTTTCTTTTCCTAGGTGTTCCATACGTGTGAGCCGACGATACCTCCTTTGACGACATTGATGATACACTTTCATTGGAGCTACTTGTACTGTTGACCAGGTCCGAATTAACTGAAACAAAAAAATATTATTGAAAAATTGGAGGAAGTTGCACCGTGTTTCTCCCCATCAACCACACCATGGTCCTATGATCTATGTAGCCCTGAAGATGCCCGAATGGGCGAAAGATCTTGGCAAATAAAAGGAACAATCGAGAAAGAGTCACCAAGTTTGTCTCCCCCTCACCATAACAATTATGTGAAAAAAAAAAAACTATTTGTGCATGTTCCACTTACCAACAGATTGGTAACTAAAATAAAACAGAGAACTCCCTAGCTACCATCATGATTTTAATAATTTTAATTTTTCTTAATCATCTAATTAAACCATAAATTATTTAAAAAGTACCGCTTAAGAGAGTGTTTGACAAGCATTCCCTATAGAACGTTCTTATAGCTTCAGAAAGTCCCGAGTTACGCCATCTTGTCAAATTTCTCAAAATCTCGAACAAGCCACACAAAATCTGCTATGATTCGACAACCATTACAGCTATCGATTCTGTTATGGTCTCATTCGATTCAGGGTCCGAAAATCAATAGACACTGAAACCAAACTCAGTTTGTACAGAAAACCTTCAAAAATACAAATTTCCTCTTAGAAAAAAAAGACCCTTAAATTAAGGTAGCGATTTGGCTAAATAATTGGCCCATTGTCGGGCCAAGATTGATTTTTGGGTGAAATTTCAAGAATTTAGCTATTATAGTTTTGTCAAAAAAGTTTTGACAGTGTACGGACAGATTTTCCTTTTTATAGGATATTCTGATGATACATGCCTCAAAAAGTAAAAAATCAAATTTAGAGAGAGGGTTAGAATTTTTTTTCATCATCCATACAATGGTTTATTTTTGAGTAATAAACCGAAAATGATTGATTGGAATGGAGTGGCGATTATCAAATCATGACAATTGAATATCAATACAAAAGATCAAACTAGTGCACCTACCTAGGTTGGATTTATGGAGCAGTTTCATGTTTGGTGGACTTGAATAGGACGGCTGCTGTTGCTGCTGTTGACTAGCGGATGATAGTGAAAGGAGATTGCCCTCTGAAAAAGCGGCAACTGCATTTGCTACTCGGCTACCCCTGTGAAAAGCAGCAGCTGGGACCTTCGGATGAGCGTTTGGTATGGCAACATTGTGCATTGATGAGCTGAGTGCTGTTGCTCCTTCAATGTTGGGTTTGCCTGGCAGCTATAAGAGATTAGGAACTTGTAAATAAAAGACAATGAGAACAGTTGCTATCATAGGTGTTCTTATGCCCAATAGCAGCATTATAGCAGCATGAAGACTGTGTACCTGCGTATGGTTCAGTTTGCGATGGTTGGTGGCTATTGGAGCTGGCAGGACAGCAGGTCTGGAAACCAACGATGGTTCAGGGACGATATCTGATTCATTCTTAAATTGAGGAACAAAAATCTGGAAAAAAATAAATATCAGAAATAAAGTAGGCCAACGTAGGGTTAGTATTGGTGTATTTGCCTGTAGCAGGATAACGCGTGAAAAACGCTGCAAATGGTTGTACAGGGGTAAATTATTCCTTCGCTTCAATAATAATTTAAGAAGATTATCCATTTGTGACAGTAATTATTCCTAACGCTGAAATCCGTATACTCATTTAAAATAAGTGGAATTTTTGACAATCTCTTTCTTTTCTATCCTTGTGATCTAGATACACTTGCTGCCATCACAACCAAAGGTATTTGGATGAATGATGAAGGAACATTTACCTGATGGCTTTTTTCTATCAGTATTTCTACAACAATGTTATAGAACTTGATATCTATAATAGCTGCAACTGTTTCCACTTCTGGGCGCAAAAGAGTTGGTCCAAAACACACTCCCAAATTGGAAACAGGCATCAAATTCTTCTCAGCGTTGTTAGCCACACTGCAATTCCAATAGCACAGAATGATTATTGTGAAGCTGAGTTTCAACATGGATTAATAGATAAATCAATCACGGATTGATTACGGGTTTTACCAATCAAAATTACTCGTAAGGCAACTAATGAGATAAAATTAATCGCAAATTAAAAATGAAACAACATTGCAAAGTGACATTTAAATGCAGGCATGATGAAAAGAGCACTTAGCAAATGTTAAAATCAACCACTCAAAGTATGAAATTTCACTCTCTCATAAAAACTCACTTGTGTAAATGTTCTATGAGAATTTTCAGCATATTATAATGTAAAGGAGGAAGGCAGTGCACCAGTTCGGTAATTCTTTTTGCTCGATCTTCAGGGTAGTCAAGCTCTGCAATGAAAAATTAAGCAAATGAACCAAGCTGAATTATTTAAAAAAACTTTAGATGATGAAATTGTTCCGGAAATACAATTTGCATCTAGTTGGATGCATACAGCATCTCAATTAGAAGTTGAAAATAATAAAAATCATCATCATAAACTTGATAACTCACTTGCAGCAGCAATGAAGTCATTGTGTAAACGAAAAGTCATTAGTGGTTCAATAAGGAACCGGAAATATGCTTTCAGACTTGAGGTGATGACTTTAGTTTCCCACTCTCCTAAATCATCTTTTTCAAACCGCTTTTTATCCATACCAAGAGCTAGCAGTTTGGTGGTTTTTGATGCCACACCTACAACCCTGTACAGCCCTTGCTCATCAAGACCTGTAGAAGTAAAACAACCAAAAAATGAGTTAATTGTTGTTGTTGTTGTTGTTGTTAAAATATAACTAGCAAGCCAAACTAGATAATTTTTGGTGGTTCCGATACTGATTGATTGGTGCTAATTGATTAAAAATTCGATAAGTAAATATTTTACTTAATCTCAGTGAACATGATATCTTCTGGTGTGGAGAGGTTGAATGAGAGTAGAAACCAAATAATGTTCTCTCCCCCTCAAAAATACCCTCAAACTTGAGGTAGCAAATTGGTTAATGAATTGAGCCATTGTCAGGCCATGATTGATTTTGGTGTAAATTTCAAGAATTTAGCTTATTACAGTTTTGTAAAAAAATATTAAAACACTGTTGACGGTGGCATGTTCTACATGCCTTGAAACGCTTGAAACGTAAAACATCAAATTTTGAAGGGGGCTAGAAAAATTTTCCTCTAGGGCGATTACAATTTCCTTATTATTGGATAATAAACCAAAAAATAATTAAATTTAAAAACCAAACTACAGAAGGCATTGCAACGTTTTCCTCCCACTCAGACCCCCTACACCAGTAAAGATTTTTTGTTCATAACTAAATTTAAGTGAGTCTTATTTTGCCTAACAAGAGAAATATCTGTCTTTGTTGAACTATTGTGATGAACAAACCTCTTGATTCAATAGTAGAGATGCACTTGGTGACAAAAAAGAATCCAGTGTCATCAAGCACTGTACACTCTTCAGGTTTCAAAGGTTTAACAACAGCTGGAGTGCCATACATCTGTTGGAGAAGGTATACATTTCTTTATGAGTAAAATCAATCAGATAATTTCTTCAAGAGTTAAAATTGATATTTTGACCATCAAAAACAGCTGCTTTCCTACACGGTTGAGGGTTCCACAGAGAACAAAAGTTTCAGCATAGAATATCAAGAGCCAATAGGTGATTTTTGTACTGCACTTACTGGCTCTCTTCCGTCCATGGCATCCATCCATTGTTTCCTGTCATCTTCAGATAGAGCCTGGAGCGTATAAATTATTCCAGGCCTGAAATGAAATCAAGCTCATGAACAACAATGGAAGGATGAATTATTTTCTATAAAATAAGAGAAAGAGTGCAATTTTGGTTTGATACTAGTAAAAATTATATACATAAAGAATCTATGGACTTATATAGATCTGCATCGTGCTTAGCAATAAATGGATTTGATTCGATTTGATATAGATCTTAATACTACCAATTTAATCATAATCTGAAGACAGAGGTGGCAAGCTGCCTTACCACTAGCCATCACTATTTTCAGCAATAATACCACAATACTTCCATTTACTAAGTAAACATGGAAGCATGGAACATGGGAGTATTTTCATCTCATTATAGTATTGAGGCATCTGGGTACAGTTGGAAGCTAACCTGTCAATACTTGTGAGATCAAAGCAAAATCGTTTCTCGATTGATTCAGACATTCTCCGTACACATGATTCCAGAACCATCACGTCAGGGGTACTCTGCAAAAATATAGATTTCATATGGGATAGGAAGTCAACGTACCTAATATTAAAAAGCAACATTCTACCTCAGCTTAGAAAAATATAATGGTAATATTTTCACTATTCGTTGCGGTCAATGGGAAATCTAAAATTTCAATCCGTTCATACAGATCATGCATAAAAACAATTATTAATACAAATATCAAAGTAGAGGATTTTGATATTTCTTGTTCTAACCGCCAACGATACTGAGGAGTAATTTTTGTGCCAAAAATAAATTATATCCAGTATCTCATCAATTGTCACACTGATGACTAATATTTCATTACATACTGATAAACTTCAGATATAGTTAAACTTGAGAGGTATTTGGTTCAGTGACATAGCCACAAAAAAAGTAAGCGTTCTCCTTCAATTATAAAAAAAGTTTCTGTTTTATATTTTATCAATGTGAAACCATTTCTGGTTAGAGAATCGCGGATAGCCAAAATTAACTACTGCAAAGAAAAAGTTTAGTGCTTACAAATTTTCCAGTCATTTGGTTGTACGGAGTCATGCTGAATTCTTTGGTATCCTTCTTGTACGAACAATAATGCTTTGTCCATGTAACACCAAACGCCTCTGAAAAATGAAACATTACAGTAAATGAAACAACTTTGAATACTCAGGTTTTTTTGTGATACGGTCGATATTTTTGGCTTTCAAATTATTTTGGCCCCAAGGTCTTTTTAGGAAATGTTTTCAGCTCTCCCAACCTGATATTCATTTTCTAGTAACTCAACCAATAAAAATTATTGATCGTCACTACTACTATCTTTATGCATGAATGCAAAGAATTTCTGTGTCTGCTTGTTACTGCTTCACGATCAAATGAGCACATGATGATGAAATATAATTTACAATTATTTACAATTTCGATCCAGCACCCGTTGTATTGATCACAATGGGCTTTGTAGCTAGCATTACAATAATTATTGAAACATCAGAATGTTAATCTTCAACAGTGAGCTTAGCATAACAGGTTGGAATAAAATTGATCTATGATACTGGAGGTGTCACATGGATGAACATTTTCAGGTCTTGTGTTTTCCAAAAGAATGCAGTCAAAGAGAATGAATTCATTTAGATTTCAAGAAAATCAGCCAGCATTTACCAAGGCACAGAACCAAGTCCAAACAGATCTTATTTCTTGCAAAAGTGTGCTAAAATTTTTCATTATATCCTTACTTATAGAGCACTTTGCTTTGTGAGACATTCATGTACAAAAATTCCAAAATTTTAGGTGACAAATTGCAGTAATACTGATTTAGGCCTCCTCTATTAAAAAAAAAAATTGTTGGAATTTGAAATTATGCAAGTAATAAAGATAGGTTACAAAGAATCGCTCACTTTTTTCCATCAAAAACAGGTAACCTTCTTTTGTTGCCTTACTGGATGATCCAGTTTCCAACTGTTTCTGAAAATGCAGTACAATAGTTCATTTGACAAGATAAACAAAACAATGGGACAATGATGATAGGATAATGAGGAATTAGTATACATATCTTATTTCTGAATGTGGTCATCAATTATTATACATCCCTAAAGACGCTATTTCCGAATGAAATCAAAAAGAACATTGATGAAGGAATCCTAGAGGAAGATTGCCATAGTCATAAGCACAGTCTCACACAGAGCGCTAAACATCCATGCCATCTACCACACATCAAACAATGCAACGACTATTTGTGAGCATTATGGCCCCCACCAACTCTAGATTTTTAAAAATTACTGAATAATTTCTTCGCATGAATAACTAATAATTAACAATAACCAAAGGAGGAATCAGTAATATGATGGTGAAAGTACTCAACTCATCAAGAAGGCAAAATTAGATATCTACCACCAAGGTAAAATTAAAAAAAAAGGAGGGGGGGTGAAAATTTTTTCCTGTTTCCATCAGTCAATTTTTGATAGAAAGAACACATAATTTGATTGTAAAAGCTGCAAGTCATGAACAAAATGTACGTCTACTTACACCTAATCTCATTTCCAACGTCCTCTTCATCAATTGCTCTGTCTTGTCGCGGGTAGCAGTGAAATTTTCTCTAGTCTGATACAAACAAAAACAGACCATCAACACAAACAGAATCAAGGAAGATGAACAATTAAATAGACAGTTAAATATTGGGGTACAACAATGATATACTGGATTGACAAATGGAGGTGAAGCTCGTTGATTACACTATCATCCAACCATAATACAACCATAATGCAGGGAGAGCCTAACCCCAACAAAACCCTCAGGCAAAAAAAAGGCAAAAAAGAAGCATTTTATGACTGTGCGGTACTTTCAAGCAAAGAACAGATCGACATGAACTTTCCATAATTTTTATAGTATTGGAATATGCTAGAAAGATTTACCCTTTGAATTCGAAATTGAAGTTCGTTCAAGTAAGGTCTACTTTCTTCTGCAGTTTCATAACCTTGGTGATAAAATGTCAGCCATCCCAGCATTAACGTGAGTAGCTGTAAAACAAAAGAAAGGAATGAATCGATGAAATATCATCTTCAAGACATAACGGTAAAAAACAGCTAAGAGTATAGGGTTTGTGCATTCTAGCGTCCAGGCTGAAAGAGGCGGAACAACCTAATCAGATTCTGGTCACCCCGCACAATAATCTGAATGAGCAGATTAGGGATGGGATATCGAAAGAAAATACCAATAAATGGTTATTAATATCAATATTAATATTGGTGACCTATAATGCATGTATGTAAGAATGAAGTATTCATGGTCTTTTGTCATGGTCTTCAGTGTTAAAACTGTTTCACCTGATACACAAGACG
Source organism: Tupiocoris notatus (assembly GCA_037159825.1). NCBI lineage: Eukaryota > Metazoa > Arthropoda > Insecta > Hemiptera > Miridae > Tupiocoris > Tupiocoris notatus. The sequence goes on from JASJUZ010000090.1 coordinate 1,837,433, forward strand.
TAAACATAAGAAGCCCAAGTAGAACCAACCGATTCCTTCTATTACACACTAAAAATGACAATGTGCTGAGATGAGTGTCGTCTAATTTACTGCTTTTCTCCCCTACTACAGGTCAACTTTGCGACAGTGATGGCATGTTAAGAACTTTTTTAAATAGATAACTAATTATTGATTGAACAAATCATAGGGACTATACTTTACAAAATTGTGTATTTTATTAGCGATTGAATTTCCCACCTTCCAGGTTAATTAAGGTTCGGTTGAAATCGAGGTGTCTGTTACAAACCGCTCTATATTCGAAGCACGTGTTATTGCTGATTGGTGCCTATTTAACAAGCTTAGTGAAGCAAATTATTTAGTTCTCAGTTGCCCACACGATTCCCCTTATCTTCAGAAACAACTTACGATTTCTACGAATTCGAACTTTTTCTGCTCCTGAACTTCCTGAAGAAGGAAGACATACTGGAGGCTGGCCTGGCAAAAGTGTCGTTGTTCCATTTCCAGAGTGGCATCAGCCTGCAAGAAAGAAGAAAGTTAGTTGGAACACCGTTTAAGTAAACCATTTGCTCAATTAATTTGATGTCAAACGTTCATTATGTTAATCGATTTAGAAGTACCATTCCCATAACATTTCAACTATCATTTGAAATAATAAAAAAACTGATGTTCGTTTCGCTCGCATCTCCAAGGAAGAAAAGACAGAATAAGTACCAGTTTAGTTTGAAACGTATGTCCGAACAGAATAACACGCCTATACCCGAATAAAAGCAATACAAAAATTTCAAACGTTTAACAATCACAAAAAATAACAAACAACGAAATGAAAAAATCAAGTAGCTCTTCGATTTGAATTCTAGTTCAGGATCGGACTGAGGCAAATGGGTACTCAACTCAGAGCATAAGCAACGATGAGTTGAAGCCAGACCACGACGACCTTGTCCATTTCAGCGTTCACTAGCCTATTGCAATTGCTACCCAACATCGTTACGATGCAAGAGAATAAAAGAATAGGAAGAAAAAATAAGATAAGAAGAAGTTAAGAAACCCCCTTCAATAAACCCCAATAAATACCTTTAGAATTGAGAATCAAGCTAAAGAAGACAACATTGACTCAAAAATTATAATTCGCGGAAACTTCGTATGCCGAGCTCTGATAGTTAACTCGGAAAATTAGCCAATAGAACGCAACAATGGTCATTTTGACAAAATACAAATAATAGGTAGGCTAGTAGAGTTAGACTAAAACGAAGGAAAGGTGTAAACATTTCAACAAAAGATTTTATTTTTGGAATGCCATCAGATTTGGTCCAATATGAATATTCTTTCTTTTTTTTAACAAAACCAGGTCGCTTGGGAATTCAATAATATTGTTACTTTTAAACAAATCAAACGACCAATTCTAATTCTAATATAACATCGTAGAAACACAAAAAAAAATTATATCATAATTAAATAATATTATCAAACAATTATATTCAAACCATCATACTAATCAAACAAGAAAAATTCGGAAGAATTGCTTAAGGTAAAATCAAGTTATTTTGGGCGAGAGTGAACAGGAAACGATGCAGTTAGTTATTATCAACTCTCGAATTATAAACGTCTCCTGCTTTTCCGCATCCATCGATCAAAATGAGGAGACAATGTACACTAGTTTGCAATTCGACCGAAATAAAAAGCGATTCCAGTACAAGGCAACAAAATGATCGCAGATGTCACCAAAACTTTGCTAAAAACGCGAACAAATACGAATCTGCTTCGATACTGAAATATGAGTCACGTTAAGCCAGACTTAATGTGCCATAATTTTATAATGAATGTGAAAATGTTATGGTCACGCATTGTTTCATTAATTAATAGAGATAACACGAATAAATCGTTATTCGTGATGAGCGCGTAAATAGCCTAGCATAAGATGTAGTTTTACCCTTTCGATAACTAGTGACATTTGCTGACACGGTTACTACCAAGCAACGAACGATAGGGGTCTACATAACGCTGACCGTGCCAAGCACTGAAATCATTCAGCCGATTGAAACGTCGGAAAACCGAATCGTACAAGGAAACATTTGGATAATAAAAATATCTGCACATTATCATCCTACGTCGCAATATCGAGGAAAGAAAAACACACAATAGAACCAACATGCAAGTGAATACGAATCAAATAGTCGATAAAAGGCTGTGAAAATATGGAAAATGCATGCTGCTAATAGTTCACAGTGCGAAATGTAAATTTAGGGAATCGCTAGATCGAATATTTATATTGCTCACATATTAGGTAGATAAATCGTAAGTAGACGTTTGGGTAATCCCAGAGTTGTTTATTACAGCCGATGAACTCATTGTACGTATCCGTTTGAACTAATCTATAACTTTTCAATGTGAACGAATCATTTTAAAATTGACTAATGGGTTTAGGCACAGATTTCCATTGCTGCCGGAGGGCGTTGTGCGTTATCGAGGCACTAACCGAGGCATGACTGCTGTACACTAGATCAATGGCCAGCCCCCACCGCCTCCAACGCCCCCGCGCAGAGGTACCGCTTCCTACAACCAACCCCCTATGAGCGGCCGCAATCAATGGCTTTCCCGCCAGACCCGATGTACAGCGAGACGCCCAGACGGGAAGCATTTCATTCATATCGACAACAACGTTGAAGCCAGAAAAGTCGCTAGCCCACATTCCCGTCGGATTTGCACCCCTGGGAATAGAATGTTCTACTCTGTTACTTCGAGTATCATCTCACCGATTTGAATTGAACAGTTCAATATTTCTATGCAAATTGACACGTGTATTGATCGATTAGATTCACCTAGTAAACTAAGCTAAATAAGGGATTGACTCTAGCACAAGCCTTGATCATTTGGGAATTATTTATTTGTTCAAACGCTAATTTTATTTTATTTTTAACAATGCTATACCCGCATTATGCTTTCGGTTTTAGTTCTAACTGAGAGAACATGTAGTCCAGTAGACAAAGCGAAAAAAGCGGGGTTGACGGGGAAGTAATGTTGTTCGGGGATAGTATAGGATGACTCGGTCGATTTATCGAAGACCCTGAACTAACTTGGGAAGGGCAGGAAAACCTCGAAATTTTCGGAAGTTTTTCAGTTTTTTGCTCATAACTCGCAAACTAGGCGTTCATCCCATCACATAATCACCAATACGAAAAATATTCTCTCTTTATAATTATTTACACCTCTTATTTTAAATTTGATTAATTTTAATTTTTTATACTTAATATATAATAACATTGTATTAATTTATATTATACATAATAACATATAAATATATAATGATACAATATAATATATATAATTTATATTATATTAATTAAACGTTATATTTTTAATTAATTATTAATTTTATTGTACTGATTCAATTGATATTTAATTATTTATATATTCTTATATTAATTCACCCTATTTATACCTAAATTACCATATTTACCTCGCTCGTCTTGGCCTCTCTATAACCAATCGGACGCGTTCACCAAATGAATAACGATTACCAAGGTTAGTAGCAAACACGACCATCAATTAATGTTAATAGCATGAGTGAAACTTACCTCTTGTAGGATGGCGTCATGTTTTTTCGTCGAAAGGTTCAAATATCGCTCTTGACTTTGGCAAAATTTGGCAGTCTGTTTTTCGAATTTCTTTTTCCCTTCCTGCGAACAGAAACCAATCGGTTCCTCAGTCAATAACTAATATTAGTAAAAATAGTAACTTTCCTTTTCACAAACATCTCAACTTTTAAAGTAACTGTATTTTTATTACGACTTCTTCATTCAACCAGTCCTTAAAATATTAAGTGATCTATCAAGTCCTATCGAAATCAGCCCACCATGTAAAAAATACTGCATTCTATGCACACAGCGACAAGTTTATTTGGTCTTTCGGCCAACCCAAAGACAGCTCACGCCTTGAAAGTGAGTCACGCAGTTTTAGAGCAGTTAACGATTGATGCTTCATACGCTTCAATGAACAGTAATTTTCTTTGTGATATAAGATGGCTGAGCAGCTTCGAAATATTGTAACATTGTACGATATTTGGAAGCGATTCTCCTATCATTTCAGTGCTGTAATATATATTCGTGTAAAAGGTAGAAGGGTACGAGCACAGATCCGTGGCAAAACACAACAAACAACACGAAGCCCAGCTCGATGTTAATCAATGTGGCGGCCGCTGGGAGATGTAGCGCGTTTATTATTCAACCACTGTAATCGCCCTGAATTTCTAAACCCCCTAAAATTGTGATGTTCTACGTTTCAAGGCATGAAGAATCCGAATATAATATATCGATGATGGGACGAAAACCATACATTTGTGATAGAAACTATTCCGAACATATGTGAACGTTTCCACTGGAAAACAGATTGGTTTTAATTTTTTTTTTTTGTGTGTTATTATTATTTTTTTAAATTTATTTTTTGTATTTTTTATACAGGCTGGAAATTGTTCGATGAGCATTCCAACGAGTATAGAACGATTTTTATAATTTGTCCTACGAGTAACATTTTTTAATATAGTCCAAGCAAGGTTTTTGGGAATCTTAAAAACTCTCGAAATTTGGATGACGTTGAAAGCATTTTTTGCTCTACCCATTTTCCTCCGTTTGGACAATTTTTATTCTACCATCAAGACGAAGTTGCCGACCAATCGCGTTGATATTCTGTACGTAAAATTCAGCAAGTACCGATTGTAACTGTTCGAGTAACGTCGCCTTCTCGAAGGTCTTCTTTCTTCAGTTCGATTCACAAAATTTTCCCCGTTAAATCGTGTTCCGGCTGCCTATACCTCAGTTGAAACGAAAGCCCAGTTTCCCTAAATTTCCTTAGTTTCATAAACTTCGACCAGAAGAAAACCATGAGATACGTCAATTAAAGACTGAGATAGACGCTAAAATTTCCTGTAAGGATAGGAAGTAATAAATGCGTTAGTACTCACCTTCACCCCACCAATGCGATCTTTTCGAAACGTTTCAAGAGGAACAATGATTTGATCATGCGTCCTTGCCATCTGCAACATGAATAACACGATTCGATTATAGCTGAGAACTAGTATTCAAACTGATAAAGATAATCTTGATGCAGACGTACTCAAATCAATATATTGGAAGATAAAAAAATATTGAAATCGTCAATAGTTGATGAATTTTAATTAGGAAACGGATGAGTGGGAATGTGTCAGGGAAGTGGTGTTGATATTGGATATTGCTCTAACGCTTGCAGAGCAGTTTCAAAATCGCACTAGGATCTCAATCCGTTCATTGTTAACTTGATAGGCGTTTATAATAATTATTGCGAACGCAAGAAACAAACGATCTAGATTAAATGAAATTAAATATGGCTCGAAGATTCGTTGTTTTGGTTTATTATTCATAATAAACAATTGTAATCGCCCAAGAAAAAAACATTTCTAACCCCCCCTCAAAATTTGATGTTTTACGTTTCAAGGCATGTAGAATCCAAATAACCAATAAAAAAAATTCCGTCAGTCCGCCGTTAGCACTATTCCGGCCAAACTATAATGGCTAAATTCTTGAAATTTTCACCAAAAATCAATCTAGGTCCTACGAGGGCCAATTCTTGAACCACATTGCTAGCTCAATTTTAAGGGAGTTTTGGGGAGTTTTGAGGGAGAGAAAATTCATCTTTTCCAGGGTTTTTCAGAAAAATGTGTTTAGAAAGACGTAATTTTCGATCAACGCGGTCAATCTCAAGCAACAACTGTAATATAACGTCGTCATTAAGTTATTCGCCGACCAAGAACGAGAGCACCGTTCATTCCATGGGAAAGAGTCAAACCTGAATTCCCGTCAAATCCCACGAGCTATAGGCGAATTTATCTAAATTTTGTTCAAGAAAGTGTCAATATCGGGAACTTGTGCTGGTTTTATGTACAGCACAGCGCATTGGGAGCACATGAGGAGATGGAGCAATGGGGCATAAAGAGAGCGTCTGGTCCACCGAGGGCCTAATGAACGGACATCCTGGATTTTGTCGTGTTTTATTGTGATTCACGTCGCATCATCATCGTACTTTCGGAACCTATCCGGTCTTTTGAATGCTTCCCGTTCACAAGTACACGATCAACAAAGATTGCTACAAGTCACAGGAATGATGTCCAGTGGCGATGAATTTCGCACGGCTTCATAAATTGATCCGAAAATAGCTGAGGGGATTCCTCAAAAACCCGAGTCAACTTCTCTTGTTGTTATTAAGGATAACAGCTTCTTTCACGCGGCACGACGGCATTAGAAACCGTTGGAGCGTGTAGAGCTTAATCGACAATATATTAAGTTTACTCCCATGCATTAATTCACCTAGTAAAATCTAATTTAGAATCAATTGACAACTTGAAAATCGCGTAGAGCTATTCTTTGGTTTTTGACATAGCTTGCCCTAAATAAAATGAACAAGATTTCACGTTTCTTACAACTCGATGGTATCCCAACATCGTAACCTACCTAGAGCCATTACAAAACCAGAGGTGTGCATAAATATATCACACGGTTCTTTCGTGTTGAGTCTGTAACTAGAATAACCAATTATAAAATCAAGAAGCACCTACTGAACTCTATTACTCTACGACAGTTATTAAAAAGGAGAACTCAAAAGTAGAAAAACTCACCAATTAGGTTATAACGAGGAAGTGCAGTATGTGAGCGTAGGTAACACAACGATTCACGCCAAGTTTTGTAAAATGGGATGATTTTTATAGACAACCAGCATCAAAGATGTTGATTTTTTTCACGGCCCGTAAATAATTTTTTTGGTGGCTCATGGTGCCAAGGACCTCAACTCGTCAATCATGTACGAAACTATATCTCAATCGTGCTTTCAATCTAGTATATTTCCGGATCAAGTAGGTGATAAATAAATTAATATAATTAAGCGAACCGAACGAATCAACGCTAACGGTTCTTCCATTTCTATATGCGATGTTAAAAAAACAAAGGAATGTGCATATTTTCGAGTAAAGGGTTTCGATCGAAGAAGAAATATATCTACAAGTCAATCAACGGAAAAAACGGAACGAGACAAGTGGATGAAACGAAGGCGCCTTTTGTAGTGCTACGGAGCCGATGTTTATTGAAGAGAAGCTAATTTGGTCGTGAACCAGTAGCATCAGAAATGGGCAATCGCAACGGAGCGAGAGGGAAAAGGAACGGGAGATGTTCTCGCTCGAACCAAGGTCACTCCAACAATAACGGCATCAATCAATGCTCCTGGGAAATCATTCTCTCGCTCACAGCGCTCTCTTGAATGACCACCGTGCCATATCCCCAACTTTTGATAAGCAATCCTCTCCCGATTAAACATTTGGAGCATTGATAGGAAGCGAGAGAATGTTACGGGTTATATCGAACTTTAATGCACGCCTCGGCTGTCACAAAAACGCTATGCTTGGTCAGTGGTTTTTTACAATCAAACCTAAATAATAAATTTGGGAAGAAGTTGAAAACGACGAAACGAAATCAACTGTTAACTTCCTACCTTTCCTTTCAGACACTGGACGTGCCAGCAGAGACGTAACATTACTTCAAGACCCAAGGAGGCATTAGAAACACAACGGTCAAAGAACTGCCCTACCACAAACTACTTAACTATGTAACTCTTCACTTGAGTCTGCTCTACTCGCTATCCAACCGGACAACACCACAGACCACTAAACTACTCTCACTTTTTCAGGAAGGAAGTTTCAACGAACGTATTTTTTACTTCCACGTTTAGATCGTAATAGAAAGGCGTAGCGTGTGACCGTTTACAAAATTTAATTCTCTACGAAGGTGAATTCGGATCCAAATTACAGCCTCGTACTCAGAACACTCAAGGAGCTTCCTGACATACTGAAACGCCCGGTTTTCTTGAGTGTGTATGCGGTAAAAAAAACGCAATGATTGTACAGTCGTTTATTATTCCTTCGCTGAAGTGCAGTATGTGAGCCTAACATAACGATTCTGAAACGACTTTGAAATTTTATGACCCTGTTTTTCGCGTTTTTTCGCATGATTTTCGCGAATAACTTTTGAACCGACCACTTTTACATAGGTATATTACTCAGAGACGAGAAAGAGCTATCAAAATCCAACAATTTGGTGTATTTAATTATATTTTTATGTTATGTCCCCGCGGAGCTATTTCCGCTTGAAGAAAAGTCAAAACACGTTTTTAAAAATTATTTTAAATTCGAATTCTACGTCTAATTTCCTGTAGGAATCATTAATTATTCAAATTTTAACAGTACTGTAAGTTTTTCAACGGATTTTCAAAGTTGAATAACGTAGGAGTGGCGTAGTATTAAACTGGAAGAACTGATAGTTGTCGTGAAATTTCCGCCGTTTTGACGTCATATTCGGATTCAGCGTTGAATTTCCTATAAGAATAGCTTTCAAAAACACTAAGAAACAAACATTTATTTTTCCACTCCAGCGGAGCTCGAAAATTCGGCCGGCGAAAAAGTCGATTTACGGGAAATAATTTCTCTGGCTCTGTTTAAATTTTTTTCACCAAATTTTTTGCTATGTACGTATGTAAGGCGTTCAAATGAAGACTCCTGCATAATAAAACAATTGATTCGCATTTATTTTGTCCCCGAAAATCACGGTTAAAGTCCCATTTTTGAGCTTTCAAAAACCGATTTTTTTGGACCACTGGCAGATTTTTCCGAGAAATAAAAAAAATCACAAAAATACAACTTGGTAAGACGCAACTTACCTGAAAATTTCAGATTTTTATCTGTATTGAAAGACGAGTAAAAATTCGTTAACTGTTCGGTGGAAAAAAATCGCAGGGGGACCCCTTGGATTTTTCGCGAAAAATTTTTTGTAATAGATTTTGCTCAAATTCAGCATAATGATAGTTGATGATGTGTATGTCAATAATATATGGTTCATTCTTTGTTTCTTTCGCACTAAATAGATGAAAAGAACGTTTAAAGTTGAAAAATGTGATTTTTTCGTGTATAGTCTACTGATATTGATGAATTACGCAAAAACGGTTGAAAAATGGATAGGTACATTACATTAGGAAAATGTGGACAGGTAAATTACCTATCTTTTGGTATATTCAAACATCTGAATTGACGACTTTTTGTTAAAGTTATCCACTCTGCAAGTTACAAATCTTGGAAAACTTGAAGTTGTTACATCTAATTCTGCTACAACTTTGCTCCAGTTGAAAAACCCAATACTTTATGATACAAAGTACATTCAAACACCACCAACTACATACCAAATTATAGAAACTACTCAACTACTTTTCAACGGATTTTCAAAGTTGAAAAACATGAAACCGCGTAGTACTAAAACTGGGAAAAACTAATGTTGGTCGTCAAATTTCCGCCGTTTTGACGTCATATTCGGATTCAGCATTAAATTTCCTATAAGAATAGATTCCAAACGAAAATTTAATTTTTCACTATTACCGATGCCAGCGGAGCTCGGAATTTCGGCCGGCGAAAAAGTCGATTTACGGGAAATAATTTCTCTGGCTCTGTTTAAATTTTTTTCACCAAATTTTTTGCTATGTACGTATGTGAGGCGTTCAAATGAAGACTCCTGCATAATAAAACCATTGATTCGCATTTATTTTGACCCCGAAAATCACGGTTAAAGTCCCATTTTTGAGCTTTCAAAAACCGATTTTTTTGGACCACTTGCAGATTTTTCCGAGAAATAAAAAAAATCACAAAAATACATCTTGGTATGATACAACTTTCCTGAAAATTTCAGATTTTTATCTGTATTGAGAGACGAGTAAAAATTCGTTAAATGGCCGGTTGAAAAAAATCGCAGGGGGACCCCTTGGATTTTTTGCGAAACATTTTTTGTAATAGATTTGGCTCAAATTCAGCATAATGATAGTTGATGATGTGTACATCAATAATATATGGTTCATTCTTTGTTTCTTTCGCACTAAATAGATGAAAATAACGTTTAAAGTTGAAAAATGTGATTTTTTCGTGTATAGTCTACTGATATTGCTGAATTACGCAAAAACGGTTGAAAAATGGATAGGTACACTACATTAGGAAAATGTGGACAGTTAAATTACCTATCTTTTGGTATATTCAAACATCTGAATTGACGACTTTTTGTTAAAGTTATCCACTCTGCAAGTTACAAATCTACATCTAATTCTGCTACAACTTTGCTCCAGTTGAAAAACCCAATACTTTATGATACTATGTACATTCAAACACCACCAACTACATACCAAATTTTAGAAACTACTACTATCCACTATAATAACGACTATAGATTCCCACTCTCCATACACAAATAATAAACTACTACTAACTACCTATAACTATACCTATATAGTATATACTATACTATATATAGTAGTGACAAGGACAATAACCCCACAAAATAATATGTAAGGCCCAAGAGGAGGGGCGCATCGCCGACCATAACATTTTAAGACCTTGAACGTTCAAGTGCATTGAGTTTTGCAGCCTGTATAAATCAAAATACAAAATATGCCCTTTTCAAATCGTGAAAAAACGCTCGTAACGTGGAGGTACTATGTGTGACCCAATATTTAAAAAAAATCTAGTGTAATCTGCTCGCCATAAAAAACAGTCTAAGACCTCTAACGTTGAAAAATATTGACTTTTATAGCCCGTAAAAATCGAAACAAAAAAATACGTTGAACCCTTGTATCTCAAAATTTGAGATGACATTTAATGTGCAGGGTGTTATGCACAACTCAATAAATACTAATTTGGCTCATCTATTAGGAAAACACTTCCTGGAAATTTCATTGAGTTTCATTCATTTTCCAAGGAGATCTGGCGAGTTATGTCAGTTTTTTACCATAGACAGACATTTGTTCAGAAAGTGATTCTGAGTATAGTACTGTGAAAATTTCTTCTAACAAGACCTTGTTTCTAAATTCGACTTTCCAGACGATCACAAGACTTCCATTTACTACGTAAACATGGAAGTAAAAATCAACCGGTTAACATTTCAGTGCCGCCCGTTTTGTTGGATCGATACAAGTGAGATCGTTGAGATTTCGTTGACACTACTAAAGAATTAACCACCGTCCGAGAGTTCCTCAATTATTCACCACTTTTATCGATTGACAGCGAACAGTATTTCATAGTTGGATCTTGACGCGTGCAAGGCCGATGTCTGTCAAACAGACACTGTCGACCATAATAGATAATGGACACAAGTTACAAAGATAACTAAATATATGTTACTCACCATTCGTAACCGTTCGTCTTCTATCGCGTCGATAAGTTTGCCAAACTCGGCGAACGATTGGGAAATAACGCTTTCGTCTTCAGTTCGCGATTCACCGATTAACTCGAATTTAAAATTCTTCAACGTATTGCTAAGGGTTCGCTGAGCCCGGGAAAGGTCTGAAACAAACAAAGTATAATGTCAACACTTTTCCAATATTTTATGCTCGAGATAGGAAATACAGCGGTAGGGTAATTGATGGAAGGATAATTTAATTTAGCCAACCGATAGTAAAAATAAGATTGATTGGTTTTTTTAACCACCAGGGAGAATCATGGCCCAGTGGCCCTCTCTGCCATTCTCCCTGGCTACATATAGGTATATTACAATATTCCTCAAGGTAGTCTACCATTTAAAACTATAATAAGAGTTAAAAATAAAAGTGTTCTTCGATGAATCAGCAATTGAAGTAATAAAAACAAAGTGATTAAAAAATAAAATGTCCTTTGATTCATTAGCGTTAAACAAAAAAAATTGTAACGTCCCATAATTTCATCGTAAATAATTACCCAAATTAAAACATGATAAAATAAAAATCATTTACTCTTCTCCACAAATACGCACATGTTTTTAAATATTTCAAGTCTCGAGAAAAAGACAATGCACGTTTACGAAATCGGCGATGAACAAAAATAGGCGAAGATATTCGCTAGAAATCACCCCGTAGGTGATCTGAAGCGCGGTAATAGATCAAATAAATTAACAATCATGAAATTGGCGGTAGCAATCGATAGATTTGAGAGGGAAATTTCTCTTACGGAATTATGATGTTTCCATGGACTATATCGGAATCAAATCAGTGAAATAATATCATCATTATAAACACCATTATAGAGATTAGGGCGTTGACTCGACCACAGATTCAAAGAAATGTCATCTGCGGTGCCAAGCCGTAGCGCATTGTAAAGCGAGGTTGTGCTAATCTTCGAGAACTCTTTCCTATTGTCTTTTTACACATCATTAGCACGGTTGTCAACTCCGTTAACACGGAACTCATTAGCAACAATGGCTGCGGCTTCTTGAGCATTACACGTTCGGTAAAAATACCGTTACCTCATCAGAGAAATTGACTTTCAACAACGGATACCCAATATTCGCATATTCGGCACATATTGGGAGTTTTTGCAACTCTCTAAACTGAAAAGCAGTTCAACGGCCTTCGTTTTCCTGTTGGTCTACGAATAGCCTGTTTAACATGACGCAGATACGAACTCAATGGAGTGTTTTCACGATTTTTTTCTTCCCGTTTGGTTAGGCTCTCTGAAATGCGAAAACCGCATCAATATCGAGAAAACCCGTAAAATACGAGATACGTAATAATGAGATCTGGAGGAAAACTTTGGTCCGACGTGGGAAAATCAATATTCGATGGCCGATCAACGAATCCGTATCAAGTCGGCTAAGCAAAGGCTGATTAGATTCCCCTTAAACCGCGAAAAGGCGACTTACAAAATTAATTTCGGTCCAAGTTTTAATTTTTCCTACTTGCCTTGAAACGTAAAACACCAAATTTTGAGAGGATTAGAAACTTTTTTTCTTGAGCGATTACAATTTTTTATTATTGAATAATGAACCAAAAGCAGACGTCTCACGGCTCTTTCTTCTAGTTTCAGTGAGACTGTCGCCGTTCAGATTCGGATCAGGATTCAAATTGTTTTTATTGTGGGACTGACTTTCACAGTAGAAATAGTTTTCAAGATTAATGTTTCTCATCAGAAGTCTGAAGACTTCAATACTTCCTTCAGACACAAATTTCTTAATTCGAGAATTAACCGAATTACCGAGTGATCAAAAAAATTCCAATTGTTAACGGACAATAATACATTTTCCGTCAAAATAGATTTAGCATTTAGATTATTCTGTTGGGAAACGCCATCAACTTTCGACTGAAAATTCTTGATAAATACTCGATTCAATGGCGCAATTTACTGCGCAAAACTTGGCCCTTCTAAAAATGTGTCGACAATAATTTATCACCCAGAAAACCACTTGGAATTCCATGTAAAGTCAATAATCTGGATCATTCCCCTAAAACGCATCTTGATCTACTTCGCATTAGGTAACGTCGAGTCCTCGGTCGTTTTCAAGTTGCAGACATCCAAAGAGCTCACATTTTACGAATAAATGCACCGCACAAATTTGCAAAGAACGGTGCGGAGTGATGTCTAGACGGAGAGTGTGGTTTTTCCGAGGGGCATGCCGCGGAAAGGTGGGATCGATATGTAGGAGATGGAAGTGGTCGACTCGCGCGCTGGAGACGGAGGACTAGAGCTGGAACAGCATCCTGCAGCCTCGGGGTGAACAACCCTTTACGGACCACGTGGGCCGGCCGGCTCGCCTACAGGGGGGCCGACCTCGCTACTCGAAACCACCCCCACAAGGCCAAATCCTTAAGAACCTGCTCGCGGTTTACGATGTTCCGGTGATTCGTACCTACTTTGAGCAACCTAAGCGGATTTCAAACGGTTGATGAGAAACGGTGGGCATAGAGCACAGTACTTCCATGCTCGGAAAATCTACTGTGAAAACCGGAGAAAAATTGGGCCATTTCATCGACGGTTGATACAGAATTAGAGATGCAATGCATTTTTTTTTTTTTTTTTTAACGGAGAATGTTTTTTGCAGCGATCAGAAATCAAAATAGAAAATTAAATGCTAACATCATGGAACTTGTTATTAAAGAGGCAGAGAATAAACCAATATTTACTCGACATATGTCAGAACATCGTTAAAATCTGGCTGGAGGAGCGATGAGCGTCTGGCACTGTAAACCCTTGATTTTAATTATATTAAATCACTGTAATAGGTGATAATATACTCTCTCCACTAATTTATGTAAATTCAACCGAGCCGTGGCTAGATAACGATTAGGTTCCCTGATGATGGGTTGAGTTGGAGCGCGAAACGTCGATTAAGTGCTTCGAAATTTCACTACTATAATATATAGTATATAGGTATAGTTATAGGTAGGTAGTAGTAGTTTATTATTTGTGTATGGAGAGTGGGAATCTATAGTTGTTATTATAGTGGGTAGTAGTAGTTTCTATAATTTGGTATGTAGTTGGTGGTGTTTGAATGTACTTTGTATCATAAAGTATTGGGTTTTTCAACTGGAGCAAAGTTGTAGCAGAATTAGATATAACAACTTCAAGTTTTCCAAGATTTGTAACTTGCACAGTGGATAACTCAAACAAAAAGTCATCAATTCAGATGTTTGAATATACCAAAAGATAGGTAATTTAACTGTCCACATTTTCCTAATGTAATGTACCTATCCATTTTTCAACCGTTTTTGCGTAATTCAACAATATCAGTAGACTATACACGAAAAAATCACATTTTTCAACTTTAAACGTTGTTTTCATCTATTTAGTGCGAAAGAAACAAAGAATGAACCATATATTATTGACATACACATCATCAACTATCATTATGCTGAATTTGAGCGAAATCTATTACAAAAAATTTTTCGCGAAAAATCCAAGGGGTCCCCCTGCGATTTTTTTCAACCAAACAGTTAACGAATTTTTACTCGTCTCTCAATACAGATAAAAATCTGAAATTTTTAGGAAAGTTGTGTCTTACCATGATGTATTTTTGTGATTTTTTTTATTTCTCGGAAAAATTTGCAAGTGGTCCAAAAAAATCGGTTTTTGAAAGCTCGAAAATTGACCTTTAACCGTGCTTTTCGGGGTCAAAATAAATGCGAATCAATTGTTTTATTATGCAGGAGTCTTCATTTGAACGCCTTACACACGTACATAGCAAAAAATTTGGTGAAAAAAATTTAAACAGAGCCAGAGAAATTATTTTCCGTAAATCGAGTCTTTCGCCGGCCGAAATTCCGAGCTCCGCTGGAGTGGAAAAATAAATGTTTGTTTCTTAGTGTTTTTGAAAGCTATTTTTATAGGAAATTGAACGCTGAATCCGAATTTGACGTCAAAACGACGGAAAATTGATGACAACTATCAGTTTGTACAAATTTAGCGCCACACGTTTTTATGTTTTTCAACTTTGAAAGTTCGTTGCCAATACTTACAGTATTGTATTACTCATTCTTATAGAAAATTAGACGTAGAATTCGAATTTGAAACGAAAACAACCAAATTCTTACAATTTATAATGTTTTTCGAATTTTTACCGATTTTCGTGCTTTTGAAGTTTTAACTTTAGATTTTTTTCGTAAAGTTCGTGAATTTTGAAGAAATAATTCTGTGTAGGCAAGTTGAAAAAATTTAATTTAGAATCGATTAAAAATATTAAAAAATGACATATATATCATACTTAAATCTAGTAAATCCTAGCAACAACGTTCTTAATTGTTAAAGCAATTATTTTTCTCGGAAATTTTTTTTTCTTGTTAAAAATAATAACGTAATAAAATAATAACGACGTAAAAATAATAATAACTTTTCCAACAAGGTAACTTTTTATGTCGTTCGGACGAAGAGAGTTGAATGAGGCGTTCGATTTTCACCCGGGAACGAATTACGGTTTTGCCTAGTTACTCAATTGGTAATAAACCAACCAAGAAAAAAACGCTGCAAATGATTGTACAGTGGTTTATTTTTCCTTCGCTTCAATAATGATGACCATCCATTTGTAACTATTCAGAACATTTTTATGAACGTCGAAAATCAATTGCAGTTTTTTTTTCTTCCAATATAATAGTCAAGTGATTTTTCAAATTCTTGAGAAAAAATTTGTATATGGTCCTAGGTACTTCTAGTACAAGTACTATAATGTTACACGCCAATCTTCGCCAAGTTGGTTGTCAGCAATAGCGTCTTCTCCAGTTCCGGATTTCTCGTGCGTCAATGGGCGCTGAACAACGGGACGACTAGAACTCGGGTGATCGCTCTGCCTTTGTCCCGCTTCTATATCCGCAACGGAAAAGTGACGCGAAGTGAGATGACTGAGGGCGAAACGGAGCAGTAGCGCGGAAAGTAACTCTGACCCAACTTGGCATCCTCCGTTGGATCAGCGAGAGCGCGGGTGGTAAAGAACGAGGACCGTTTTCTTCGAACAGCGAAGGAAAAAGAAGCGGAGACAGTTTTTTTATCGGTGGTCGAATCACATAAACCGAAATTGATAACCATGCAACTCGTCTAGCGGAATACATTGAAACCAGAGCCGTTGAAACGGGAAATACCTGACACCGCCGGTTGATTTTTTTCAACACTAACCAACAATACTCGCGTATAATCGGAATAGGAGATCAATTTTCGAGCTGGAAACCCCTGAGTACATAAGTTGTAACGCTTGTAATTTGAACAATAATAAAAGATTTCGAGTAAATATGATGAAAAGTCTTGAAGGAAATGTTGCAGCTTCCAACCGGTGGTTTGGGGGAATCCTCGACAAGAAAAATGGTAAAATGGGCAATTTTTCATACGAAAAAGGGAACTTTTAGGGATTTTTAGCTCAAGTGAGGCTCAAGCGTCATAAAATAGATTCTGCTCATCAGTATTTCAAGTAAATATTGTGCAAAAAGACTCAATATTTTGCGTAGCTTGGAAGAATTTCAGGGAACAATGCATTTTTTCATGTCCAGGAGGTGTGAGTGAACAAAACGACTCAGCTGAGGATGCTCGAATGGGCGAGAGTGCTCATCCAGCGAATAAAGAATCGGCGAATGAGTCGCCTGGTTTTTCTCCCTCTCACACATCAAAAAATGCATCGACAAGGAGAAGATACTGGTCAAATTTTGACAAATTGTTGACAAAGTGGTAAGAGACAGAGACATTATTAGAAAACGACACCTAAAAAATATCCCTGCCTTTTTTATTAAAAAGTGAAGAAAGAAAATAGAGCTTATTTTTTCCAATTTTTACTTTTTATAGAAAATAAGTAGAAAAAAAGGGGAAAAGGGAAGCCAAAAATAAGAATGGGGGGGGGATTATGGGAAAGATTAATTTTGTCTATGTTTTGGGTGAGCTTTCTCCCAAAAAGAAGAGACCTGGCAATACTACCTGAAGGAAACCTTCCCACTAATCGAGAAGAACTCGTTGAGTAGCCACGACGACCATACAACTGTGGCGCCATGGTAGGCGTAGCTTATAGTCGTTCAATCTGTGGGCAGGTGTGTGCAGTGGGTCATCCTAGAAGCGTTTTAACGCCATCAATTAGGAAATTATAGTGAAGAAAATATTATATAGCCTCTTTTTACGGCGTATAAAATTAAATTTCACTCTTATTTAGTACAAGGAAAAACTAGTAGTAGTGAACGCTTCAAATATTTCAATTGAAAAATTCAAATTATACAAACTTTCGTTAAAAAAAAATTTCAAGACCCACAGCCAGAGTAAAGGTGTTATTCTAATTCAACTAGAACGGTTTGCGCGCCTGCCCCAGCTCATTTACTGAACAAGTGTCTGTGCGTCCGTTTGTTTGTCTGTCTTCATGTCCATCTCTGTATCAAAAAAAGGGGACAATTATCTACAACATGGAAGTACTGTGTAATCTATGCACACGACTGGTTTCTAGTAGATATCATCCGAATGTGAACACTGGCATGTGTTTAAAAAAAAGTCTCCAGTAACTATGAGAAAATAGGTCAACTCAACTGTTTGAATTTGAGAAGGAAGTTGAGAATCAAGGAGGTGGAACTATGTCATAGTTGTTGTCATTGATCAGGATAGTGGTAAAAGCTTCAGGGCTTGGAGATCATCATGGTGTCAATCTAGTATGACCACCGTCGGGCATGTTAGACACTAGAAAACAATTTGGAAAACTTTATTTACAAAATTTCTAAATTTTTGGCTGATGGAATTTAAAAAAAAAAAAAAAAAAATTCAAGAATTGACTGGCTGAAAATAGGGGTTTCGAAGGTCGCTGAATCCAAGTCTGGATTCGAAATCGAGATATTCCGGCCTATTCAAGTTCCTCGAATGACTCGGGTAAATAGTAAGTAGATAAAGGTAAATAGTAAATGTAGATTCAGAAGAAATTCATCGTATTATAATCAGTTACAATAATAATATATATAATAAAATAATAATATATAAAATAATATGATAATAAAATAATATAATGCCATAATAATAATAATAATACAATAATTATAATAACATATTGTAAAAAATGCATTATATTTATTAGAATAGAAGAAGCGTGTCCGGCAAGCAGTCCTCGAAACTTGAAGCGCCAAATTTGGGTTGGGACAGAAATCGTTACTTGAGCGATTAAAATAATAATACGCGATTGAATAATATCCCAGCAAGAGAGTTTATTCAAACGGGCAAATAATGAGGATAACGCAAATCTTTCCAGTTGAAACCTGCGTTCTTTCCACTCGTGAAACAAATTGTAATACAATCTTATCCCGAGCTATACCACCCAACCCTAAAAAAGGTGTGTCAAGCGACAGCGAGGATAGATAACTGTCAATCTTATCAGGCTGAGTAGTCTTGACGAGATACAGCGAGTTCCTACCTGAATCCGAGGTTACCTTCGACTGAGCTTCGGCGGCAATGAAAGCAGCGATTCGCGCTGGAAATAAATAAATCGCCCTACGAAACACAACGGATATTCCGAAGCAGTTGCATATTATCTCGTTCGGTGTAAGCTTTTGAAGCGACAAATGACGAGATGATGCGAAAGAGGCTCAGAAGAGAACAAACAACGAAACAATGATATTAGAAGTGGAACAAGAAACTCGTGACTCGAGAGATGCATCATTATTTGGCAGAGCATTAGGCGGCAGAACATCAGATTCGATGAGATCGACCGCCTCGTTATAACTGGGACATCGAAAAACGGCTGATGATATTTATTTATTGTACGGGTTTATTTATATATTTTCGAAGTATAATTACTATTTAGTGTCGGAGAGGGAAAAACGTCCTCATAGTTCGTTAACGGTTCACTTTCCATGTTTACGCAATTAACGAAACCATTTCAGTCCCCGAATTGAAAATAAATGCAGGCACTCACTTTGAGCAGCGGTTAGGAGGTCCTTCAGCTCTTTGATGAGCCGTTTCATCTGTTGGCTCGTCCCTTCGAGCTCTTTCTCGTGCGCATGGAGCTTCTCGCGAAAGAACGGGCTATCGGTGATACACTCGGTGAATTCCAACGGTTTGAGGACCATTTTGACATAAGTGTCTGGCGCGTTGTTTGGTGTCAAAAGGCACACTACTAGCACATTCCACGGACCGGATCGCGTAAACAAGGATTTAACCTACTTGTTGATCTCAGGACGGACAGCGTCTAAGGGGGAGACAGTCGTCGGGTTGAAAGATCTGCTGACACTGCGAAAGGACGGACTCGAGGTTACCACGTGAAGGCTGTGAGCGCGGCGCACTTACTGGCTCGTTCTAGTTGCTCGTACTCTCCTACTCTTTCCACGTCCTTTTCGTCTTTCTGCACCGCCCCTTCTCGCCGGAGCCGTTCAGCCTATTCCAGGTGCCACTATCTTCAGCCACAGATCGAGTGGCGAAGGGATTTCCCGGTAGGAAAAACGGGCGTGTTATCCTCAATGATCCGTGTCCAAAGAGATTTTTCGAACTAGCTGTATATTTGTGTCCTGAGAGGCTACCGACAATCTCAACTAATTGGCTGTATATCGGTGTCCTCAGAAGAATGAAAAGTTCATTCTTATGAGGACACCGATAAACAGTCAATTAGTTCCTCGTTGTTGGTGTTGAGGGGGAGAAAACCAAGGCGACTTGTTCTCCTGTTTTTTATTGTCGGCCTGCCAAGCACTTTGGCCGGTGGATACCTTGTGATGGTGCTACGAAGCCCTGATGATGCCCGAATGGGCGAAAGTGCTTGGCAGGCCGACAATAAAAAACAGGAGAACAAGTCGCCTTGGTTTTCTCCCCCTCAACCCTAACAACGAGGAACGATCGATGCGACAAAGCTACAACGAAGTCAATTAGTTATTTGATAACTGAGGACACGAATATACTAGGGATATCCAGAAAGTAAGGTTACAAGTCCACTGAAGGGCACAGGGAATTTTTTTTCGTTATGAGTGGCATACCTGCTTATAGAGGGGTTTGTAACGGTCAAAATAAGCCCAACCCCGAGTCAGTCAGTTGAGAAATGGCGTTGCAGGAGCAGTTTCCATCAACCTCTGAAGGTGCCGTTCTTTCCACGTACCACCGATGAGAGATTCGGTCAGTCATCAAGTTCCTGAAGTTCATGAATCTGCTTCCGAAATCCATCGTCAGCTTGTGGGCACTTACGGACCTGAGGTAATGTCACGTCAACATGTTTTCAAGAGCCGGGGGGTTGTGAGGTGGAGAAAAACCAGGCGACTCATTCTCCAATTCTTTATGCTGGCCGAGCACTTTCGCCAAGCACTTTCGGCTGTGGACCCTATGGCTCCACGTCGCCCTGAGGATGCCCGAATGGGCGAAAGTGCTCGGCCAGCTAATAAAGAATTGGAGAATGAGTCGCCTGGTTTTTCTCCACCTCACAAATCCCAGACATCAAGAAATGCAACGAGAAGGAAAAGAAGATGTTTTCAAGAGGGTTAGGCTTTTTAAAGAAGGACACTCACGACGAAGACAGGAATGGAAGGCCGTCTCTAATTTCAGAAGAGCTTCTGCAGCAAGTGAATGAACAAATTGCGGTGTTCGTCGTGTGACCATTGACACTCTTCATGAAATTTTCCCACACATCTTGCAAAGCCTTCTGGGTGACATTGTTTCGGAAAAATTGGGCTATTGGTTGTACACGAGATGGGTTCTGAAAATGTTGACTCCAGAATATTGCCAAAATCGTTTTTTGGCTGCACGTGAATTTCTTCAGCGTTATGAAATGGATGGGGAAGCATTCCTTGACTCAATAGTGACTGGGGACGAGACTTGGGTGTGTCACTATACTCCAGAATCAAAAAGGCAGCCCCAGCAACGGCGCCAGACCCATTCCCCATCTGCAAAAAAGTTAAAAGCCCAGTTCTCAGAGCGGAAAATCATGGCATCGGTGTTTCATGACCGAAAAGGCTTGTTGTTGGTGGATTTTATTGTGGAGGGACAACCATCAATGCGGATGCATATTGCGAAACCCATAAGTGTCTCTCCTTCACGACAACGCCCGACCCCACACCGCTCGTATGACCCAAGCCCTGCTTGCATCCTTTGGATGGGATATTGTGACCCACCCACTATATTTTTTGGGCGATTACAACGGTTTATTATAATGGACCAAAAGGAAATATAAATTTCCTCACGATATTCCTTCCAACTTGTATTTAGTAGCCTACGTTGTACCTAGATAGTCCTTGATTCACACTAGATCGCAGGTAACGAGATACAATTAATATTTATTGCAAAAATTATACCACTTCACTCACCATGGACCAGTTTTCAAGGGTATTTTTGAAGGGGAGAAAATTCGTATTTTTCAACGTTTTTCAGACAAAGATGTCTTTGGTAATAATATCTACAGATTTTTGGACACTAAATCAATGGGACTGAAGCGGGGTCGGTAGCTTGAATGATTCTCAAGTTTCCGCAATTTTCGTGTAGAATTGGCGAGATTTTCTGATATATGGCATTAGTTTATGGCTCGAGAATTCTTGTGGAGCTATAAAAATCGATCTATACTCGTTGGAATGCTTCTCAAACACTTTCTGCAGCCGTTAGGCGAAATATTTAGCTATTAGTTTGAAAATCAAGGGAAATAAAAATGATCACTATTGCCAAGGAGTATATTATAGTTACCAATCTGTTATTAGGTGGAAACGTTCACAAACTTATGGTTTTCTTACATAATTATTGAAGCAAATAATACACCACTGTACAATTTTTTTTTTGGATATTCGGATACTACATGCTTTGAAAAGTAAAAAAATAAAAATTTTACGGGGTTAGAATTTTATCCCACAAGCGATTACACTAGTTTATTATTGAATAATAAACCAAAATTGTTTTCGTAGAGAACTGGAGCAAGAAATGGCGGCTATTCTCCTACCCACTGGAACAGCTTATTTCCCTTGAATAGCGTCTCCCTTAATCATCCCGTCATCGTCATCCTCAGTAAGGAGTTGTGGATGAAGGTGAGCGTGAGAGGTTCGAGTTCTGTTATAAATGTAAATAGACACAAAAAAAATTGTGTATTATTATAATCAATGCAAATAATGCGCCATTCTGCGTCTGAGTAGAACGTATCTTGTTAAAGTTGACTCAACATTATTGTGAGCGTGAGCTATTCTGAAATTCACGGAAAATAAATGAACCATTAAACGACATGTCATGTCCAATATTGGGATTCACAACACGGAGCGATTATATTCAGCTGCTGAAATTTTTGAAAATGTTTTCACATTACCCGATTCACTGACAATGTCGTGATTTTACTACGCTTCAGTGACGAATTCTTGGTCAAATGATGCTTCAATAGCTCTCGAGTGTAATGGGATTTGTGAATGATGTAAAAAATCTCAATCCACTCGTTTACTTGGACGTGCAATTAGGAAATGAAGATGGTAAGTGTTTCTTATTGGTCGAACGTTCGAGATTTTTTTTTTTTACTTCCATGTTAACGTAGTGAATTGTCCGAAAAGTCGAATTCGGAACGGAGGTGAATTTGGACGAAATGTTTATACTACTATACTCGGAAACACTTTCTGAACAAGTGTTTGTGTGTCTGTGGTAAAAAAATTACATAAATCGTCATATCTCCCTGAAAAATGGATGAAACCCTATGAAATTTTAAGGGAATGCTTTCCCAGTAATTGTGCAAAATTAGCCGTTTCCGGATTTTGGATAACACACAGTACTTCCGAGATATAAGCGTTCAAAGTTTTTGCTATTTTGATTTTTACAGGCTATATGAGTTAATATTTTTCTATGTTTGAGGGCTTGAAATGTCGGTTATGGCAAGCAAAAAACACCAGATTTTTTTTATATTGGGTCACATACAGTGCCTCCACGTTATGAGCCTTTTTCACGATTTCACTAGTGCATGGTTTGTATTTTGATTTTTACAGGCGGCAAAACTCAATGTATTTAAACGTTCAAGGTTTTAAAATGTTGGGGTCAGCGATTGAATGATGCCTGATTTTTATCAATTGGGTCAAATACAGTACTTCCGCGTTCTTCGCATATTGGCTATATTTTGATTTTTACAGACCACAAAAATGAATACATTTGAATGCTGGGTGTCTTTAAATGTTTCTATACGACAGCTGAATATCGCTTCATTTTTATTATTGGGGTCACACACAGTACATCTCGTAAAACCCATTTCAAATTATTTTATTCGAGCACTTTTGTAGTTTGGTCTGTTTGCTTTTAAATATTACCAACTTTGACCACGTTCACAAATCTTGTGATGTATAGAGATTTTTAAAGGCCTCATTGAGTGTCCAACCCACCAAAAGTGAAATGTTTTAGTATGCCATCCTTTTTACAGTTGGGCGAGTTGTCATCGAACTATTTAATAAGATCGTCCCGCACACGGCAGAAAATTTTCGTCAACTATGCACAGGTGAAAAAGGAATTGGTGTTAATGGGAAACCACTGCACTACAAAGGCAGCTTTTTCCATAAAGGTAAATTCATCGATACTATTTGTTAGTAAATTATTATTGGAATCATGCAAGCTAGATCAACTATTAAAACCCCTATTAAGCATTACTAAGTACATTAAGGCTGATGTGCGTAAGTTAATAATATCACCAATACCAAGAGTTTAATGAAAGCTGTGTTTTTTTTATAGCAATACCAGAGTTTATGATTCAAGGAGGTGACATTATCAACTTTGACGGAAGCGGTGGTGAAAGTATTTATGGCCCAACATTCAGTGATGAAAATTTTGAACTCAAGGTAAAATTCTGGCTCTCATTCTTAACCAAATCAAGCCACTGTAAAAGTTATGTAGTTGTTGATTTGAACTAAGAAAAAACTTGATAAAAGGGTACTCATCAAATTTTTCGAGACCATGTCTTGGTTTCTCAACTAGTCACAATCTTACACTATGTGTGCAGCTGCCCTGTCTTGAGGTCAGAAAGATTGAGCTACTGCTGATAGACAGGTTTTGTGCAGAAATCTCCTCTACTTCTCTCAATATTCCATAAATTACTCGTATTTAGGTTCCTGCTGACATCAATTAGGTTGAGATGCATGATTGTCAACAAAGGGTTATTTCTATTTACTTGTGCCTATTGGTCAATATCCTAGTTAGAGGTAAAACTGTTTTTATGTGTTGCAATATTGCAGCTCCATGAGTTAATTTAAATTTAGAATTAATTTTTTTGCATAATATTGTTTTATTACGATTATTGGATGATACTGTTGTTTTGGGAAAATAATGTAAAATCCTCGAATACTGCAAATAAAGAAAAAATCCTCCTCAGTGCCCTTAATATTGGAAAACTTCAGATTTTTTGGGCTTAACAAAATTTCCTTCAGAACCCTTGATGCACAGCACTAAATTAGGAATTAGCACACATGATGTAACCAAGACGTCTGCCATTTGTTCCTTTCTCAAAAATTATCAGTTCAATTCTCTCATTATTTTCATCGATCTCATCTCAATTTTAGTGGACATTTTCCTTCCCCATTATCTGTTCGTTTAGTTATTGTCTTTAAAATCCTTTGAAAGGACCCATCTTAATGTTCAGCTTGTAGTAAAAATCTAGAGGTAAAATTAAATTAACATGCTTATTGAAATTATTCCTTCGATTTGCTGATTGATTCAGTGTTTGTATTTCAGCATGAAACAGCTGGAACTGTGAGCATGGTCAACTACGGACGGCCAAATACGAATAATTCTCAATTTTTTATAAGCACAAGTCCTTGTCCCCACCTTGATGATACTAATGTTGTTTTCGGAAAAGTTATTTTCGGGCTGGGCGCTGTCAGAGAGGTTAGCACATCCCCCTCTGAAAAAGGGAAACCCATATTGGTATGTATTTTTCATCATACTAGGTACGTCAGTTTGTGAGGTTTTATTCGAAAAATTGTTATCAGAGTGAGAATGCATTTTAAATATGTTTCTTATGTGTTTTTTGCTAGCCATGTATGATAAAAGACTGCGGAGAAGTTCGGTATGGAGAAAAATGGGAAACCCATGAGCACAATGATGATGAATTTCCATCATTTCCAGAAGATTGGGAGATGGCAGGAGTAGATTTGGAGGTAACTTTTTTGCCCGATTTTGTTTTAAGGTTTCAAAAATAATATAAAGGTGGTTGACTGTGGAAAAACAAGATAAATCAAAATTAATGGTGGCACATATTGGTAACTTCGTAGAAAGTACTATTAACAGTTGAACTCCCTCATCATAAATTTTCTACATACTTCAACAAAAAATAGTTATAGTAGTGATAACTTAACAAATTACAAGAATTTGCACACATCTTGAAAAGGGCTATAGTAAAAAAGCTGCAGCCACTGCTGCTGGGGCTGTAGTAATTCTACGGGCATTTTTGGGGGTTTTAAGGGTGAGAAAATTTGTATTTTCCAATATTTTTCAGAGAAAGATGTAGTTGGTATCAATTTTTATAGATCTTAAACTCTGAATTGAATGAGACCATCATGGGGTCAATAGCTTTATTGGATCTCGAGTTGTCGCAGCTTTAGTTTGGAATTTTCAAGGTTTCCAGAAATCATTTTGATGTTGGCTGTTATAAAGTCTCCAAGTGTCAATTATAAACTATGTTTTTGTTTTTTCTGTTAATTCAGAGTCGAGATGTTCCAACGGTCATTAACACCATCAAGAATTCCGGCAATTTTTATTTCCGCAATGCAAATTATCACTCTGCAAGTAGAAAGTATAAAAAAGCCCTCCGCTACGTTGAGTGGTGAGTTGTTCCAAATTATTTATTTGACAGACGGCGTTTCTCATGGGTAATTTGAAGGGAATATGATAGTCAGCTAGTTTTAAGTTTATTAATTCAATCATCATCATTCCAGTTCAGTGAGTTCGGTAACAACTACTCAGAATTTATATGATAGAAATGTACAAAGAGGATCTTGTCGATTGCATGACTTTTTCCACTAGTGGGGAATTCCCGTAATTTTTTTTTATAATGATATGATCTTCATTATTATTATTATTATTATATATCCCTAAAGACGCCATTTCCAAGTGAAATCGAAATCCTAAAAAACCATCGAAGGTCAAAAAACATCTGGTGAAGGGAATCAAGATAGAAAAGGAGTAGGAAACAGGCGAGTTGCCAACGTCATGTATTTTCCTTAGTACAGTCAGTGAGGTTTTCTTTGCCCTCATTTGAAAAATACGTCAATATGGTAAACATCAATAGAAGTGAAGTAAACTCGAACTTTCCATGTGGCCTTTTAGTGCAAATTGGGTGAGTTTAATCCTCATTGGCAACCGTGGTAGTTTTTTTTTCTTGTGAAAAACCTCTTGTCAATTTCAACTCCAAGTTTTGAGTTCATCAAAAATTGCCACAAATAAGATACAATTATTTATGCGTATTTATCATATCTATTAATATAATTTTCTTGGTTACTTACTTTTTTGAACTTGTCAGGTATTCAAAGCGATGCCCAACGAAGTCTAAGTTCAACGATTTAAAGGTTGCGTGTCTATTGAATTCAGCTGCGGTTAGCCTCAAATTTGAGGACCACAGAGCAGCACTCTGCCTTTGCAACGAAGTAAGCAACTCCTGTACGCTCTGAACCAATATTAAATTCTTCTGTTTGATTATTTGCCACTGGCTGCAGAATTTGATGATATTTTTTAGATGGTAATTCACTTTGGGCAATTACATTTGAAATTAAATGTCAACTTTTGAAAACCAGCTGTAACGTGACATTTTTAGCTGAACGTTTTCACTATTTTTGTACCTCCAATTATACCTAGGTTTTTCTACTTTCAAATCCAAACCACCCAAAATGCTTTGGTCGTTGTAAATAATAATTTTAACAAAATGTCGTCCTCTTGCCTTTTTACAATTTGATTGGTCGTCTAAAATGCAATGGCTGACCTGTGTAAAACTGATGATCCTGAAGTGATTTTCTTTTCGGTGTCTTTACGATTTTATATTTTCAGGTATTGAGGATCGATGAGAACAATGTCAAGGCATTGTTCAGGCGTGCTCAGTCCAATAGACATTTATCCAACTACGAGTCAGCCCTCGATGATTTGAAGAAAGTTCAAAGTTTGGTTCCATCAGATAAGAGTTTGCATCAAGAGTTGAAAATAGTTAAACAGCTGATGAGCAGCTATAAGTCCGTAGAAAAGAAGCGATGCCTAAGAATGATGAAACTGTAACAATAAGTTCATTTGCTACTGCGAATCAATGTCGATATAAGATGGTGCACTATTTGAAATTCAACTGCAGTAGAGGCATGTTTCATGTGCTACTGCTAACTATCTGTTGTCGCTTAGGGATCATGTGATAACATTGTTATTTGACCAAAACGCTCACTGCCATGTAACAGTTACCGTGTGTATCAATTAACTAAGATGCTTTTCTAAAATTTCCAGTTGAATCGGACCGTACTAATTTGTAATAACAATTACTGTGTATTGCTTTGGCATAGATTTATTGAGAAATTGGCTATGAAAGTGCCTGCGTAGTGTTCCCTGGTAGTTAATTGTTAGCGACAGAGTGCAAAAAAAAAACACACACACACACACACACGTTTACCATGTTTCACCGTGAGTTTCTTGGGAATAATTTTATTGTGATGATTTGTATGGTGGGGCCTGTTTTATATATCTATTTATAATCCAGTTTTATTTTGCAGTTAGATTGGCAAAGAAAGACTAAATAATCAAAAAATGACTGATCTACGATAAATAGGCTATACTTTGGATTTTGTAGTAGTTAACAGATTTCATCTGTCTATAATTGGGTGGAAACGTAAAAAATTAAATCCCAGCATTTGATTCGTTTTGTAGGTATTTCTACATAGTTTTTTTGAGCTTGATGGATTGGCACTATTGATCATGTGGGTTGGTAGAAGCAACTGATGGTAGATCCCATTTTAGCTAAAATGAAGCAGCATTTCAAGTTTTCTCAGTTTCAGCCAGTTCTTTTTTTTTTTTTTTTTTTTAAATATGAGTTACGCTTTACAGTGGTTTCACACACTAAGAAGGCAAGGTCCAACTATGTGTCTAATTATGCCATCCCTTTATTACTGTAACTATACTCGACATTTTATTTTAAGAATTTCTTTTGTTTTTTGCCAAACTTTGATAATTGATGGTGGGACTGGTGCAATTGATAGAAAACTTTTAGGGCAACTTAAAAAAAAGGTTTGTTCATTTTTTGCGTAAAACAATATTATCAACATAATGAAATAAAACTGATAACAACATTATCCAATGTAAAACGCTTGAGACATTCATCTGTCCGCTATCATAAATATATCAAAAGTAATAAATGTCAAGAATATTATATTCAATAAGAAAAATGGTGAAAATTCAACGGTTATGGGCTATCTTATCAGATAGGATGAGTCAAAGATTGACATGGCAGATTAGTGTCACAGATATATTTTGAAAGAACGAAAAAAGTTCTCCTAGCCAGTTTATATTTAATGTAATGATTAGTCATCAAGCTCAATTGACGAATTTAGCTTCATTGGAAAATCGCTTAAGTGATAGTTAAAGTAAGGAGAATGGACAGCATAGCTGCTGTTAGTTGTAGATTAGCTCTCACCCTGGGAGTCTCGCCAGTACAAACACCAAACCCTTATACCATTTGAATTTTTCAATTCAACAAGATTTTTGTACATTGACTGATGAATGCCCTATTGATTTATTGTGATCCTTATTAGTTATTTATATCAGGTACCTGGTCCATTGTTTTTGCTAGGCAAGATAGCATCATTTCATCTGAAAGTGAATTAGTATTCGAGGTATATTTATGTGTTTAATTATTACTAATCCTGCTCTATGGATGTATTAGAAAGCTTTATAGTTTATTGTAAGCATAATCTCAGACGTTAGCATAAGATATACAGCGCCCATGAGTTGAATTGGGAATCGAATTTTTCAGCTAAGGTCCACTGCTTAGATACTTTAGCTCTCTTGACGTGCAACATTTTTTTGAGGTTGTAATTGGATTGAAAACATTTTTTTGGAAGCTGTTTTTTGATTATTGATGCTTTTAAGTCTATACAAATGCGAGGGGTTGGTACTTGCCACAAAACGTATATTATTAATTTATATGTTCATGGATTGTATTTTTTCACGTATTAGGTTTGAGGAGGAAAACTGTAACCTCAAATTAGAAAATAGTGCTGAGTAAGAGAAAATATTATTTACTCCATTGAGAGTGCAGAACTTGGCGTACAATAATTGAGCCATAGTTTTACTGAACTAAATGACAAACTGCACACAGTTTGTTTGTTTGTCTCTTTTGTTCACTAGTTTCATATTTATTTTTGATGGTTTTAAAATCGCTATTAGACGCTAATTTAACTATTCTCAGAATATGTGGAAGCAACTCATATTTCCCGTTCTTTTTGTGCTTCAATACGATTCATTCCTAAAAAAATGGAAAAACTTTTTTGTGATTAACAATTTACCATTCATGAGTCATCCTAATGTACCTAGTAGTCTGGTTAAAAAAGAAGTGTTCTCTTTTTTTCATGATATAATAATGTATACTTACATATAATATATAATAAGATATAATATATGTAAGTCACAAATTCTTGAATACATCATTATTCCATTTCGTTCTTTAACTTATGGAAAGAATTTACAAATGACCACTGATGAATATTTCAGTTTTAACTACATGAAGTTCTAATTCTCTTACATTCTTAATTAACTGGCATCCATTCTTCTTTTCTCCTCCCTGATTGTTTGTATGTGTTGTTTCTTTAGAAGATTCCAACTTTTATCATTTTTTATTCATAATCTAAAGCTCAAAATTTAACATCCTATTATTTCCTCTTCATTGGTTGCTGGCATCGTGTACCAATTTTTTTTTTTTTACAAAATCATTTGCGTTGAGATTGTGGAATTCCATTTCACCAGGATAGAAAACAAAGAGATTGTCACGAATTCCTATGATTTTAAATGAATTGTATTGTTATATCAATTTCGGCATTTAGGCCATCGTCAGTAACAGTCTTTCAACTGAGTTGTAAGAATAACGTATGTAACAATACAACTGATTTATAATCAGTGGAATTTGTGACAATCTCTTTGTCTCCTACCCTTGATCAAACGCCAATGTGATGAAATGTGGCTAGGACGATTTATCTTGGACCATATAGAACTTGGTGGTTCTATTAGTAGCTAATTAGAGAGTTAGTCGACGTGAAGCTGACTGAGTTTTAATTTTTGAAAGGTTTCCCAGATAAACCACCCGAGCATTTAACAATAATAGATTCTCTTCCACAAAAGGTTAGCCTTATTATTTTTTCTCATACGTAAACAGTAAATTAAGTGCTCTAGCCAGTTCTATCTAGTTCTTCATCTACAGAGTAGGCTTTCAAAAACATGTATTGCGCTTTCCTTGTAAATGAAGTTTTAGCATTGATCATTGAAACAAAATTGGGAGGTATCATGGATGATTCACAATGGCTTTACACAATATTATGTTCTATAAATATATTTACTTTATTTTATTTATTACATACACATAGCCTAAAACTATTGTACTGGAGATAGGACCCTCATTAGTTAGGCTATTATTCACAATAAAACTTATTTATTACATTTAAGTCAAGAAAAAAAAAAATTGAACCAGAGAACATTTATGAACCAAGAAAAATCATTAATGGGAGTAGGTTTATTTTCGAGTAACAATAGTGCTTCAACATGGCAAGCCATACTGATTGATTGAAATTTATTACTGTTGGAGTTGCTATTATAGCAATTGGCTAACATTTCAAAACTAATTTACCTCTACAGTGAGTTGACTTAGACATTGAAATAATTTTTCTTCAGGCAATGTTTTCAAATATATTTCTCTAGTGGATTGTATCTTAAGTGAAAATAAACACAGTGTGTAATTGGAAAATATTCGTCGTACACTTTTTTTTAAATTTTGGCTTTTTTTTTTTTTTTTTTTTTAAATTTTGGCTTTGTTGTTTTAGAATGGCTAGCCCAGTATGTGCAGGTCGAATTTTTCCCCTCCATAACTCAACTTTTAATCCTGCTAGAGTTGCTGTAACATACTGTAAGGAAGACCAAAAATATAACTATTTGCTGTGATATATCTTTTGTATTTTAGGTATCTAATTTAGATAAACCAATGTACTTTGGTTCCCTAATTAGGATTGAGTATTAGTAATTGAGCACAATTGGCTTGTACTTTGTCAATACAAACCACCTATGAAATCGACGATTGCAAATAACTGAATGATAGTTCATAGAGGATTGCGTGACGTAAGAATGTTTGCGGTTAGAGGCTAATAAAATTCCGTACAATGTTAGCAACATGATAAATAAGCCTAGTTAATTATAGTTGAATGTAGCAATTTTTATTATCTTTCTTTTTTACTGCCATTTTTTATATGTTGTACGCAATAGGCCATGTAGGGAATTTACTCATTCTTTTAACCGTGCAAATGAAAATGCTCCAACCCCAGAATGTTTCGAAGTGAATAGATTGAAAAAAGTGGAGTGGCGAGCTGTTCCAACCATTCTTAGTCCAATGGTCAAAGAAAACGCTCAATGCCCAGAGCATCGACCAGTGGCAAGAATATCCCAACCAAACTTCTGTAGCTAGCGCTAGCTACCCTTAAAACTACCCCTTGCGCCTTGAAACTATAATCAGAATCATTAAAAATGGATGCTCGCTGCACTTTTGATTTGCCCAGTCCTAGGAATGAGTACATTTTTTGGCCGCTGGGCGTTTTTGCATATTAGGTACAACAGATTCATTCAGATGGGTTTTCACTCACTGCATATTTTGAATGTATGATCATGATGATCATTATTTCATTTCAAAAAGTGAGATCAATGCAAAACCTGGATTGTTTCAATTTTTGTTCAAATAATGAGGGCAACAGAAACCTGCTCCCTAGTTCTGCGTTCTTGACTTCGCCTTCTTATGTAAATGTATGCAAATAATATCCCATTCCATTCTTGCCCATGATGTTCAATGTATTGTGCATACAAAAGAAAGATATTTATTATTCACGTTTAATCCATTATGTTTTATGTTTTTCACAATTATGAAGAAGATTCGATAATTAGTGGAGTTATTGTTTTTCAGAATTGTGACTTTCGTCGTTCAATTTCTCCATATTTTGAATCATTTTGTCAAATCGAAAGCGGTTTGTAGTCTTCAAGAGGCTTCGAATATCCAAGCATTCCCTGTAACGTCTATACATTTCAATAATAAGTGTTGCTCGTCAGTTTCCGTCATTTTATAACATCGTGCAACATAATTTCTATTTGTTGAGTTTGTTTTGCGTGACAACCATGGATTCAATTTATGCTCTTTTTCTGAAGCCCAGAAAAATGTTAGATTATCCTGTATATTTTATGTCTGTTGGGCCTACGTGATGAAAGATTCTTGGATTGACATAGTCGTCGCAAGTTTCTACTTTTTAACAATTACCGAGCTTTTGTCAAGTCAGAGCATGATTTAAAAATGAGACTAATTGGATAATCGAATCTGTAGTAGTAGTTCTCCTTCAACTGGTCGCATTTGAACTTCCGATGGTAAATTGGGCGGACGTTCCGTCTGCATTTTTAGCCTGGCCATATAACTCTTCGTTTTGAACTAAACCCTTTTACACAGTGTTAGTGTTACATCCATATGGTAGTGGTTTCTGGATTATCAACTAAAAAGTAACAATAAAGTTCCTAGCGACAGAACATGTTACTACCCTCTTTCAGCTAAAGATGAAGTGAAACAAATTTTTATTCAGGAAACTATTCAGTCAATTATCAAGGAAACGCAGCCTTTTTATCCTACTCATTCCGCTCTGTGTCAATATGACTCATCTTGCATATTAACTTCGTTGCTTGTTGTGTATGATGTTTGTATGTGTATATATGTCACAATAGTTATATTGCAAAAGGATTTTGTTGAATCAATAAAAAAACAACTATTCTTCATGTTTTTTTTTTTAAATGTTATTTTAGTGACTGTTTTTTAAAATATCTCCTCAAAGTATGCATTGGAATACTGTCGCTCTGAGCTTCTGATTTTTGAAGACTGAAGGATAACCGAGTAGCAGCAATTCAAAAAATATACATATTATCTATCGATGTCCAGGGGGTGAGAGGGGGAGAAAAACCAAGCGACTCATTCACCCATTCTCTATTTGCTGGCCGAGCAAATCTTTTAATTCATTTAGAAAAAACCCTTCTAATGTAAACTGTGATAACTTTTCTAAACATTGCTCGCTGACAACTTGAGCCATTGATTGGCAAAAATTATTTTTGTTAAAACTGGGTACATGTTGTTTTAAAAGTTTCCTCAAAAGATCGCTGACAGACAAATGGAGTTAGTTCATTTAATACTGGGAATCTGCGAGCCTTGAAATATTGATTACAAGACTATAAATATTGATGGACATGCCAACAGCTTAAACTTTGGTATGAAAAATAATCATAGGATGCCGGAAGTGTTATGAAACATTAACTGATCATCTCAGTCAGATTGAAATAGAAATAGTCTCTTCTTCACGAGAAGAAGACATTAAGAGTGGCTTGGCAATGATGATTGATTATTCCCCTCTTTTCTCTCTTACGCTGTTGGGCATTCGGCATGGAAATTAAATGAATTTATCAAAATGAGCTTTATTTTCTTTTATTACAACACTAGGACAATCTAAAATTTTGAAAGATAACAGTAATTACGTTGGTGCCTCAAAAACACCATACAAGAAACAGATATTGGAAAACACGTCTGTGCTCGTTTGTAGAACAATTTACTGATGATAATTATAGCTTTATTTTTCATTTATACAACGGCAAGATAATAGCAACCAACATTTCCATGTACTTATTAGTAGGTGGTATTAAGTAGATGCACGTTAATGTGAGCAAGAGCAAACTAATTGTATTGGTACTCGTTGAAGCTGCCGATTAAAATATCAAATAGCTGACAGCCATTACTCCTAAAATATTCACCCTTCGGTAGCTGACACATTTTTGTTTCTTTGTTCAGAGTGTATTGCTTGAAATATAAAATGAAATAAAGAAAAATATACAGCTGTGCCATGTGATGGTACACATCGTAAAAACTTGTTACAGGAGTCATGAACGTGTACAGCTAATGTTGCAATACGTTCCAAGAAACATGGAATAACGCGGGTTCAGAACATGGGTAACTTATCCAATGTTACCAGTGACTGCTCAACTTCAATATATCAGGTTTTGGAAAAAACACCTGGACTAGTTCTGTAGACTCGGGGAGATCGGTAGTTAGATATATTACCCAGTACTCCAGGCCCGTCCCTGGTGTTCACTCGTGGAGAGCCGATCCTTTTTGGGGAAGGAGTCATAACACATCCATCAGAACGGCGAACTTCCATATGAGTGGCACCTGGGCAGTGTCTGACGTCACCAAACAATTTTGCTCTCTGCAGTACCATGCCAGCCTGTCTTTGTCTGATAAGATTAATGGAAGAACGACGACACTCTCCCATCGCAACTTCGTCTCTAAGCCTTGCTGCTTGTCCCTTGATAAAATTATTTTCCATGTTTTTGTACGCAATACGATTTACATTTTCATTTTGTCCAGTGGAACGTGTTTGGTGAATACGCTGAGGGCTTGAAGATAAATGGGAATCCGAAGCGTGAAGAGGGTTGTGTGGTAGCTGTAAGCCAGTGTACAATGTGTTCGGTCTCCCTCTGCGGAGTGAAGAGTGAACATCATCGCCGCGTGGTGAAACAAACGAGCTAGTTGACTTCAAAGAGGAATGCCTAGCAATTCTTCTCTTGTTGCGGAAAGAACCAATTTTACGGGCACTGGGAGACCTGATAGGAATGTTACGTTTTCGCCCATCATACTCAGCTTTCATCTGCGTATCACTAAAATTGGGAGATTGCTGAATAGGCGGATCGAACAAGTCATTTGTCATCAAAGGTGGATCGACTGGTGGAAATAGCATATCGTTTAGTGCTATATCATTAGCACTCAACGGCTGCGTTGATAATAGGTCTATCTCAGCTTGAAGCTGGGACTCAAGCAGGGAAACTCTATTGTTAATGTCTTCAATATAATCCTTTCTGACACTGATGAACTCATTTTCATTTGCATCTTCCAATGTCGAATCTGGCGGGGTTATGTTGGCTTGATTATCATCAAAATCTTCAAAACCAACACAGGCATCGTCACCGGAAATTGAGATCTGTAAAAATAAAAACAACAGTAAAACAGTAAATTTGTCACTGGTTAATGTCATTAACAACATCTTAGAGAAAAACTGATACAAGTTGTAAAGTCACTTTTAGGCCGGCCCAAATGTGAGTTAGTTTCACGAGACTACATTAGTTAGAGTTTATATTTGTTGAAAATTTGACGTTCATTCCTGCTCCATGTTACTTAGCTCATTCAAAAAGTTGGGGGAGAAAGCGTTTTTATTTTCTGGCTGAACTTCTGAGTGAAAAATTTAGGAGGACTTTTTTTCTCTCTACTTGCAACAGGGAGACATTTTCATATTAAGAGACGCAAGGCCACTTTTTCATAAAAATTCTAGAAGTCTAGTGGACTATATCAGGCTCAAGTATTACTGATGTCTCTCATTCACATCTTTTCTATTTCTCCTCAAACTTTTCTTTTTAACCTGGATTCTTCTATGGATCCGAAAAAAAGGTTTCTCTTTTTGCTCTCGGTTACTCGCACATAGTTGCAAGAAGTCAATTGTTAGGCCCGGGAAAATCATCAAGTACCTCAATACGCTTCCTCTCATTGATTACCACACTAATTATGAATTACTTTCCCCATGTTCTAGAAGATCATACGCTGTACTCACCTTTCTTTTCCTTTCAGCAGAACTGTTATGACGAACAACTTTGGGTACCTCAGGCCTAGAATTAAATTCAACATGATTCATCATAAAGGATAGTTTAATCTACAGGATTGAACAGTATCTAAGTTGTAGGACTTGTAACAAAAAAATATCCAATTACCTGGTAATGATCGTACGTGGAGTGAGCATTGACGTAGAACAGTATTTCACTTTGCGAGGAGTGTTTCCAAAAAATGCATTATCAGGCAGGGCATTCAACACTCGCGACCTAGAAATCAAATGGAGAGAAATAGTTGAGATGACACAGGGTTTTCAGAACATGGCAAATTAAAGCAAATTTTTTTTTCTCAGGCGATTACAATGGTTTATTATTAATAATAAACCAAAAATGGAAACTTTCATTAAGATTTATCAATTTTTTTATTTGTTGCTTTAAACTCACAAGTTAAAAACAAGTAATTAGTTCAATATATCAGGAAGCATCAGTAGATTTTTAACTCCTTGGGGTTAAAACGTCTGCTAATTACAAGTCAAGAACAATTTTCTTTTTTATTTTATATTCATCATTTCAGTTTTTATTTTTATTTATTCTCTCGTTGAATTCGAAATCAAATGCCTTACTTCTTTTTAGTTGAAAACGTTGACGCACACTCTTTCTTCCTCGAAGACATGATTCTAGGAGTATGAGCTGAACGGTTACCACAAGGGGTTGAATCAGGAAAGTCAGGTGAGGGCTTTGTGATCATCTTCTTGATTCCAGTAATTACACCTAGACATAACCATAAGATATTTTTCATTCCATTGAGTATATAAGTGCTCATGAAGAATGTAAAAAGTTTTTAGCGTAGTTTTCTGCAAGCGTAAACTGAACCGATATTATGGGACCATAAAATTGATGTATCGATGTTATCGAGTGTGAGGCACCGATTGTGAAATGTTAAAATATTGAAGTAAAACATCGATGTTTCAATAATATCAATATCGATGTCCCATCCCGAGCGTAGCCACCGAACCTACACAGATCATTCTTTCAAGTTCAGATGCTTGTTAAGCTTAAAAGCCGGAATACATAATCAGGCATTTTACTTTTGGCAAGCCCGCCAATAAATTACATACAGTCTAATGGCAGCTCTGTAACTTCTAAATCGAAGAAAACCAGGGCCTTATATCAGCATATCGGCAGCCATAACCCGCTTCAATTACTATTAAATCAAAGGTTCATACTGAGCAGAGGGCCAAACTTCAATGTTGCTAACTCAATTGTAGATGGCAAACAATACAAAATAGAAGCTTCAGAGAAAAACACCGTATTAGCACGCTTACGAGTTAACGAGCTGCTTCTTTTTTTCCTCCTCTTTCTTCTCACGGTTGACGAATCAAGATCATCTGCACTTGAGAAAGAATGCAGCCGGAACAACCCCAGCCGTTCACAGATGCCTTCAGGTACCACTCCCAATTGTGATGAATTCTTCAAGAAAACCTATGCAGACAAGCCAAAATTTGTTCGAATAGTTGATCATCAATATCAATAGTAGAAGCCAATTTGCTTAAAAAAAAAAAAACTCAACCTGTACGATTTTCATTCGTTGATTTATCATTGCACCTCCTTGCGAAGTTAATTTGTTTGAAGAAATTGGCATGATCGTAGGTGTGAAGATAATGGACAAATTTGAGTCGTCCATTTTATTAGAAGCTGAATTTTGGCTCACTTCTGACAAAAACTAAAAGCAAGAATGGATATCAATACAAAGAGAAAATAATTGTAGCTATGAAGATAGAAGAAGTGAAAGCTAAAATACCTGCATTAGATAAACCAGTGTGTTGAGATGAGAGTACGGCAAAAGTAAACAAGCCCAAAGAACCGTTTGAACTTGATTTCCTTTGCAATTCAAGCATCTGGAAAATAAAGTGATAGTTTCAAAATAACTCTCTACTCACATTTTGATAGCGAACGTAAGCATAAAACTTGGTAAATTCGGTAATTGCAGATTCCACAAGTGAACGTAAACCACAGGTGGCAAAATCTTCTGAAAATTGCTTTATTCCATTCTAAGTGATATTCAAGTTTTAAAACTTTTTTAAACATCAGTAAAACTAGGGGAAAAAGGCACAATACCACATTATACAGTATATTGATGCAAAACTTTTTGAATTAATAAACTGGTGCACCGTATTTTGCAGTGTTTTTCTATTTTTCTGCGTACAAGATTTAACGTTAGAGAAATGTAAATTTAAAACATATCAATAACCCTTGTTACTCCAAAAATAAAGCATTGGTCTACATATTTACCCATCGTCATAAGTCTTATTGAATTTAAGATAAGTAAATCTCACCGCAGGAACAAGCTGTGGAATTTGTGAGGAATGAGTGGCTCGGGTAACTCTCTGAAAAACATTTTCAACGTATTGGCAACGTTGATGACCGTATGATCATCGTTCAGTTCTAGTCGGCTTCCACTGTCAAGAAGATTCTGCAGTAGAAAAATAAAACCAACCTTTAATTACATTACAATAATATAGAGCTGCAAGGTTGAAGCAAAACAGCAGCGTGTAAGTTATACTGGATCAAAATTTTTGGAAACTAAGATGACAAATTTACCTTCAATTCTCGCTGTTTAACCGCGGAACCCGCCTTCCGAAAAAGTCCTTCGATTTGTATATCTTTTCTTATGAATTGACAAGCGTCGCTTACAAAAACTGGAACTTCGATCGGCT
The DNA here is from genome assembly GCA_037159825.1 of Tupiocoris notatus. Taxonomy (NCBI): domain Eukaryota; kingdom Metazoa; phylum Arthropoda; class Insecta; order Hemiptera; family Miridae; genus Tupiocoris; species Tupiocoris notatus. The sequence goes on from JASJUZ010000090.1 coordinate 1,876,235, forward strand.
GATCACTCTGATGGATAGAAACTCTTTCTTTTTCCAGAAACTCTAAACTCGTTTGGAAAACCTTATATACTCTTACATCATCTTCTTCGCACTGAAAGAATCAATGTAACTCATAATTTTCTGATTCTGTGTAGATAGATTTCCGATTTCAATTCTAATAAAGAGACGTCGACGTTCAGAAAATGACTCAATTCAAAGCCAAACTGTTCTCCCATCAATATAATAGGAGGAAGCATTTTGGTTCATTATTCAATCATTGTGATTGCCCAAGAAAAAAAAATGTCTAATCTTCCTCAAAATTCTATGTTTTACGTTTCAAGGCATGTAGAATCCGAATATCCAATAAAAATAATTCTGTCAGTCCGCCGTTAACACTTTTCTGATGAAACTATAAAAGCTAAATTCTTGACATTTTCACCAAAAATCAAGCTTCATCTGACAATGACTCAATTATTTAGCCAAATCGCTACCTCGATTTTAAGAGTATTTTGGGGGGATTTAAAAAAATCAAATATGCCTCATTATTTCCCTAAATTTTCTTGTAGCAGTGCTACATGCTTGTATGACCATAATGTCCAATTTATCATTAAAAAACCATGTGATAACGAAGAGAGGGCCAACAATTTCAAAATGTTCGCTCATAACTTTTAAACTATACATTTTTCAGCGTAAACGTCTACCTACAAAGTTGTATTTTGATTTTTACAGCATGCGAAAATCAATATCTTGGAATGCTTTTGACATATTTGTCATGGTAAGTGAGTAACGAATTGTCAAATAGGGTCACACACCATACCTCCTCGCTACTCGCTTATACTAAGGGTTTTTTAATTAATTTTTTTTTTTGTGAATTTCGTGAGAAAAATGGTCCAATGACAAGGTTTGTCTTAAATAAATCAGATACTACAAATAGATGCTCTCAAAATTTCAAAAATAAAGGAGGCATGGCATAGACTCCTTCCATTAGATCATAACAAACTATTGATTTCTCAAGTATTTCAAGTAACTACTCAAAGTGCGAGTGAAATTAGTCTACTAACTGGAGTGTGACCTTCTTATAAATTTCTCGCTAATTCCTGTTCACCAACTCGCACATTCAAGTACTAAGTGATCAGCATTAGGATCAACCAAAATGTCGATTTCAGAACGGAGGTGAATTTGGAAGAAATTATCATAATTGGGGACAGTGCGATACCTGAAAGTATAGATTTTTTTGTGATACAATACTTTTCATGAAGCATCGATACTCGATATTTTTCGATACTGAAATTTTGAAAAGTATCGATACTCCGATATATTGTTCATCCCATTACTCCTTCGATTGACCAATAAACGTTTCGTTTAGGATTTGATTTTTCCCAGCACATTTTCCAATCGATTTCTAAGGCAATTAAGGTAGCGATTAGACTGAAAGAATAAACAACCGTTATCCAGAAATCATTGATGCTGAAATTTCATACACATGGTACAGAAGGCAATTTGTTTTAGCCAGATTACGATTTTGTTTTTCGAGCTCTTGAGAGCAAATACGAAATTTTGAAAAATGACACATTTATTTTGGTAATTTTTGAACTTCATTACCCTCAAACTACTTAAATTGAATTCACGTGCGGTAAAGAACCGCTAACGATTCACCTAATATAGACTGATAAATATCAAGAATAGAATTTAAAAAAACGCTGCAAATAATTCTACATTGTTTTATTATTCCTTCGCTCCAATAATAATTTACGAAGATTTTCCATTTGTGATACAATAAATCCAAACATTTGTGAACGTTCCCACCGAAAAAACAGATGGTAACTATGAGGTAAAACTTCGTAGCAACTATTATAATCTTGATCATTATTATTTTTCTTAATTGTCAAATTAAAAGTTGAATTTTTCGCCTTACGGTATAGTTGAAGCGAGTGTTCGACGAGCATAAAACGATTTTTATACCTCCAAAAATCTCCCAAATGCAACACAAAAGCTGCAATAGCTCGAAAACCAGTAGAGCTATCGACCCCGCGATAGTCTCATCCGATTCAGCGTTCAATAATCTATAGAAATTGATTATAATTACACCTTTTTCTGAAAAACGGTAAAAAATACGAATTTTTTCACCTCAAAAATCTTCTTAAAATTGAGCTCGATTAAGGAATTGAGTCATTGTCAGGCCGAAATTGATTTTCGGTGAAAATGTCAAATATTTAGCTTTTATAGTGGTTTTTTTAACATTCATTTTTTATTCTCTATTTTTTTTTTTTTTTTTTTTGATATTCGGATTCTACTTGTTCTGAAACGTAAAACATCAAGTTTTATGGGAGGGTTAGACAATTTTTTTTGTTGGGCGATAACAATGGTTTATTACTGTTCAATTTAACAGTTAAACATAATAAAAAATACCTCTGGTTTCATATCCTGCTTCTTCAAACCAATTTTGATGCCGGCTGCCTTCAGAAGTTTGATAACTTCGCCCCTTATTTCGTCCAAATATGCTTCTTCGATGTACATATTTACAGAATATTATTATGGCGGAAACTATGAAACGTTTCTCTGGAATTAAGAAGCTGATGGATCAATTATCCACCAGGGAACCCAACGAACAAAACGATTGTTCTTTGGATGACATTTCGGAAATAGAATATCGCCGGGCATTATTTCGTTCGAATATTTCACCGCGAACGAAAGCTAAATATTTAGGTTTTCAGCAAAACATTTCGAATACTGCTGGTAAAAACATTCGACACTGAAAGACCTCGATAACTGGCAAGAGCAAAACAAAACAAACGGTTTTCTCTGAGGAGCCACAAAATCGTTTTATGAGCCAAAATCCGCCTGAGCCTTCTTGATAGAATGCGCCAGCTTTCTAAGACCATGGAGGTCCATGTGGTATATTCCTCATCCGGACAAAGACGAACCGAAGTTGAACGGAAATTATAAAAACAAAACGAATGAATGATTAAATAAAAAATCAAATATTAGTGGGAATAAAAAAAAAAAAAAAAAAAAAAAATAATAATAATAATAATTTTTAGAAAAAATTAAAAATTTACAATTATTCGCTTGGTTGTCGTCGCATTTATTGTAGTAGAGGGGTTGTGAGGTGGCTGTGGACCTCATGGTTCCACGTCGCCCTGAAGATGCCCGAATGGGCGAAAGTGCTCGGCCAGCCATTAAAAATCTGGAGAATAAGTCGCCTGGTTTTTCTCCCCCTCACAACCCCCGGGAACTATTGTAATTTTAATCAATTTTATTTTTCTTATTTTCCTGATTAAAAACTAAATTTTATGCCTAACGGTAAACTGGAGAGTGTTTGACGACCCCGCGATGGTCATTCGATTCAGCGTCCAAAAATCTATATAGTTTGATATCAAATACACATTTTTATGAAAAACCCTGGAAAATATTAATTTTCTCCCCCTCTAAACCCCCCAAAATAAACCTTAAAATTGAGCTAGAAAGTTGGTTCAAGAATTGGTCCGTCGTAGGACCGAGATTGATTTTTGGTGAAAATTTCAAGAATTTAGCTATTATGGTTTGGCCGGAAAAATGTTGACGGCGTACGGCGGACAGACATGATTTTTTTATCGGATATTCAGATTCTACATGCCTTGAAACGTAAAACATCAAATTTTGAGGCGGGGTTATAAAAAATTTTTCTAGGGAGATTACAATGGTTAATTATTGAATAATAAACCAAAATTTAGGATCATTAAAGGTTCAAAAATATGCTAAATACCGAACAATTGATGTATGAAAAAAAAGTATATTATAACGAAGAAACTAATAGTAGAAAAATTGCTATTATGATCGTTTTTTTTTATGTCTCTAGCCACCAAGTAATTAATCAAAACCGAGAATTAAAAATTCTCGAGAATAAAAAAAAAAAAAAAAAAAAAAAGTCTTAAAATTATTCACGAGGATCTACGATGTCCAAAAAATGTAAATTCGACCGAAACGCTGGGTCACCGGAGGGAAATAAATCGTTACGTGCGCCTTCATATGAAATACAGCAGTACCCGCAATACACAGCTGCAGTTGCAGGCGTTGCCTATGCCGAGGATTAAGGCGTCGAGCGGACGCCAGACAGGATTTTCCGCCTGAACGGTATCGCTATCGATACTTCCTCAGTCTCAAATATAAAAACAGCATTTAATCGGTATTTTCAAGAAATATTGAGGAATTATTCTTCTCAAGAGTTTCGATATTATTATGGTGAAGTTTGCACAGAGTTTAGCGACAGCCTTGCAATTTGGCCAACGGGCGACCTCAAAGCTTAGTAAGGGTTGTTACGAATTCGATATAATTATCACAATCGTGTTCTACGATTGGTTCGTTTTCCAAGGCGAATTGACCGAGTCGGCAAAAATCACAAGAGACATTGGTTGCGGAAAATTTTACAGTAATTCGAAATGGGTAACAATGAAAGGAAAAATTGAGGATCATCAAAGCTTCAAAAAATATGCTAAACACCGAACAACTGATCTATGAAAAAAAAAGAAATTATAACGAAGAAACTAAATGTAGAAAAATTACAATTACGTATGATAGTTTTTTTTCTGCCTCTAGCCACCAAAATAAATAAAAACCGACAATTAAACATTTCTAAAAGCCTTAAAAATATTCAAGAGGATCCACGTTGTCCAATAAATTAAATTCGACCGAAACGCTGGGTCGGCGGAGGGAAATAAATCGTTACGTGCGCCTTCATACGAAATACAGTCGAACCCGCAATACACAACTGCAGTTGCAGGCGTTGCCTATGCCGATGATTAAGGCGTCGAGCGGACGCCGGATAGGATTTTCCGATTGTACGGTATCGCGATCGATACTTCCTCAGGCTCAAATATAAATAGAGCATTTTTACACGGTATTTTCAAGGAATATTGAGGAATTATTCTTCTCAAGAATTTCGATATTATTATGGTGAAGTTTGAACAGAGTAGATGAATTGCTATTATGATAGGTTTTGGTTTATTATAATAATAAACCATTGTAATCGCCCAAGAAAAAAAATTTCTAACCCCCCTCAAAATTTGATGTTTTACGTTTCAAGGCATGTAGAATCCGAATATCCAATAAAAAAAATTAGCAGTTTTCCGGCCAAACTGTAAGAGCTAAAAATTTGAAATTTTCACCAAAAATCAATCTCGGTCCTACAACGGCCCAATTCTTGAACCAACTTGCTAGCTCAATTTTAAGGGTATTTTTGGGGGGTTTTGAGGGGGAGAAAATTCATATTTTCCAAGGTTTTTCAGAAAAATGTGTACGTGGTGTCAAATTATATAGATTTTTGGACGCTGAATCGAATGAGACCATCGCCGGGCCGATAGCTTTATTGGTTCTCGAGTTATCGCAGCTTTTGTATCGAATTTGGGAGATTTTTAGAAATTTGACATGAGAGTATAACTCGAGAGTTCTTGGAGCTATAAAAATCGTTCTATACTCATTGGAATGTTTACATAAATCTGCCTGTTCATAGTGGATCGAACTGTCAAGTACTGAACAGGCCTGAATTGACTTGTTATCTTCCCAGGCGGCAGATGATAACAAGCGATATCATATCATTCAACTTTTTGGCTTATGTTTTAGTTCTAGCAATTTGTTTTGCACTCCAGTGCCTCAGATCATGTAGTTATTTATCTTCATTTTTTGCGGATTATTAGAGTTGCTACATTTAGCTCAAATTCTTTGAAATGTTTCGATAGGCTAAGAATTTAAAATGAGTTTACCGTTCTACCTTCCATTTGACGATTTTGCCCGGTAAGTTAAATATTGGAATGCTTGTGAATACTTCGCTCAAAATGTTCGCTAATTAACACTGTTAAAAATCGTCTTAGAAAGGTCGAGCTTAAAAATATACGTTGGGCCGGCCACATTGCTCAATTTATCTTGGATTTGGAAAAAATCTATGTACATACATAAAACGTAATTATAAGAAAAAAAACAAAAAACACAAACCACAAACTACAAAACAAACTACAAACAGGCCGGTTTTAAACTACAAATACAGTATGCTAATACAGCAACCTTTATTTACATTTTATTTTATCATTTACACGAACTGTAAAATATATTTCAATTAGATTTAAAAACGCTGCAAATGACTGTACAGTGGTTTATTATTCCTTCGCTTCAATATTTATTTAGGAAGACTATCCATGTGCGATAGTAATTATTGTGAACGTTTCCACCGAAAAACAGATTGGAAACTATAAGGAAACACTCCATAGCAACTATTGTAATTTTAATCAATTTCATTTTTCTCAATTTCCAAATTAAAATCTGAATTTTTTGCCTTACGGTATAGTTGAAGAGAGTGTTCGACGAGCATTCTTATGGGTAATGAACGATTTTTATAGCTCCAGAACTCTCTAGTCATGTCAAATTTCTGAAAATCTCCCAAATTCGACACAAAAGCTGCGATAACTCGAGAACCAATAAAGCTATCAACCCCGCGATGGTCTCATTCGATTCAGCGTCCAAAAATCTATTTAATTTGATACCAAATACACATTTTTCTGGAAAACCTTGGGCAATATTAATTTTCTCCCCCTCAAAACCCCCAAAAATACCCTTAAAATTGAGCTAGCAATGTGGTTCAAGAATTGGGCCGTGTTTGGATTCTACGTGCCTTGAAACGTAAAACATCATATTTTAAGGGGGGTTAGAAAATGTTCTTTCTTTGGCGATTACAACGGTTTATCATTGAATAATAAAGCAAAAGTCACGAATGTATTTTTGTTTTCTTGATTTTTGGCGTCAAGTATAAAATTCATTTCCAATGATATACAAATCAATATTTTCTAAAACACTGCAGCTAGTACTAGCCTCTGCAAGAGATATAAACTTATTTGTCTTACGAGCACTTGCCTTTGCTCTTCCCAAAACCGACTGCCCTAGGCCGTTCCCAGTGTCATCGGGTATATACTCGCTCCAATATTTTGACAATCAGTGCCATACTAATTTGATCATGTTTGTTCACATTTCACTTATTCTAGCTAATTTTGCTTTTGCTTCTAGTCACCCGGCATTGAACAAACAGACCCTTGCAAGTAAGATAGTCGTGGTTGCTCACATTGGCAAAGTGAATCTCTGCAGTGGCGACGATTATCCTTCAGCAGTTCACTATATTTTTGGCAAGAAAGGGCTTTCACCTCCACATTTGGATGACCCCTATTCCCTGGTGTGTAACTTATCATGACCATTTAAAAAAATTGTATTTAGTGCTGCCAGTTTTAATGGCTAGTAACTTGAGCTATTTTGTACTTAGTCACCTAAAGTGCATGCAAGATTCCATAATTCTCTTGAATAGGAGGCTCAGTGAATAGGGCAAACGTCTCGGATCACAGCCTCTGTTTTTCATTAACTACTCAATGTTTCCTAGCTTTCTTTCTCTATGTTTCAGTGTCGCATTGAAGGGCGTTATGTGTTTAGTGACAATGTGCTCCATCTTTACTTATCTGGACCGTGGTGTATAAAAAGTCTTTCGCCTGTCTTTAAACGTTTGCTGCAGCAAATGAATGAAATGGTACATTTGCTCATCTTTTTGTTTCTTATTTTCATAGGACATTGTTAATGTTGATGAATTAATTAAGGATTTCAATATTTCTCCAGGGATTCCTGAAGTGCTGGGACGCTTCAACAAACAACTACGCTCGAGCGCTGCTATTTATTTTTGCATTATCACATGTGATTGTGATTCATCACCCCTCCGAGACGCCTGACTATGCTACGCTTCAAATCTTGAAACTTCTCAGCTACATTCGGTATGATTTTCTTCTAGGCATAAATAAATCTTACATTCAATACGCTTTTGCTAGCGGTTCTCTATTGGCTCAATCCGTTTCTAAATTTGGGTGAGCTATGAACCTATTTTATTATCACTTGTAGTTGCTGTTGTTCCAACTCATCTTTTCCTTGTTGTCGAATTGTTTGATGTCCAGGGGGTGTGAGTAGTGTTGATTCGATACTTGCGATATTTACTCATATCGATAAAACCTTCCGATATTTCCGATATTTTTATTCGATAACGGGCTTTCGATATTTCATCGTTATCGATTAAAAATTTGCGATATCGAAACGATATTAATAATTTCTGATGGATTAGTTAATCTGAATTTTTTAGGGCTGTACACATTAAAAGTGGGGTGTGTTGGAAGATGCAAGCTGAACGATAAGAGAAGGATCGGACTACTATCAACTATCGAATCGAGCTTATCAGCTTATCACTTTTATCTTATAGCATCACGCTCCGCTCATTGTATCCGTTTCCGTTGTTTTTTACCTGAATTGGAGTTTTAACATTGAAATAAAATGTACCTAAATAAAATGTAAATATTTGTAAAGCTTTGGTGGTTGTTTAAAAATTCCTCAATTTATACTTTTTCAGTAGGTATTGAAAAAGAGAGTCATAAATAACAGAAATAGACTGGTATTTTGGCATTATTAATGATACAAGGCAGAATAATTATATCAAATCAAATGATTCGATATTGGCTTTATCGAATATTTATCTTCCGATATTTTATCGTTATCGATAAGTCGTTGCGATATTATTGCAATATGGAATATCGCATCGGAAGGAGTATCGAATCATCACTAGGTGTGAGAAGCAGAAAAACCAGGCGACTCATTCTCCGATTCTTTATTTGCTGTCCGAACGGGCGAAAGTGCTAAGCCAACGAATAAAGGATCGAAGAATGATTTGCCTGGTTTTTCTCCCCTGACATCCCCTGTAACCAAATTGTTATTATGTTTTGTGTAGGCCTCAACAACAGATTTTGCTGAAAAATTTGTTGATGAATTCGCTCCTATCGGATGAAGAATGGATTCATCAAGGAAGACTTTGCCCTCCACGACTTCTATTCGCCTTCAAATGTCCGCATGACATAAAAATGTAATATTCTGCTATCAATATCAGAACTCAGGTGGCAAAATCGCTATTACTATTGCAATTCAAACACAGAAGTATACTTGTAGGCGGTGTATCATTTTTCGGGGTCCTATTTTCGACAGGAAGATTATGTTTTCTGATCTAGAAATGGATCTACTTCTATAATGTTCTTCCAGGGGTTGCAATACCCTTAGAAACCAACTGCACACTGGACCTTTCAGCCTAGTCTAATGAATGATGAATCAAAGTAATTGTTTTGTTAAAATCGCAGATAAAAGTTTGCATTAGTTGATGAAAAGTCCTTTTCTGACGTCTAATGAATCGAAACCTTTTCTTCCTTTAGGGTACTAAAGCCTGTTCAGTTCCTTTGAAGTTTTGATCAAACTTGCTGTCACGCTATCAAATTTCATCAAACCAATGCTAGTGACATGATAATTACAATATAAACTAAGTAAAAACACCTGAAAACTGATCAGAACCAGAACCATAATCTTCCAGTGTGCAAAACTTGAAAGAAAAACTCCCATTTCCAGTGAGCCAACGGATGCAATGAAAATCACAAGAATCAGAAAACTGGAAAGATCACTTGAGGACTTGATTTATTTCGCACTGCGCAAATCCCGGACAGTGAAGTATTCATGGTGAGAGTACTAAATTTGTTTTCCTATTTCCTGCCTTTTCTTTCTTGTCACGTAGTTTATTTTTCTTTCTTAAGTGCTACAAACTTAAAAAAACTGACTTTGAAAATTCAGGAAAAATATTTTTGATATTATTTTAGTGCACTTTTTGTTCATAAAAAAAAAATAATAAAAATTATTTGAGTTTAGTTGCGGCTACATTCAGCCTACACTGTTTGAATTAATTTCACAAATAATTACCTATAAAAATAACATAATTTCAATAATTTAAGGGACCTTGATGCTGACAGGCAAATCTCTCTGTTCACAGCAACCGAGCTTTCTTTTCCATCGCTCCAAATGATGAATTTGTTCATGTTGAGAATCCGCAGATGAACATCGAGCCCCTCGAGAGGACCTTACAGAAGTTGAACTTGGCTGGTTTTCTTCGCCCTGTTTCGATCGATTGCTCTTATGTTGAAGAAGAGACTGGTCGGTATTTTATACCATGAAGTGGATTTTATTAGGATAAGAAAGTATGGCCATGGAGTGCCCTTTGAACCTGCTATGAAGGTCTAACCAGTTCTCTAGACCAGTTGATATCTAACAAAATAGAACTGAAATACCTAAAAAAAATTCTCTTCAAATAACCTCCAAAAAATACCTGCCGTAAAATATAAAGCCCCTCAAAAAATCCCCTTGAAGTTTTCTTCCCCCTAAATTCTCCCCATTCAGAAAAAATACCCCTAGACCTAAGGGGAAATCCCCTCACTTGGCAACTCGGCATCTCTATCTGTTATTACTTCCATGTTAATGTAGTAAATGGAAGTCTTTGCTCTCTTGTGTAGTAGTTGATGTTATAATTGGTAACTCTTTTTTTAAAAGTTTATTTTTTAAAAGAACTTTCTAGAGTATATGATAATATCTCTGCACTGAAGTAAGTAGCAATAAGTAGCCAGCTTCCGTGGTTGAAACAGTTGAGGTTTCTGTTTCGACTCTAAAAGGTCACGGAGCTGGTGTGACGGCTAAAAGGCTACGAGACGTTCAGGAGATTGGGGAAACGATACCTCTACTTAGGCACTTTTTAATCTCATCTCTCTCAGATGTAGTACAGAGAAGCCCTACTGATCTTGAAATATGGGCTATGACCTGTTAGCTTTGCTTTTCCTGGCGTAAAAAAAAAAAATAAATGAAAAAATAATAATAAAATAAAATAAATAATAATAACAAAAATAAAATAAACTAAAATGAATAAATGAAAATAAAGTAGCTATAAGTAGGCTAGAAGTGTAAGCAGCATAAAGTAAGTAGACTAAAATGTATTTACTGTCGTCTTATTGTAAGCTGTTCTGTGATTGCAGACTCAGACGATGAAGAAGACATCAAGTATATGTTTGATTATTCTTCAACTCTGCAAGGTAATAGTTGCTTGGCTTTTTACAAGTATTAGCAGCTTAAATAAGGTATCAATGGCATTAGAAGTAGTTAAAAAATGCAACAACTTTTTATGCAAGTTGTCGGCAAAGTCACTTTCAACACCTCTGAACTGGAGGAGGAGAAGGTTCGAGGGACAGGTTTCAGTAGTTGTCACTTATGGGTGTTTGTGATGATATAGGATCATAGGTAACCTCAAATAACAGATCTACGTCAAATTTAGCATGAAAATAGTTATTTTCTTCTGTGATAACCATCCGAGCTAAGAGCCGACAGTGTCTTCTGTCATTGGAGGAAATGGATCTTTAGGTAGTTGAACACATTTTGAATGAAATAAGGTCAGACTTCTTTTGTCTAATATTCAGAATTGAATTGTTTTTGTGTTTGCATATAACTGTTAGCTTGGCGAGTTTTCATACATGGGAACCCCTCACCAATCGACACCACCACCTCATAAAACCTTTATATTTTTCCTCTATCGCCTTGGTTCAAACTACAATTAGATCTTTGATAACTTAAGGTGAATCACAATGCTTTGCTATGACAATATCCATTTTTCTCGGGTAAAAAAGTTGAGAGTTCTAATATATTTTCTTATGGAAATGGCTTAAGCAGGTTGGAGTAATAAACCAAATGGGTTTTATTCAGACAGATAATTTATTGTTATTTTGTTGCAGGCCATACTTTTGAACGATTTCTTCAAATACACATCACAAAAGCTCACGAGGAAGGTTTTTTAGACAACATGGGGAAATACACAAATGTAAAACCGTTTTTTCAAGTGAGTATCCCATTATGGAAAAGGGAAATGTTCTCTGTTGCAATTGACTAACAGCCAAGTTGGGGTGATGTTGCCTTAAAATTACAAAGTGTCTTTCCTTACCCGAATGAATGCATAATGTCTAATAGAGTCTTGAAGGAACCAGGATAAAAGCTCATACAAATGAATGAAAATTAATGGTTAATTAAATTAATGTTGTGCCCTTAGTACAAGCTTCTTGATTTTATAATTGGTTATAACTGTTACCGACTCAAACATGGAAGTACTGTGTGATCTATGCATGCCACTGGTTGTTTAGGGTCACAGGGAAATTGTATCTTTAGGTAGTTATAACATTTATTTATGATCTTATTGGTAATAAAAAATCAATGCAAATTACCCCTTTCTCGAATAGGAATTTTTTATTTAAGGCGAATCATAATTGAAAATGGTGTGGTTCAGAATAGCTGACTTAATTGTAAAAAATCTGACAATGTAGCAATGATTCTGATTTATTTATTGTTTGATTTGCAGAAACCTTCTCTGGGTAACTGGCTACATGCGGCTAACATTATTCTCGATGATCCTGATTTCGGCTTTATGAACAGTTTCCCACCCTTTGGATTCACGGGCCATCCACATACCAACGCTTCCACAGTGACAACTTGTAACACAATACCGGATTTCAATGTCGCAGCGCTGCCGATTTTTCACCCTTGTAAACCTGCTCTCAAACCAGCACGACACCACAAGGTATGTATTTGAGTAAAATAGGTACTAAAAAACACATTTTCAAATATTTTTCCTTCGTATCTGTTCAATTACACCTGTAAATGGAATTTAAGCGAGTAAATTGAGATTATTGCAGCTTATGCATTGGGAAATCTTATTGCTAGAAACAATTCGTAGTAACATTTTGACTTATAATAAAAATAATGTGCCAGTAAAAAATGGAAAATATTCCCTGAAAGGAAAAGGTACTACGTACACTGTACTGTATTGTGCACGGTACTTGTACTTGGTAATGCTAATATTATCAGCAAACAGTTATCATAGTATACCCTTTATTTATCTTCTTCTGATCACTTTGTCATTATCATGAGGTAAAACGATTTTTTTAAATGTTCTAAAAGGTTATTGGCATTGGTTAACTTATAAATGAATAATAATTGAAAAAACCTCTCTAATAGTGTACCTCTTTCAATTGTAAAGTAATTTTATTGGTTTTAACTTCGTCAAATGCTTTGCAACTTTGCTGAATTTTTTTTTTTTTTTTTAGTAAGTTTTGAAACCGCTCTTATTTCGAAAATCCTGATGGAACTTGAAATACTGCTTTCTTATTTCAATCCGTAATGGGTCAATTAAATAATTGATTGTATTGCCAAGGCAGACGTCATACTTGTAAACCACCCGCTGATGCTTTTGGTTTATTATTCAATAATAAACCATTGTAATCGCCCAAGAAAAAAAAATTTCTAACCCCCCCTCAAAATTTGATGTTTTACGTTTCAAGGCATGTAGAATCCGAATATCCAATAAAAAAATTTCTGTCCGTCCGCCGTACGCCGTACGCCGTCCGCCGTACGCCGTACGCCGTCCGCCGTACGCCGTACGCCGTACGCCGTCCGCCGTACGCCGTTAGCAGTTTTCCGGCCAAACTGTAAGAGCTAAAAATTTGAAATTTTCACCAAAAATCAATCTCGGTCCTACGACGGCCCAATTCTTGAACCAACTTGCTAGCTCACTTTTAAGGGTATTTTTGGGGGGATTGAGGTGGAGAAAATTCATATTTTCCAAGGTTTTTCAGAGAAATGTGTACGTGGTATCAAATTATATAGATTTTTGGACGCTGAATCGAATGAGACCATCGCCGGGTCGATAGCTTTATTGGTTCTCGAGTTATCGCAGCTTTTGTGAAAAATTTGGGAGATTTTCAGAAATTTGACACGAGGGTATAACTCGAGAGTTCTTGGAGCTATAAAAATCGTTCTATACTCATTGGAATGGTCGTTAAACACTCTCTCCAGCTATATCGTCAGGCAACAGGTTTAGTTTTTAATTAGGAAATTAAGAAAAATAAAAAAGATTAAAATTACAATAGTTGCTACGGATTTTTCCCCTATAGTTACCATCTGTTTTTCGGTGGGAACGTTCACAAATTTTCGGAATATTTAAAATGACAAATGGATGGTCTTCTTAAATCAATATTGAAGCGAAATAATAATAAACCACTGTACAATCATTTGCAGCGTTTTTATACTCGTTTTAATGGTCGACAAACACTCTTCAGCCGTACTGTTAGACTAATAATTACATTTCATTTTGAAAATTAGGAAAAATAAAAATGATTAAAATATGCGGAATTTCCCCTTACCAATCTTTTTTTAGGTGAAAATGTTAACAAATATTCAGACAAGTTACTATCGTAAATGGATGGTCTTCTTTAATAATAATTGAATCAACGGAATAATGAACCATTGTACAATAATTTGCTGCGTTTTTTACATTGCTGTACTGTTTTCCAGGGATCCACAAAACCTTCAAGGCAAGATCGACGTGATGATAAGAGATTATTGCAGATCCATCGCAAAAAACGACATAGCCCAGAAAGAGTCTGGAATCCGTTTGAAAAATAATGCCAATAAATTGTAAAACCTTTTGAAAATACCATGTTTGATTTCTTTAAATTCCCTCTGTACCTGAGACAAAATATTTTGAATTTATCTAAAGGCTGCCAGGTATTAGTGATGGAGTTTTTGATTTTATTTTTCAATCAATATCAAATCCCATAGGAAAGTACTATATTATTTACTATATTATATTTCTTTGGACAACTTGCAGTCAAATTGAAACCACTGGTGTGCATAGATCACACAGTGTTTCCATGTTTGAGTTGGTATAGGTATAATCAACACTATTAAATCATGAAACTCATACAATGGGTGCAACTTAGTAACCTACAACAATTATTGAGAAATATAATAAAAATTATTGAAATTACGATAGTTGCTACGGAGTTTTCCTTATAGTCAACAATCTGTTTTTCAATGTTCGGAATAATTACTATCACAAGTGAATAGTCTTCTTAAATCATTATTGGGGCAAGGAGACCCAAAAATTTGAAAACGCTCCATTAAAATATCTGTAAATGGGCTTCATGAGGATTTACTGCAAGTGACAGGGAATAATATAAATGAAGCGACGTTCAGATGACGTAAAGAAAAATTGAAACTCCCCCTGGGTAGAAACATATTGACTTTTGCTGTCTGTAAGAGTTCAAATACAAAATACGCACTAATGAAATTGCGAAAAATGTTCAGCATGTGGGAAGTACTGTATGTGAGCCAATAAATAAAAATCGAGTGGTGTCTGCTAATCATAACAAACATTTTAACACCTCAAACATTAAAAAAATACTTATAACCTATAAAAGTCAAAATAGAACAGTTATATTATATTGAGTGCAAAGTGTGTTATCTAAAATTCAACAAGAGCTAGTTTCGTGCATTCACTGGGGGAACATTTCCTAAAACTTCTTTGAGCTTCATTTTTCAGGGAGATATGGTGAATTGTCACTTTTTGACCACCAGCGGACACTTGTTCAGAAGTGATTCTATACTACTATTACAATTCCTCCCAATAGGACCTCCATTTTGAATTCGACTTGAAATGAATTTGGCATCTTTTATCTCCTTCGCTCATTCTGTCCCCTTTCGCCTTAGTCAACCCTGTGGGAAAATGGAAAGAAAGAAAAAAAAACAGCCAACAGAGTATTATTCAACTTTTATTAAAAACTGTAAAAATTACCTCTTCAACTACAATTATATTAGTGCTAATCAGCATCTGTACGACTAGAAAATTAGTAGATGATCTCAACTAAAATAGCAGGTTAGGAACTTAGTGGTTAATAACTTAACCAATGTTAGAACTAACTAGATCGTTGCAACTATTTGGAATGGCTGGATTGATAAATACTCTTATTAGTCTTAAATGTTAGCCATTGCGGAATGGAATATTATTGCCAGTGGAAATTAAAATTAACAGCCTCGCGTTCACAACGTTCTGCACGCAATGAAAATTCTTTTCAGAGATTTGGAGTAGAACTCTAAGCTCAAACCCAGCGTGCCTTAGCTTGATTTACATTGAGCATGTAGTTAGACCTTTACATCAGAACAGGCAATTTCATGAGCCATAATAAGTAAGGTTAGGCCAAATTGTTCCGTTTAGTACAAGATTTAGTACTTTTTTCACTTTTGTCTCAACGGCGAAATGAGTATTCGAGAGCTTCTAAACAGCGAATGATGCAATCAATAGAATAAATGAGAAACCTGTGGTATGAAAATCTAATGTACACAACTTTTATAGTTTCCCATTGCCCTGCAGCAAGTTAGGCGAAATGTATCAACTCTATACTGTCCTGATGTTGAATAGTGCATGCCAATATATAGCAACATTTGGCGTGCATAATCGATTCTAGGTCACATAATTGTTTGGGTGAGGGGGAGATAAACACAGCGACCCTCTCCATTTTTCTTTTATTTTCTGAGATCCTACACCCATTCGAGCATCTTCGGGGCTACATCAGGTACCTATGACCTGAGGGGCCTATGTAGCCCTGAAGATGCTAAAATGAGTGAAAGATTTAGGCAAATAAAAGAAAAATGGAGAAAGAGTCTCCATGTTTATCTCCCCTTGGTCCCAACAATTACAAGGAAAATGCAGCAAACAGAAGAAGATTCTAGTTCATCATGCAAGAAATGGAACTGCGTTTACAGCAGTTAGTTTAACACATTCACTGCAGATCGCTAATCAGAAAAATTCTAGCGAACCTGCATTAAATAACGGTCAACTTTAAGCCAATTGTTTCCTAATATTTATAGAATGAAAATCACAACTGAGCTGAGGTTTACACTTCATAGACCTACCAGCCACAAAGGTTAAAAACTGAGTCGATAATCGACAACGGAACAAGCGTCTAACAAAAATAGAAGGTGGCTCGAATCCTTGACGGCTGCACTGAATGTGTTAACTCCGAAACCCACATGGCACTTATAGGCATACTGACAGTAAAGTAAAAATGAACTAAAAGTGAGAGAACAAATTAGATGTTGGCTTCAATCAGGACAGACCCATAGATCCCAACCATAGAAGGAGAGTTGGTCTTGACTGTACTAGTGGGGTAACTTTACAACTACAATTCATAAAAAATAAGACAAGATTACGTAAACATCAAAATAGTGGGAAAATCACATAACGCGAATGTACCGTGTGTGATCCAAGCTATACGAAACACGTTTTGTGAAAGTGGGTCATTTTAGGTTTACAATTCGATGATAAATCACTGTCATCCCCCAAGAAAATTTTTTTTCAACGCGAATATATTCCGAACGCTCCTATAAAATAATTGCAAATACGCTTTATGAAGAATCAATAATTATCAGAAATAATAATTATCATGCAACGTTCAGCTGACAAAAAGTGTAAATTTAAACTACCCCAGGTATGAAACAATGACTTTTGGGGTCTGGAAAAATCCAAATATTGTCCACAAGCGAATAACCTGGAAGTGCGGTATGTGACCAAGGCGATAAAAATCAGCCACAATTCAATTGCCCTCCTGGACATTTCAAGACCTTGAAGCTACAAATATAATTACTTTTGTGCCCTGTAAAAATCAACATACAAAATACGCACTAATGAAATAGCAAAAAATACTCATAACGTGGAAGTACTGTGTGTGAGCCAATGGATATAAAATCAAGGGTCATCTGCTTAACACAATGAACATTCTGAGACCTCAAACGTTAAAAAATATTGACTATTATAGGCTGTAAAAATCAAAATAGAAAAAAAAGTTGAGCTGTTATATCTCGGAAGTACTGTGTGTTATCTTAAATCTCGATAGGCCGATTTTGCACATTACTGGGAGATCATTTCCTGTAAATGTCATCGAGTTACATTCTTTTTTCAGACAGATGTGGTGATTTATGTTACTTTCTGACTATACATTTGTTCAGAAAGTGTTTCAGAGTATTATAGTGCTATAAAAAATTTCTTCCAAATTCATCTCTGTTCCGAATTTGACCTTTCAGACAATCACAAAACTTCCATTTTCTACGCAAACTTGGAAGTAAAAAGCTACAGTTTGCTATTTGACAAGACCCCGTTTCCGCTTATTAACTTAATTAACACTCTAGACAGTCCTTGATTAATGCAAGACACTGAGGTTGGTTTACAAGGCTCATTAAACCTGGTGCTGAAACTTGAACAACATACCACAGAGAAACTAACTACTTATGTTGTGCAGGGTTGTACCCAAGAAATATTTTATGAATGATGCTGAACGAAAAATGCATACAGAGTGACAGGTATTGTAGAGTACAAGACAAATTATTTTACAACTCGACCAAAGCTGAAAACCCCAGCTAGCAATAAACTGACAATTAATTTAAAATAAGTAGGGGAAATAATTTCAAAATTTAACAAACGTGAACAGTTAAGGAAAAAAAAAGAAACATCTGCTTAGTGATAAGAATGAGGATTTTCAAGTTCTAAGAACCATCACATGAAGGATATGAAGTCAACAATTCAGCAAACGATAATCACAGACGGAAGAATTAACAATCACTAGGTAATGTTGTAACACTATCAGTAAACTTTGTTAAATACTATTCTCTCAACAAAATAAATGAAAGGTCTATCCTCAACCCAACAATCACAAATCTCTCCAATTGCCACATCGGTTGAATAGACAACCATGCAACTAAAATATTTATAATTTGTCTTGCATCTTGTAAAATAATTGAATCATTTTATTTGCTTTCCCTCTTTCCCCGTTCACGTAGTCCTCAAGGTACTGAAACATACAGAATAAACCAAATTAAAAGAGAAAATAATGTCTTAAAAAAAGTCAACAATCCTTACACAAAAAGCTTACACAAAAATTCAGTTCGTTTTCCACAATCGCTTTGTTCGTTGCATTGTTGTACGAACAGACAAACAACGTCGGGAAAAGATAATCCGTATACGATTGATCACAGAAGAAGATGAACGGAAGAGTAACCAGTTGTTGAAGGACGGTAGGCTGCTGCCCTGATTGTAGAAGAGTCTGAAAATGTTGGTGTATCATTTATAGTGCAGCTAGCAAACAGATCAAACCTATTAACATTTATCATAAGTGACAATTATATGAGCTGCAATGAAAATTTGCTTACTTGATTCTTCACATTTCTGATGGCGAAATAACCCACAAGTAGTATCACAGATTGTAGCAGCTTGTCCAATGGTTTTCCTTTGCAGTAATTCATCAAATTACTAGCAATCCCTCTGATTTGCAAAGCCATCCCATCAGCTCCCAATGTGTCCTGAAACAGAAAACGGTGATAAATTTCTTATTTCAGACAAAAGTTATAGATGTTAAATCGAACTTCATGGTTCAGTTCTATGTCAGCGTCCTAGGTACAACAAAGAGTTGCACCCATTTTTTTTACCCCTGCAATTTTTTGCACCATTTTTTTTGTGCCCCCCCCAATAAATGCCAATTGCCTAGCGCCCTAGGCACGTGCCTACACGGCAAAACTGGGCTGCCTTCTCTAATTAACCGACTTCAAAGGAGAATGTTACGAAGGCTGACTTGTGGGGTCTTGGTTTATTATTCAACAAAAAATAATCCATTGAAATCGCTCACAAAAAATTCCTTAGCCCCCTCAAAATTTGATGTTTTACGTTTCAAGGTATCTAGAATCCAAATATCGAATAAAAAATTGCTGTCTGTCCGCTGTCAACACTTTTCTCATGAAACTATAAAAGCTATATTGAAATGTTCACCAAAAATTAATCTTGTCCTGACAATGGCCCAATTCTTTAGCCATATCGATACCTCGATTTTAAGGGTATTTGAGGGGGGATTTCAAGGGGAAGGAATTCCTGTTTTTGAAGGTTTTTTGGACAAAGGTGTAGCTATTTCTATAGATTTTTGGACGCAGAATCGAATAAGACCACAACGGCTTCAATGGTTCTAGAGATATTGCAGCTATTGTGAAGAGTTGTCAAGATTTTCAGAAATTTGGCATGAGGGTGAGGTTAAGTTGAGACATTCTTTCAGTATTATGACATAATTTCTTCTTCATTCAGCACCTAAGCCCATGGTTTCATCAGGAAGAATAAATTCATGGCATGCTATTATATCCTGGCTGGTGGCAAGTTGAACAGTGAGGGGGTCATTTTACACATATGAGGGGGTTGTTTTTTGTGACTTACAGCACGTGATTCTATGGCGTGCCGTACATCTAATATTCCTAATGAACCATGAGCAACAATGCTAGAAGAAGAAATAAGAGATGAATTAAAACTGAGAGAATGTTTCAATTCAACTCTCACCATTAATAGCTGAATTGGACACAGATTAGACGACTCATCCTTCATAACTGGCACAACTTGTGGCATCATCTCAGTAATATAGGTCCTTGCGGTACCTATGGCCATGTGGACCTATATTGCCATGAGAATGCTTGAAGGAGCTAAAGGCAAGAAATAAGAACCTTGGCAAACAAATCACGTTATCAGTCTCTTCTCCATTCTGATACAAATGTAAATATGGAGAGGATGAATTTATCATTATTTATCATTGAGATAATAAATTATTTCTCTACTGTTACATCTACAAGTTACAGAGACGCATGGGTGATGCTTACGATTGTTAGCTCACACAGCTGAGAGTTTTATCTGAATTGCAAACCTGAAATAGTATGACATCCAGTTCAGCGAATTCAAGAAGGAGATCGATAATAGGAGTTATGTAGACTGGGAGCTTGTCAGAGTTGGCCGTTTTCTGAAGTCCTTCATACAGCAAGGGAATTGTTCCAAAACAATCGGACAAAATTAATGTGTTCATAAGCTCAGGGCATCTATATCTGAGGAAAAAAGCATGAAAATAATAACTCAAAGCTAGCCATAACACCTCACACAGAAACATAATAATTGTGCAGTACGAACCTAGGACTGATCAATGAAGTGAAGAACTTGACACAATTCGGAAGCATACTCATGTGGTGATAGTTTTCATCAATTACAGCATCTTGGAAAAGTGTAATAATCTTATCAACCAATCCTGAGTTAATTATGTAGCTGAAAAAAATTGAACAATTTTCTATGATGACTCAATAACTTGTATAACTAAGACAAAAAAGTCATTTAATTATACGAGAAGAGTCAAATCATATGGTGCTGGAACCTGTTAACAAGTGCCTGAATGAGTTTGTTCCTTTGTTGTTGTGCCTTTTGATGCAACCAAACCATAGATCTAGAACAGGGGCTGCAGAGCTAACTGTTGTTCAATAAGCTCACAAAATGCTGACCATCCATCCTCCATTGTTTTCTCACTCAGCGTATCGATGCCCAGAACCTCTTGACCATTGGCTAGTGTACCATAGCCATCTTCTAGGGCTCTAGACACGTTCTCTATCCTCAAGAATACCCTATCGAATATTGAAGAGAATATTCTCTTCCTCCCTATCGAATATTGCTTTTCTCTTATCGTTCCTCGAACACATTGAAAATTCGCTTCTCACAAACCTCCATCACATCGAGCGAACTTACAAACCAACAAGGGTTGAAATCACTCGCACCATACATTAATGAATGGAAACATAATATATTGCATATAAAATTTACCAACCTAACAACATCTGACATCCTGCTATTGATTTTGTTTATTGCATCTTGATTTGAACCGTTCATTTGTGAGACGTGATGAAGAGTAGTGGTTAAGGACTGAATGAGCAAATCTGTAATAGAAAAAAATCAGATGAGTAAAATAAATTGAAGCAAAATATTATTCACAAAGGTGTTCATATAAAATTCATCGTTTTCTAATGAGGATTAGATATAAATTGTTAGATATCAAATTCTTACCTGAAACTTCTGCCCAGCCTTTTCCGTTCGTTTTCATTTGCTGCAAATAAAAGAAAGGAATTACAATTATTAGAAGGAGTGGACCAAAGGGATCACACTTTTTGCAGTACCTTGATCATAACCATTTTCATATACAGTACAACAAACTGTACGTCTATGAGTAGTGTATTTAAAGACATGACAGTCAATATCTAGCATTCAAACTTGGAAGGGCCTGAGAGTGGATTGATTGTGAACGTTTGTAACTTCAAATGATGTAAAAGTGTCAGTTTTTACGCAGAAAGTGCAAGTTCATACGAGGAGCTAATGAACTGAAAGGAACCACTAGGACTAGGGCATGATTTATACCAAAAAGTTCCTCATTAATCTGAGAGCAGTTTTAATGATCAAAGAAAATTTGAGTGCGTGAATTTGAGTGTGTGTCTAAAAATTTTCCCAAGGGATCACATTCAATTGCATTCCTACGCTGTTGTTTTAAACCCATAGTATCTTAAGTGTTACGTGACAAATTGACATTCATAATGAGTGAAGATTAATTAAGATGATACCACAGTAACTAAAACTAAAAAAACGTGGCAAATGATTGTACAGTGGTTTATTATTCCTTTGCTTCAATTATGATTGACCATCTACTTATGACAGTAACCATTCGGAACATTTGTGAAGTTTCCACCAAACAACAGATTGGTAACTATAAGGGGAAACTCCGTAGCAACTACGTTTATTTTTGTTCATTTTCATTTTTCTTATTTTTCAAATTAAAAGCTAAATTATTTCCCTAACGGTACAGCTGAAGAGTGTTTGACGACCATTCCAAGGAGCACAGAACCAATTTTATAGCTCTAAAAATCCTGGAGTAAAAAATTCTGGTGTGGTTATGCCAAATTTCTGAAAATTCTACACGAAAGCTGCAACCTTTAAAATTGAGGTAGCAATTTGTTTAGCATTAAGCTATTGTCAGACCAAAATTAATTTTTTTGTGAAAATTTCAAGAATTTAGCTTAAAATTATCAGATATATCAGAAAACTTTATATTATATTCATTGGTCATTTATATTCAGGAAAGTTTTGACAGATGATCGACAGATTTTTTTTAATCGGTTACCTGTATTCTACATACTTTGAAAATAAAATATCAAACTTTGAGGGGTTTAGACTTTTTTTCTTCTTGGGTGATTACAATGGTTTAGCATTGAATACTAAACCCAAATAGAATCATATTATGAAAACCAAACAAAAGCAATCAGTAGGCAATAGATAAAATATTCCAATAGCATTACTGCAATAGAAAAACGTAGGCTGTCCATGAGAATCATGATGTCATTGCTCAACACACAATATTCCCAATTTTTTCCTTGGGTTAGTGACAGATGGAAAATTTGAACAATGGAAGCAAACAATCTGGAACACAAGGCAAACAGAATTTATAAAGCCTAAGGTTAGGGTACAGCTCATCCACAATTTGGTTGCATGACAATAATTCGACAAACAGATAACACTTACGTGGAGTGTTGCCTACTTGATGAGTTCCACAGGTTGTTCGTGTACAATTTTAGCACTTCAATCAAAACAACCAAGCCGCTAGATTTAGAGAATTTTTCAAAGACGTTTGACTGCAACAGAATTCGAAATACAGAACTAAAATGTGAATACTATCAAGGTAATACTCACCTTCTAATAGAATTGAGTTAGCATGATGATGAATACTTAACGAACCTCATTTTTGATAATTTTAGTCAAACGATCTTTAAGAATGATGACAAGGCGTAGCAAATCGGAAGCATTGCAAGATGACGTTTCTCTCTGGATGGTTTTCAGAATATCTGTGTACCAACATGTCGGCAGTCCAGTATTAAGGAAATCCTTGAGATATTCAGTGGCACTAAATCGGAGAAAAAGGAGTGTTATAAAAATAATAATTGAAACAACAAAACTCATAAGGAAATATTTTATAGCAATTTTTTATAGACAAGTTATCATCCACAGTGCTCCTACGTAAGGATGAGCCAAGGAACAACACAAAAGGTAATTTATATTCAAAGAAATGATGAGAGGGCGCTTGAACAATTTATCCAAAATCAATTACATCTGTGAAACGCAGCAAGTACTTTCATTACTAACATTACTTAACTATGACAAATTAATACTAATACTTTTCAGTCGAAAAGTAACGGAATAAAGTAATAGATCAATTATTTGGTTTAAATGATGGGTAAAACCCAATAATAACTTAATGAACAACATCCTACCAAATCCTGGAGTATGCTTTGGATTTGATTGAGTCAACATTTTTCCTCTCAAACATATCAGCGAAATTCAAGTGAACAACTAAACTCATACCGAGCAGACATGCGTGATCGTAGTTTACGGCATCGTTTTTTCTTGAGCGACTTGAGTTTTTCTTTGTGAAGGTCCACTGATGATTCACTATCAACTCGAACTACTTCCTCCTGTAAAAACGAGACAACTCATCAGCCCCTGATTATATCAATGATGGGAATTTGTGAGTGGATAACATTTATGAAAATAGTTAAAAATTCTTACACATTTGGAGACAATGTTGGAGGTAGCACTGTCTTCAGGGTTCCTGTGCAAGCCAATTTCAAGAGCCCTCTGTCGTATTAATTCTATATTTTCCTCGTGTCTTCTTGCACTCTCTTCTTGCTTCTGTTGGATCCTCTTTTGAAGTTCCTCTGCAATTGCTAACTGAGCAGCATGCCGGGCCAACAATCGTTCTTCTCTCTCCCTGCAATCAAACATTTCACCATGATTGCGCTAGGCTCAATGGTTGGAAATTTTTAAATGCATTTCTTTAGTTACCAAAAATGTCTACATTCGATCAAGCAATATCTAACCAAACTGAATAAAATAGGCCCGTTCCACAACTTTGAAACGTTGTGTGTCACTTTAAAAAACAAATAAACAAAAATTATTTCAAACAGCTTTTAGTTATTGGATTGGACTGATTTGATGTTTTTTCATTACTCATTCTCTGTTTATTTCTGCTAAAAACGTTTTCAAACTATAAAGTTTAATTCGCCAACAATCAGAAATTGTGTAATATATTAATTAAATAAACACAAGTTTTGAATTTTAGGAACATGTAGATGTTCCATTCATAAACTTTCATAACTTATGTCGAAGCAAATCAAGACACTTCTGGATCATTCTATTCACCTGGCCTTTTCACGAGCTGTGACTATCCTCTGATTTTCTCTTTCTTGCTGTTTACGATCAATTATTTCTTCTTTCTTTTTGCGTTTTTCTGCTATCTTTCGCATTTTCTCCTGAAAAAAAAAATGATGCATTTATAATTCGATCAGTATATAGAACAAACGAAAGCTCTTATAGACAAACCACTGGTCAATAAAATGATTCAACTATGATAAATATAATACTGACTAAATCTATCGAGGTTCCCACCTGGTATAAAGAAACAGATAATATCAAATCTGGGACAATGGCGAGTCAAAAAAAATTTGTAGTGCTGACTCAACGAATCTCTAATGATCGATAATTTACGTGACACCAAGAGTATAAATTGCTGCGAATGGTTGTAGAGTGGTTTATCATTCTTTTGCAATAATTATGTATAAAAATGTCAAGACTTTAGCTCTTGTAGTTTTGTCTGAAAAGTGTTGAGGGATTACGGCGGATGGACAGAATTTCTTTAATTTAATATTCGGATTCAACATGCTTGATACATAAAACATCAAATTTTGAGAGGGGGGAGAATTTTTCTTCTTTGGTAATTACAACGATTTATCATTGAATAATAAACCAATAACCTTGGAACAGAGTCATATGTCAGTCATATAGATCATATAGATCTAGATGTCATATAGATGTCAGATGATTGGAAACCAACTGGTTATTGCTCTATGCTCTCTAGCTATAGCTACCATTCTGCCTATCATAATATGATATGATGCCTATCATATATTATATGATTGCGTATAAATGCTGTAGATTAATATTTTAATGGAAAGGAGAAGGTACAAAATGGAAAAAAGCAAAAAGCTACTTTGAGTTAGGTTGATATCTCTAGGTTAATCACTCTCTAGTTCTTGATTATCTAGCTGAGATCTTTTGCCCATTCAAGTAGGTATTTTCAAGCTACCCACATATAAGTTAACATTAGTCTAAGTCATTGAGGAGGCACATTCTAATTATATCACAAAGTAAGAACTCATAGTTACTTTTCTTTCGGCTTCCAGAACACGACGTCTCTCTTCAACTGCAGCTTCCTTGGCTGCCTTCTCTTCAACTTTGCGCAACCGCTCATCGATGATACCCTGCAGTCTTTCTTCGTGCTCCTTAAAGAGAAAAGAACAGACAATTAAATAGTGTTTAGGTTGAAACCACAAGCAAAACTAAAGGCTTGAATTATATTTGTAGCGTAACTCAACAAAAGAGTACAGGAGCTCAACAAAGGTAGTTACATGAAGAAACTGTTCATTCAAGGGGCTCAAGGCACCAAGAAGAGGAAATGAGGAGAACAATGATTTTAAAAAAATCACAACGGCACAGGGCAGTCATTAATCATAGGTCAGATTTCTAAATTGTTTCCCAGGTTCCATTGGAGAACATGTAAGACCAACGTACTTGTCTGAGTGCCAATGAATCATGCCGTCGGTTTTGCGCCTCAAGCTCATTGATGAATGCAATTTCCTTCAATTTCTCCTCTTCATCATGCGCTTTCCTCCGAATGATGCTTAGATAGTTTTTCCTGTTTTCTTCAGCCTTACGAAGTTTTTCATCGATCTGATGTTTTCTTTCCATTGCCAGCTTGTTTTGTGCAAGTTTCACATCCTCGACCTGAGTTCAATTGATTCAATAAACACCAGAAAGAAAGCAGTAATTGGTAAGCCGAATAAAAGGTCAAGAAAGCATTATAATAAGAATGTTTAGCCGTCGACTGATATATTTCTTCAAGCCTGGGATTAAATAGAGCATAAGTGAATTGGATCACCAAGCCTAGTACACGTCATCATTTATTGAGATCTGACAACACCAAATTAATTGTGTTGAGTACAATTACTATCATCCTTCTTCTTCTGCTTATATAATAATCATACTTGGTCCAAATGACATAGCCGATCTCACTCTTAAGAAGCCCAAGAGTATTAAAGTATAATACTAAAATGTATGTGGAACAAGTCAGCCATGTTTTTCCTTCGGCACAATAGTATAACTTAAATTTTGACTTCAAACTCAGCATTGAAAGCTCAGAGTTGAACTAGTA
Organism: Tupiocoris notatus; assembly: GCA_037159825.1. Lineage (NCBI taxonomy): Eukaryota > Metazoa > Arthropoda > Insecta > Hemiptera > Miridae > Tupiocoris > Tupiocoris notatus. Next base: position 1,903,084 of record JASJUZ010000090.1, read on the forward strand.
TCATTTTTATTATGTCAACCGTAGTAGAACAAACAAGATTAGGACAGAATCTGATACCTCAGATTAAAACACAAGGACTCGAACAAAAGGCTTATGACCATGTGTTTTCGATTAAAATAGCAGAAAATTGATCACATTTACCTTTTGAACAAAACCGCGGACTTTCGCAGTTTTGCACTGGAGCAACTGAAGTCGTTTCTCATAGGCTTGCTGCTGCTTGCTCTCAGTTTCTTTGATTTTTCTCAGTTTAAACATTATTTCACGTCTGAAGGCCTGAGCTTCGTCAGGATGACGATGTATGAACTCTTTAAATTGCTCAACAGACACCGATGGATACATAAGCACTGCCAACATTTAGAAAAAGGTGTTAAGTAAAACAATTTAGCTGACATACAATCTTAGTTGATAATACAGTCACTGTATTATAAAATACAACTCACCAGGGTCAGATGGATTATTGCATGCGATCATTGATTCGAATTTATCAATTTCATCCATTTGGGTGGGCCACGTTGACCCTGTTTAAAAAACGTCATTAGCATTCAACAGTTTCACAGGATTTTTTATCGGAATAGGAACTGATTCTATGAACAGTAGATGTATAATGATAGATATAACTTATTAACAATTATAGATGTATAATGATACAAATTTAACTGATATATCTAACTTACAGTTCAAATATTTCATAAATTCCTCGTGCATTTCCTGAGCATCCTCCTCCACAACTGGTTTGACGTCGCTTTCAGTATTATCATAGTTCAAAGAATGATCTTCATTTAAAGTGATATCATCGTAAGTAGGGCTATCTGAACTGGTTTGGGGGTCATCGATTGTAGGGCTTTCCAAACTATTCTGATTATCATCATTGGTCGGACTGTCCATATTAATTTGATGCGCATGTTCTGTCAGTATTTCAACGAAACAATCGAAATTCTGAGCATCAGCCATTACACCGTTTTTCATGGGAGATATAGAACTAAAACTTGGTAATGCCCTAGGTATATTGGGTTCGGCAATGGAAGAACTGTTTCCACTAAATAGTTGATCAGCAAATTTCAATTTCTTGTTCGGAGATTTACTGATAACGTAATGGAACAAAGATTGCGGATCTTGAGAAGTACTATCCATATTTTCTAATGAGAGACTCAAATCTTCTCCAGTTGGTGAACCATCATTGCGGCAACTGGAATCAGTAATCTTCGAAACCTGCAACGTGACGCATAAATATTTTTTCAAAACACCTGAACTATTCCAGTGAACTACCAAAACTTTCATAGCTGAAATTAAAATTCCTTATAAGCACATGAGTGAAAATACAGCAGACATGCAATATTCCATTAATTGAAGGCTTATTTCATAACTCACCAGCTCCATATTTTCTAGGGGCTTACTGGTTTCCTTCCTGCCATTTATAGAAGCAGAACTTCCAATATTTCTCTTGTGGTCAGCTATTGATCGAGGGATGAGCACGTTTTTATAATTCAAATCAAGAACATGATTAGGTATTGGATTTTTGTCACAAGCATTTTGAGGCCTGTAATGCGGTGGAGTGTAATGCATTTTTCTCCCAACGTTCACAGATCTGAGAAAAGAAAAAAAATTGCTCCCATGAGACATAAGTGTAACGCATGACAAGGATGACCGAATACTATTAAATAGAGATGGATATTTTGACTTCCTTGTTTACGTAAAATAAATGGAAATATTGGGATTTTCTAAAAAGTCAAAACCGGAACAGAGGTGAATTTTCAAGATTTTTTTTAGTACTATACACAGAACACTTTCTGAACGAGTGTCTGTGGTCAGAAAGCGACATCATAAATGGCCATATCTCCCTGAAAAATGATTGTAAACCAATGACATTTTCAGGACATGTTCCCCCAATTAATGTGCAGAACCACAATTTAGGATAATGCACAAAACTTTCAAGATATAACCGTTCAAAGTTTTTTTTTCTATTTGGATTTTCACAAGCTACAGTAATCAATATTTTCAAACGGTTGAGGTCTCAAAAGGTTCATAACGGCAAGCAGATGACCACTGATTTGTTATTTATTAGCTGACACACAGTGCTTTCAGGTTATAAGCATTTTTTGCTATTTCACTAGGGCGTAATTTGATTTTTACAGGGCACGAAACTAAAATATTTGAACGCTCAAGGTTTTGAAATGTCCAGGAGGGCGATAGTATGACGACTGATTTTTATCGCGTGGGAAACATACGATACTTCTAGGTTATTTGCATATTGACATTATTTTGATTTTTACCACAAAAGACAATATATTTTATCCCTGGGGGAATTTAAATTTGCCTTTATGTCAGTTGAATGTCACTTGATTTTTATTATTGGTGAGTATTTCCTCGTAAAGCGCATTTGCAATTATTTCAGCAACCTAATTCGAGTGAGTTTCTATTTTAGGTTTTCCTGACTAGTTTTTGAATAACAGTTGCAGTTACTAAGTTGTGCCCTTAGTATGAGCTTCTTAATTTTATAATTGGTTATACCATTGTACTGTGTGATCTATGCACACCACTAGTTATTTATGGAACCAGTTCTATGAATTTACTTTGTTCGATGAGCAGCTTTGCATGATCTTGACAGGGTAGACTGGCACACTTGGCAGGACTGTATTCCAAACAAATCATTTCTCGAGGTCAAGCGAACTTTCACACCATCTCTGTTTCTAATTCGAGGCTTGACTTTTTTCCAACCATCACCTACAAATGAACGAGTACCTATATTGTCAAAATTTGAAACATACGCACTTCAAAATATAAAAAATAAAAAACCAGGAAAGAAAATTCATTATTACCTTCTTCTGATGTATCATCAAGATGCTTGTCAACACCTGGAGAATGATGAGCGAATATCTGCAATCATCAGTCCCTTCAGTTAATTGTTCACATGAAAAGGGGATACAACAAGGCATTATGCACTTTTTAGGCAGAAGGTGGAATTAGTTCTACTCACATTGCTGGAGCAACAGCATTGAGGACGGTAATACACTTCTTGTTTCAGGTTCTTTTCTCTGGTAATAGCTCCATTTGGAACACGTACAGTATTACAAGCTTGATTTTTAGTCATCACATCCATTTTAGGTTTGACAAACGTTTTATACAAATCGCTGATGGAGAATTTTGTCTTCTTCTGGTATTTGACTCGAGGAAGTCTCCCCTTAGTCTTCCGTGAAGCATTTTTCCCAGTTTGAGAGAGACTATTTGACAATTCCGGAAACTCGCGTAATCTTTCGGGCGTTAAAACGTTTTCTCTTATGTTACAAGTGTCATCTGTTGACCCTGTCTCAGTAATGGTGGGACGGTTCAAATCGGTAATTTCTCCAGAATTTGTCAGTGGCTTTTCAGAAGCAGATTCAGCAAAATGGCCGGTCATCATACGATTATCAAAGATGGGCGGTTTGACGTTACACTCAAGAGAATTGCCATTAGAAGTAACAGATGATTCAGATGGCTTTTCTGCTGACGGAAGATCTTTCGTGACATTTGAGTCCACTTTGAAGTGTACAACTTTTAGAGCCGAACTTTGATCGTGAATGCGCTCATTTTTAACTTCCATGGCCACACTGGATGAGCTTTGAGGCTTCACACGCTGACTCGTTGAAGAAAAATGTTTCGCCCTCACATGCGAATGGAAGCGTGCTTCATGCCTTCGACAACTGTCGTAACGATCAAGGGCTTCACCATCAGGAAACTGCTGGGAATGCAACAATCCTGGATAGTGCGGGTAAGGGGAAAGTGGTAAGTGGTACGGTATCCCATTTCCATGAAGGCCATTCTGCACAACAAGGGAGGAATAATTCCCCAAGCTGCTATTGCTCGCAAACGGGAGGGAATTGGATGCACAAGTGAGATGAAAATGAGGGAGGTGATACTGCGAATGAAGATAGGTTGGAATGTGCCAAAAGTTATGATTGTACAGCTGTACGCCATCTGTAAAAAGTTCCATCCATTGGAGGGAAGAATCAAAATCACCGTTGAGGGAATAAACATTATTGCAATCAAGATCGGGGCTACTTTTCAGTGGAATGAAACATGGGGCGTCCACATTATGGCCTAATGTCGAGTTTGAATCAACAGGAAGGTTCTGGGAGGAGGATGATGAGTTTTTGCTCAAAAACGCTCTCTTCTTGTTTGTATTGCACGAGCCTTCTGCCACATTCTCCGGAGGTGATTTGTCTGAGGTGGCGTACCTCAGATTTGCATCACATACATCAACCTGGCAAGGAATTTATCATATTAGAAAAGCTGGCTATGGTGAGCATACTTTACGAAAGTATATCAATAAAAGAAGAGTGAAAATTTAGTAAACTTTCAATTACATTGCACTTGTCAGATGATCCTGCATCATCATTGATACTCAAATATTGCACCAGTGCAGTGAGCTCAAGGACACAGTTTTGAAACAGAGACCGCAGCCTCTGAAAAAAGGAAGCAGAATGTCAAATTAAAAACATTAGAACTGAAGTCATTGGCAGTAGAACATTTGAATAAGATTGCCAAAATTTATAGTGGCAGAGTAACACGGGCTCGTGAATAACTGAGACGGACATGGGTGAGTTATTTTATTGCATCCTTAATGGCCAAAGTGTCTCTTGTCAGCCATAGTTCCCAATAATCAACTCTTTAGAGTGGACTTAGAATGCTTCGGATTGTGCATGAATAAATGTTATGAATGCAGATACATATATTTATGGAGTGAAAGGGTTATCAAAACAAAGAAATACCTTGATTTGGTTCACATCTTTGTTCAGTTGACATAAAGCACATATTTCTTCAGAGTCATTCTTTATTGAATCGAATAGATGATTGATGTATCGGTCTGGCATCGCAACTAAAAATGACAAGAGAATTTATTAAAATTCTTTTATACATTTATATCTTTACAAAAGTCGTAATGGCTTGAGAGCTGAATTGAATGAGACCATAACAGAGTCAAAATCTTTAATGATTTTCGAATTATCGCAGCTTTGTTTAGAATTTTTGAAATTTACAGATTGACAGTATAGGTTGAGAATTCTTGGAGCTATAAAAATCGTACTACACTCATTGGAATGCTTGTCAAACACTCCGTTCATCAGTACTGTTAGCCGAACAATTTAGCTTTTAATTTGAAAATTGAGAAGAATAAAAATTATTAAAATTGCAGCAGTTTGTATGGAGTTTTCGCTTAGAGGTTACCAATCAGTGGTTTGGAGGGAATATTCTCAAATGTTCAGGATAATTAATATGGGGATGGTCTTCTTACATAATTATTGAAGCAAAGGAATAATAAACCACTCTACTATCATTTGCAGCGTGTTGGTTCATTATCCAATAACAAACCATTGTAACATTGAAATAAGTAAGTGAAATGAAATGAAAAAATGTTATTTTATAAGAACACAACTGCGTAATTTGAACACTTCAAGGTAACAATCTGTCACCTGTAACTATATCATTGATGCAGCCAATTCGTCCTGCTACTCTGATCTGTGGATCTCATCAAATGATCAAGAATATAAGTAACAAAATACTATAGCAAAGATTATAATGTTATTATTATCTTACCACTCGCATGCTCGACTTTGCAGCCCTCGTTTGAGTGGTTTTGCTGACCAGACGGGCGTTCCATTCTCAATTATTGAAGATGGCAGGAACCACCTAAATTGACAGATTGAGGTATAATTATGGTGCAGTGGAACAATATTCGATTCTCACGAGTGAAGGTACCAATTCAAATCCCAGTTTGTGCATGACATTTTTTGTACGTCTGTGGTAGTAGCTTCTATGCTATTGTTATTTCCTATTGGGTTTTTATTTGTTTCAGTTTGGATAACAGCGAGTTACTCAGTCGGATTCGGATTTGGAAGTTGAATTGGACGAGTAATTATTCATTTATTATTTATACGAGTATTATTGCGATGATAGTGGAGGATTAAACATTTTTGTGTTGGTTTAGTAAGAATTTAGGCGTGTAAAGTAGGGTTCCTTGTCATTCATCAATGTGATGAATTGTGCATTCTGATTGGCTAGGTGATAGCAATCCCGGGTAGCCAATCAAAATGCGGAAAACAGTAATGCAAACACATTCGACGGATGCCTGTGAACCATTTAGTTGACTTCTGATCTACCTATGTAATTGGATTGGTACATGATGTTTCTTCCTTCTTAGAGAAGCGAGCAAAGTGAGTAGAGATGCAACATCGGCCTCCAAATATTGATGTTTCAAAATATTCATGTTCAAAATTAAAATATCGATGTGAAGATCAGAAGAAAAACATTGATGTATTAAAAAAAATCGTTGTTTTTGGAAAACTCCGAAATTGAGGATGAAAATTTGAGAATATGTTTCCTGCATGCTTTGCTAAAGATCAATCTTTAGAAACCAATCACGTATTAATAAACAAGAAATCTGAAGAAAACTAGAAAGAAAGAAAAACTATGGAATACAATGCAAAACTTATTCGTCAATGTCAGAGCAACTGCACCCCTTATTGCCATTTTTATCAAAAATGAGTTAGGCATACCGTTGGAAAGCGTAGCTCATTGCTGATCAAGTGAAAAATAGAAATTGAGCACAGTGAGTGAAAGAGGGCGCCATGGTATTGTACGATAAAAGCTGTTGAGTGAAGAAAAATGCAGACTTTCCATTGTACAATGAATTTTGGACGAAAATAGATCGAATTAGAACTTTGGATAGCATTAAGAATTTTATTTGAATTATTTTATTTCAATTCTTTTCTTATTAATCTATTGAGAATTTAGTTTTTCTAAATTGAGAATTTATTAAAATTTGATCATTTTTTATTGGTTTTCCTTGTTTTTAACTCATTTAAAGGTCAGGTTTTTCTAAATTAAGAATTTTTATTTTTATTTTAATTATATTATTATTAATTTATTAAGATTTTTTCCAAACTAAGAATTTATTAAAATTTGATCATTTTTATTGGATATTCTCATTTTTCACTCATTTTAAGGTCCGGTTTTTCCTAAGTTGTGAGTTTACCAAGAAAATTCGCTCATCCGGACGTGAATAGCGGTTTTATATAAATAGAAAGCTAAGAAATTGTTGAATAAGTCTCCAGGTGATTGAGAAAATCATCAATACTAGTATTTTCATTTTCCAGAAAGTGGAAAAAATTACGTTGAATATTATCAAACGCTTCTGATCGAAACAGCAATAATAATTATTGAACTTTTACTCGCAAGTTGTAAACAAAACCAATGTCAAGCTACGGTTCGGATATCAATGCAACTCAACAATATGAGCAAGAGGAATAACAACGTTCTTGATAATAATGAGAAAGGATTGCTGTTTGTAACGACCGAACATGATCAACATTCGCCAAACGTGTACTTTTACAGCGACGAGAGTTCGGCCTTGAAATGAGCAGACGAAAAATATTTGTTAATATCGCGGGTTTACTTAAAATGGATAATACTTACCACATAAACTCTTTCATTGAGGGAACATGGAGGCTCCATAATTTCAGCATAAGCAGTTGGATTTCATTTTTCGTAGTGGAAAGACCGTTGCGCCATTTTTCGGAGCGAAGCTTCGTAAAAAAATGAACGAAACTACGAAAAAGGAGAATCTGAGATTTTTCTCACCCACGGTACACCCGCGCGAATAACGAATAGTCGGACTTCATAACTATCAGTGAATACAAACGTGATTAAACAAACCGTTGTCACAACATTTCGTTAATACTGTTATCAGCGAGCGACAACATTTGGCGAGATGAGGCTGGAACAAGGGAAACATTGTGAGATCGAAGACGATCTGTTGGCGAAAGTTTGAACTTGATGGCAACAAATTAGATTCGCTTCTGATTTACGCATAATATTCTTTGAGCGACTAATGGCCTTAAGTTTAATTTCCGTACCTATTACAAACGAGAATATGCAAACGTTAACTCGCCTTGTGGCAAAATATACGCATTAGCATGACGCATGTTTTCACCAGAGTAGTACTTCAGTTGTCCACTAGTAGCGTGATAACCAGCCATTAATTCTACAACTAGCCGAGCTGTAACCGCTTTTAAAATGGACGGTAATTAATCGCTCGAAAGGCTCTGACCATCGTGCTGTAATGGTAGTGGATCATAAAATTTTCAATAATAGAATGCAATTTGAGTAAAATAATGAAAGACCGATTGATGAGAGCAAAGTCTAGATACAGAACTCAACTGAATAAAACACCTTAATCTAAATAAAAACAACAAGCAAAACACAGCAAATTATTGTACAACGGTTTATTATTTTCTTTGCTTCAATTATGATTTAACAACGCCATCTAATAATAATCCAATAATAAACCATGGTAATCGCCTAAGAACAACAATTTTCTAACCCCCCTCAAAATACAAAAAACAACCAATAGCTCGGATGTATGGTGTGTGACCCTAGTACCTAATAAAAATCAGGCGTCATTCACTCGCCAGTACTGACATTCAAAGAGCTCCAATAGCATTGTTTTTTGCGGCCTGTAAAAATGTGAATAAAAACCGTCTAATGCGGAAGTGCGGTGTGTGATCCAACGATACAAAACAAGTTTAGCAAAATAGTATAATATTTATAGCACAGAAACCCAAAAATACAAAAGCGTACAAACAAAATGACTGAAAAATGCGAAATTTGAGAAAGTACCATTATTTGTAACACCAATAATAAGAGTCAATCGTCAGTCATCTGTCATGTAAAAACCATGACGTCACGTCAGGTTCCGCAAGGTCAGGTCCGTTCACGGTCAAGTCAGGTCACGTCATGTCTGGTCAGTACCGATATTGTCAGTACAGATCCTGTCAGGCCTGGTCATGGTCCTGCAGGTCAGGTTGGTTCAGGTCCGGTCACGTCACATCCGTGATATGATGTGACATGACATGGCAACGACGTGCCAATGACGTGACTATGGAGTGACTACAACGTAACTAAAACGAGACTATAGCATGACGATGATGTGACTATAATGTGACTGTGGCGTGGCAATGACGTGACTATGGCGTGACTGGAGTGACAATGACGTGATTGTGACATGATTATGACGCGACCGTAATGTGACTATGGCGTGACTATGGAATGAATTTTCGTCGTTTTCGATTTTTTCATTCCATATATACCTACGTTTCTCAGATTCAAAATAATTTTTTGTGTTGAGTTTGGAAGAGAATTGGAAGGTTATTGAAAGTTTGGAAAATTATTTTTTGTGTGGAGTTTGGAACTGTTGCTCCGCATTCCTCACGACGAATTGCGTAAATGTTCGGCCATACCGATGTTGTCTGAAGTCGCCTCTTCAATGCATAAATTTGAAAATATTTAGAGCATATCACAGCAAAAACGCTGTTTATTTGATCAAATGAGGTAATCATTATCATTATCTAAAATTAGACAGTTATAAATGGTAATAATGCGCTGCTAAATAGTTAAAAAAAAAAAAAAAATTAAAAAATTGTCTAAAACTAGACGCCAATTGGACGCGAAAATTGCCATTTAAAGGCTGGATTCTTTTATATCTTACTATCTTGCTTGCTCCAAGGGAAGAAATTGATGGATCCCACACGTAAAAGTCGTTTTAGTAGTTCAAATTCGATGTGGTAATTAAATTTTTCAAGAGAGGCGAGTTTCAACGTTGGTAAAAGACTGGGTAATTATCACTTAAGGCGTGGCCGCTACAAAAGGTAGCCACTGGACCGGCCTATAAATTACCGTGGTCAGGGAGTCTACATTGTCTTTGAAACCACTGTTTTGTTGGTCAGCCGTTGTGAATCAAAACCCAATGTTCGAGGGGTAGAGGGCAACTAGAATGGTTTTTTATTGCTATCTTTCTTTTCATTCGTTCTTTATTGGTCGGCGGGTCGCCATTCTCTTCATCTCGGGGCCCCTTGTATAACAGGGGAAATTTTAATGACATTCAAGTTCAGAGTTGCTGCTATACCTTTGTAACGCCTCGCACATTACGGTTCCCGGTTGCATAAAATCCCATCTCTTGGTCGTATTTTCCAACAGAATTCTAATAACGTCAGAACTGCTTGCCAATTGTGGTCAGATTTAGTAATCGCTCGCTCATTATACTCATTTCACTTGATGTAGTTGGCATGTATGAGTGAATGAGCGAATTGTTTTCATCGTACTGTTATTATTAGAGAAATACTCGAGGAGCATTCTTTAATGAATCCGTTTCCGAAAGTGGCCTTGGATTTTTTGTGAAACATTTTTTGATTTCGATTTCGCTCAAATTTGGCATAACTATAGTAGATTATGTGTATATCAATAATATATACTACATTCTTCTCTTATGTCACATTAAATTGCTGAAAATAATGTTTAAATTTGAAAAATGCGATGTTTTCGAGTACATCTTTTCCAATACTGTTGAATTACGCTGAAACAGTTGAAAAATGGATGAGTCCATTATGTGGGGAAAATGTGGACAGTTAAATTACCTATCTTTTGGTATATTCAAACATCTGAATTGACGACTTTTTGTTGAAGTTGTCCACTGTGCAATTTACAAATCTTGGGAAACTTAAAGTTGGACAGGTTATTCCTGCTATAACTGCGAACATTGCAAACCTACCTAATACCTCAAGTACCAAAAACATGAAAACACCACCACTAACTATAGAAACATTGGATTTCTTGAGTCAGTCAGCTAGTTTTCCTCTCCTCAGCACCAGAACATTTGTATTTAGTGAAAATGGCCCCTCTCATATGCTCAACTAATGGGCATGATCTATCTCTTGTTGCCATTATTGAACTTGTAGAAAATGCACTCGCCATTTTCCTGTATTTTGAATTTAAACTTAGGAAACGACAAAATAATCTAAAAACTTTTAAATTTTAATTTTGATTATTCCAGAATAAATTGCCGGAGTTCTTATACCCCAGCAGACCTTGGAAATCATTGTGATGAAAATTTCTTAGCGCTTCCTTTTAGCTATCCCAACTGCGAAAAATGCCTTTGCCTTTCTCCTGTGGCGGTTTCCTCTACTCCCCATTTCGTTCCGTTACTCCACTTGTGTTCCAAACCCTTTCGCAAAAATGTTTATAACTTCGTGTTGGATTTTGAACATTAATTCGCGAAATTTCTAAGTTGCTCAGGAGCGTTTGTGAGCAAATTGTCATTCCCAAGTTTTACCTCGGCCTTGTTGACACCCCTACGGTTGCTCTGCCAACATCGACGTCAGCGACAACAGATCCTCATTTCAGCTTTGGCGTCCGCCCATACCTATACCAGGCTGTGACCATCCTATCATATCACGCGATGAATTCAATTTGAAATAGTGATTAACACGCGGAAGGTTGGATAAGGTGAGGGAACTCCAGGACGGGAAAGGGCTTGGAGTTGGGTCAGTACAATGGGATCCCGTCAAGCTCAACACAAGTCGTAAATCTATTGGATAATAGGAGCGTTGTTTGTATTGCAGAGAGCTGCCGTGCCTTACCTCGCCGTTTCATAGCCACACCCTCGTCTCTCGTTCACCTCCTTCAAGCCTCAACGAACTACGTGCCATCTGCATTGCCTGGCGCCTCTGAATCCGAGCTTCATAATGCCCTGCCAACCTTTCCGTGCTTCAAGCGTGGACTAGCTTCAAGACCCCCTGGCAGTGTGCATCAAATTCGTTCATTATTTCGAGAATAGGCGAATTTCACCACCGCACTTGACGTATTTTTCAAGTTGTACAAAAAGTTTCGTATTCTGTGCAGCATGTAAGAGAGGCCTAAGTAGGCCTAAAATTGTACTGATATTAAAAATTATTCCACTATATTCTATTAATCTAATAGGTTAGGAAACAGCAACAAAGGTTCAAGAAAGTTCGGAAGATATAGCAATTACAAGAAGCCTAAAACATTTAGTACGCGTATCCAGTGGTATATTTAGTATGATGAATGTATCCGGTGTATATTTCTCCTCTACTATTCATTTCACTCATTCTTTCTTGAGCTAGCAAGTTGGTTCAAGACTTGGGCCGCCGTAGGACCGAGATTGATTTTTGGTGAAAATTTCAAGAATTTAGCTATTATAGTTTGGCCGGAAAATTGCTCACGGCGTACGGACAGAATTTTTTTAAATTGAATATTCGGATTCTACATGCCTTGAAACGTAAAACATCAAATTTGGGGGGGATTAGATTTTTTTTCTTAGGCTATTGCAATGGTTTATTATTAAATAATATAAAAAAAAAAAAAAAAAAAAAAAAAAAAAAAAAAAAAAAAAAAAAAACAGATTTCTGAAAATCTCGAGAACCAATATACTGCTATCCACCCCGCGATGGCCTCATTCGATTCAGTGTTCAAAAATCTATAGAAATTAATACCACGTACACCTTTTTCTGGAAAACTTTGGAAAATGTGAATTTTCTCCTCCTCATAACCCCCCAAAAATACTGGTAAAATTGAGGTAGCGATTTGGCTAAAGAATTGAGCAATTGTCAGACCAATATTGATTTTTGGTGAAAATTTCAAGAATTTAGCTTCTGTAGTTTTGTCAGAAAAGTGTTGACGTCGGACGGAATTTTTTAAAATTGGATATTCGGATTCTACATGCTTTGGAACTTAAAACATCAAAATTTGAGGGGGGGGGTGAGAATTTTTTTTTCGGCGATTAAAATGGATTATTGTTGAATAATAAACCAAAATCAAGATAGAGTGACGCGTGCTAATTTTGAAATATTTCAAAACGACGAATGACCAGAACAAATTTGAAATCGGATGTCGGTTAGTAATTCAGAATTTATCATCGCTGTTCAATAACCGAAGGCCGCCACTCCTTCGTAGAGGAAGAGGAGGTCATTCTGGAAAGGTACGAGGAGCGCAAGGAAGAGAGATATAGAAAGAGACGGAAACTGAGATAGAATGAAAACTGGGGAGTTGTAAGGTATCCGGTGGGAACTGACGATTCAGCAACACAAGCCAGGCGACCCGGCAAGTTCTCTCTGAATCGGTAATATAACGGCAAAAGAATCTAGAGCGCCGACGAGGATAAACCGTTTTCCTTTTGGGCAACGATAATGATTAATAGGTAACGCGTGCAGAAGTTCGAGATTCGGCCGACGGTCGTCAACTCGGCACAATTACGGTGTGCAAGTGCCCGTTAGGAGTTTGATATATTTTCGCTACACGAATTATCGAGCTGGTGCTAAGTGTAATGAGCTCTAAAAGATTTGCAGTGTTTTTTTATGCAGCGGTCGTCTACGCTCTTCCGCTTCCCGAACAAGACAATGGTAAGAAATTTGGATATAATAATTCTCCATAGTTTATTTAGCGCAATATAAATATTCGCTTACTGAATAGCTCCTGAACCGAAATTTAGCTCCACCTTTGGGGTAATTTTTCGACTAAGGGGTTTTCCCGTGGTTGCTTCGCGGCTTAACTTTGAGCGCCCGGAAGGGCTTCGTCCACTTATAATGCTCAATATACTGCGATGTCATTTGTAAAGGTTGACCTTATATAGATTGTTACTATAGTATACAGTTGAGTGCATCTTTTAAATATTTAGAATTATACTAATTTCAAGCCGAAAATCACGATTTCCATAATTTGCAACTCTTATCGTGAACAACTAAACGTCATCAATTCAAATGTGCACACGTCACACAGCACTTCCATGTTTGTGTAGGCGTGAATGTATAACCAATCATAACACATCAAGAGGCAAAATTTTTAAAAAGTTGTTCAGAAGATAAGTTTATGAATTAAAAAAAAAAATCAAATTTCACTTTAGCTTTATGAGGTCAAAATTGTTGAAACTAAGTTGGTTTATGGCATAGGAGGCATCATCTTACCCCAATACATAGGTATCTTTGAAGCACTAAGTTTAGCAAAAAATTACAAAACCGCCAAAGAAATAATTTTCCCGTTATTGAGTCCCAAAACTGACGATGATTTTTGTTTCGTCGGCGTCGAAGGGTGATACAGAAATTTTTTAGTCTGTTTAATCGCTAATAACTCGGTGGTGTTACCTGTGTTACGGTAACAAATCTCAACGTCGAGAAAGAGCTATCAAAATCCTACAATTTAGTGTGTTTAATTATATTTTTATGTTATGTCCCCGCGGAGCTATTAACGTTTGAAGAAGAGTCAAAACACGTTTTTTGACATAAAGTGGAATATATCTCGAGAGCTATCATATATGCTAGCCATTTTCTTATTTTTAATCGATTCTACGTTAAATTTCCTTCATTTTCTTCCACAGCACCTAATTGTTCCCATTTCGAGAACGTGACGAAAAAAATCCCAAAGTTGAAACTTCAAAAGTATGAAAATCGAAAAAAATTCGAAAAATATTAATAATCGTTCGATTTTGTTTGTTTTCACATTAAATTCGAATTCTACGTCTGATTTCCTGTAGAAACCATTAATTAATAAATTTTGAAAAGTACTGTAAGTATTTGCAACGGAATTTCAAAGTTGAAAACGTAGGAGTGGCGTAGTATTAAACTGGAAAAACTGATAGTTGTCGCAAAATTTCCGCCGTTTTGACGTCATATTCGGATTCAGCATTAAATTTCCTATAAGAACAGCTTTCAAAATCGCTCTAAAACGAAAATTTAATTTTTCACTATTACCGATGCCAGCGGAGCTCGGAATTCCGGCCGGCGAAAAACTCGATTTACGGAAAATAATTTCTCTGGCTCTGTTTAAATTTTTTTCACCAAATTTTTTGCTATGTACGTGTGTAAGGCGTTCAAATGAAGACTCCTGCATAATAAAACAATTGATTCGCATTTATTTTGACCCCGAAAAGCACGGTTAAAGGTCAATTTTCGAGCTTTCAAAAACCGATTTTTTTGGACCACTTGCAAATTTTTCCGAGAAATAAAAAAAATAGCAAAAATACATCTAGGTAAGACACAACTTTCCTAAAAATTTCAGATTTTTATCTGTATTGAGAGAGGAGTAAAAAATCGTTAACTGTTCGGTTGAAAAAAATCGCAGGGGTACCCCTTGGATTTTTCGCGAAAAATTTTTTGAAATAGATTTCGCTCAAATTCAGCATAATGATAGTTGATGATGTGTATATCAATAATATATGGTTCATTCTTTGTTTCTTTCGCACTAAATAGATGAAAAGAACGTTTAAAGTTGAAAAAAGTGATTTTTTCGTGTATAGTCTACTGATATTGTTGAATAACGCAAAAACGGTTGAAAAATGGATAGGTACATTACATTGGGAAAATGTGGACAATTAAATTACCTATCTTTTGGTATATTCAAACATCTGAATTGACGACTTTTTGTTTGAGTTATCCACTGTGCAAGTTACAAATCTCGGAATACTTGAAGTTGTTACATCTAATTCTGCTACAACTTTGCTCCAGTTGAAAAACCCAATACTTCATGAAACAAAGTACATTCAAACACCACCAACTACATACCAAATTATAGCAACTACTACTAAAGTACTACCTACTATAAAAATACCTATAGATTCCCACTCTCCATACAGAAATAATTAACTACTACTACCTACCTATACCTATACTATATACTATATATACACCCCCCCTTCCCCGAACGTCTGCTTGGAGGGGGCGTAATGTAGAACTCTGGCGTAGGGCGTAAATAGTTGCTAATCCGGGCCTGATTATGTTTCATCCCTGAAGGAGTTTAAACTTGCCTTTATGTCAGCTAAACATCACTTGATTACTATTATTATTATTTCTGTCACACGATGATTCCTCCTAAAGCGCTTTTTCAGTCATTTTTTTGGAGCGTTTTCCAATTTTTAGGACCCCTTGCTACAGCATTGACCCACTTACACAAAACTTGTTTTGTATGGTTTGGATCACACTTGGTACTTCAACAGTTTTTTCGCTATTCGATTTTACGTCATTTGTGGATGACACTCGATTTCAGAGCCGGTTATACATTTTTGGGTATCGATAAAAATAATTCCATTTCACAATAACTTAGCCTGTGTCGTTATAGGCTCCCATACTCCGATAGAGAAGATTAATTGGTCGATACGATTGAGTTGAGTTGAGAGGTACTAGTATTTTTTTGACAGTCGTAATTAATGCATCGGTTTCTAAGCATTAATTTTCACGAGAAAAACCTCTACTGTAAAAATACAGTCGTATTTTTTCCCAAACCATGAATTTTCTCTGCCGATGACATATTTGCAATACTTCTACACAGTTGTTCCGAATTATGCAAGGAGAGAAAAATACGAAGTTGGCCAAAATGCGTTATGGAGCTATTTATTTGGCTCGTGTGACACTTTTTGGCCTGAGATAATTCATCCGATAAGACTAGCCCGTCCACAGTCACACAAAATTCGACAAAAAACTTTTTCACATTTTTTCGTAGCTCAGAAATTTATCTGAAACAAATAAATATTTTTTTGTTGAAATTCTATTCCCGTCTGACTTTGTATTTTTTTTAAAGGTCCTGCTGCTGCCGAAACTTTGAAGCGAACAGTGTGCGTAACGGTCGGAGGGAATTCGACAAGTGACGGGAATCAAAACCGAGGTGAGCTTCCTCAGATGATCCTCATAAAAACTATGCTAGGGAACTCATTTTTCCGGCAAGCTAAATATCATTTAACGATCGGTGAATCTGAAGAAGTTGGTGCAGCTACTGGATCCTCAAGAAATTCGTCGTCGTATGCTCAAAATCCTTCGCCCAAGTCCCCGCGAGCCCGCGATCCCGCAGGGGAATCCCATGATGAAAATTTTTCAAACGTGGCGGTAAAAAATAATGAAATCGTCTCTCCACATACTAAATTCGAAAATTCCACAATAACGTTCTCAAACAGTTCTTCGAAAAGCAACTCAAGTTCCAGCGGTTTTGATGGTATTACAAAGTTTCCATCTAATACGAAAGACATCACGAATTCAACAAAAAATGGTACAGGATCCGTCACAAGTGACTCGGAGAATTTCCATAACGACGTGGGAAATTCGACATCCATCTTCTCAGTGGTCCATGTCAATACAAATACGAGCGGGATCATAGAAGGGAAGAATTTGGTACTACTCGAGAGTCCCCTGAACGGTACTAATAATACTAATGTAGCTTCCAGTATGAACAAAACGGATACCATCAGAAATAATAACACAGTCACTTCTACTAATAGCAGTGAACATAAAGTGGCTACCAGTGACTTAATAGCAATAAAAATGACTCCAGATAAAACGAACAATACCAGCATGTTTGAGATTCTCCAAAATAATTCCTCAATTAACAGTGACAGAAATCTAACTTTAGATCGTGATGCAGTCACAAGCGGTCAGTCGAATTTTTCCCATGCCAGTGAACCGGTCACCTTGGGCGAGTCTGGAAAAGGTAATACAACGAAATTCGTTGTTACGACTCCGCTTGAAAAAAACATCACAATAATTAAAGGGGATGATGAGTCTTCACTCAACAACTCTGCCTCAATAGGACACTCGAAAGTATTCCCCATAGATCTGGAAAATCGCGATGGGTATACAACAGAGGACCAAGTAAAGGAAATCGATACCGCTTTCGTAACTGGAAGTCCTGCGAGTTCGGAAGATATTGATGGAATGGACAGCGCTGGACAGAGGGAAGGTAATGAGACTTCGAATCCATTAAATGACAAAGTGATTTCATTTGGAGGTAACTCTGAATTACAAACCACTGTGGGTAGGGTAAGTGGTTATGCAGAAACCACCGAATCGACCATAGAGCAGTCATACATCAATACATCAGAGATAAACTCATCAGGGGAACAGGACAACGATACGCAAAAATCAATCACTCCACATGGTAATTCACCTGAGTACACGACAGAAAAAAATAATGCGGATAATACTGAACCAATAAATAATGACGGAGCACAACTTTCGTTCGAAGAACATAACGAAAGAAATGAGGATGGCCTGCTGATCAATGAGCATTCCACATCGACTGCATCTTCAACTACTTCATTCGGCTTGATCTCGAATTGGACTGATTTAGACGCCGAGAAAGAATCGCCGTCTGTCTCCGACATTCCACCAACGAAATTTGAACCCAATGACGTCAATGGCGCTGCTGAGAAACTTGGAGATACAGCTGAAAGCCTTAATGATACTTCGGTCTCTCTGTCTTTCCAGAATATAACGGATACTCCAAGTCTTTCTTTTCGGGAAGATCGTATAACATCTGCTGTCACTGAAGGTGGAATTCAGGATAGCGCAGTATCGACCGAAGCATCGAGCAGGAACCCAACAGATGACCAGGACAAAAACACAATTCTCACAGAGTCAGTGAGGCCGATTAGCCCGACACCACACGGTGCCACTACTACCAAATACAAACCCACGTTTTACGGAGACATTGTGACTGACAGTCATGGAAAGGTTATAAAGGTATTGTCGGATGAGAGCACTGAAGATCCTGAAATTACTCAAGAAGAGCAGAGCGAATCAATATATTACGAGAACTCTTCATCCTCGCTTCAATATACATCTAGTTCACCATCGAGTTCAGTATCAGCTGGATATGGAGATATTGACAGAAATCTAATTGATGAAAGCAGTCTAACGGATATTGAACGGGTATTAACGGACGAATCGGTGGCTGAAAGACCCGAGAGCGCATCAGTAGAGACAACGGAAATCCAACACTCACTGGCCTCCGAGAACTCTACTGAAATCGACGATGAGTCAGGCTCGAGAGTAAAATTTCCAACAGAATCCCTGCAACAACAATCTACGTTTTCACCACTTTTTGCACCGTCGACATCTACAGCGCTAACTCCAAAACTCGAAGAGTGGGACAAATTCAATAATTTCACTATCGAGTTCCCAACGCGGCCCAGCTATACCATGCCAGTTGGTTATCTGGAGGAACAGCCGCAAGTCTCTCGCTACGAACCGGGAAGCTTTTACCAGATCTATGATTATCCAGCACGGTTGATGCAAATAGTGCCACTTCAGCACCCAAGGCGAATATGAAAGATTGAATAGTACGTTCGCACTGTGTGTTGTCTCGTTTAAATTAATATTCTACTACGATGAGAAAATGTGGCCAATTCTCTTGCTCAACGATACGAGGGGTGATCAAAAAGTTCCAGGACTGATTTTTTATTAATTTATTTAAAAAATCTACAGGCTATTGGACGTCGTCCCTTTCAAAGTACTCCTTGGGAAGCTATACATTTTTCCCAACGATGTTTCCACTGCGTGAAGGACTTTGAGAAATCATCTTGTGAAATGGTGTGTAGCTGCTCCAGCGATTTTTCTTGAATGTCATCTACGGACTCAAATCTCTTTCCCTTCATGGGTCTCTTGAGTTTTGGAAACAAGAAAAAGTCTGCAGGGGCAAGGTCAGGTGAATATGGAGGCTGGGGAATGACCGTCATTCCATTTTTGGTGCAGTAGTCGCGAATGAGCAGTGCGGAATGAACCGGCGCATTGTCATGATGCAGCACCCACTCACCGCCCCGACACGAACCAAATGAAATGTTCAATTCTTCAGCCATCTCACGAATGGTTAGTCGACGATTAGAACGCACGAGACTGTTCAATCTTGCAACATGATCGTCGTCAGTCGAAGTTGATGGGCGCCCTGAACGAGAATCATCTTCACACGATGTCCGGCCTTCCTTGAACCTTTTGTACCACTCATGACACCTTGACCGACTCAGACATTCATCACCGAAAGCCACTTGCAACATTTGAAAAGTTTCAGTAAACATTTTACCCAACTTCACACAAAACTTTACGCAAACGCGTTGCTCTTCCTTTTCATTCATTTCACAAAATCGCCGAACACAAAAAACTTTTTTTACGAAAACAGCTGTAACTTTGCAATGAAGAAGGTTATCAACAATCTGAATAAACAGCTGAGCTCAGGAAGAGTCACGCTAAACAATGCTGTCAACCGCACTGCTCTATGACACTCCATTGCCGCGCAATCTCAACAGTCCTGGAACTTTTTGATCACCCCTCGTATTTTATTTATTAGCGATAGTGCTCTGAACGAGTAAAAAGTTGTGATAACGTATATTATTTGTGGACGAATTCTGCGAGGAATAGTTTGGTGGCACGGTTATGAATTGATGCAGCAAGAAGGAGGAATAATTTCTCTGAGGTAAGATTTTCACTGCATCGTTTCAATAGAGAGATAATGTCTTGGTGAATATGTTTTGTACATTGACTTGCCATTGTTTTCGCGGTCAACTAGACACTAGTTTCGATATAACCTAGTTTTCCATAAATGACAGCTCTGGTTATCGTTTTTAAATTTAAATAAATATCTAGTTCATTTTCAATTGGCAGGTTTTACTTTTTTCGGTGGTTTTGAACAAAATACTAACATTTTTGTTAATTATTCTACCATTCCCGATACAACGAGGCCTCATCAGTCTAGGCATAATGATGAGTACGTAATTTTAATTCATCATTATGATACTTTATTATGGGATTCTTCGGTCAGGTATGACTTTATTTTCAAATTCTACTACCTACGCATTAAAAATAGAAAATCGAGCTTCCAATAATGTCGTAGAAATATTTTATTACAAACACACTGCTTTCGTTACTTGATTCAATAATGGAAAAATATTGGTTGGCAAGTAGTTTCTGAATGGTGCACAAATTCTTTCTCAAAATCGCTTCCGTTCAGGTTGTTGATACATCAACTGAATTGTTATGCCCTTTTCAATTATTTCTTTAGCTCTAAATATTTACGATGCTTGCATTCCCAACTGATATGTGAGAAGTAAGACGGACAATGAATTTTATGCCCAAGACGGGTGAACGTTGTTTAATTTTTACACATTTTCCTAAATGTATTTGAACGGAAGAAACAGCCATTTATAGTTGGTTAAATTTTGTATCTTTACTAAACATGTTTTATTGCTGAAATTTTTTCTTCAAGTCAATTTGAAATATCTACTCGTTAAATAGACGTATTAGGTAATTTACTTTTTCAAACGTTCTGATAAATTATTATAGGAGTATAAGTGAAAAAATTATTATAGGAGTATAAGTGAAAAAAGAGAGCTTTAATAAAATTGTACGAATTAACTATTGTAACATTTCTAGCTATGTTTATGACATGCAATGTATTTCGTAAGCAGCGGATCTTATAGTGCATACCATATGGTCATGTGGTGGTACTAATTGTGCATATCTTGCAAGATAATGAACACGGCGAAAAGAAAATCAAATGAATGTTTGCCACTTTTAATCGTTACATGTATTTTATTATTTCGTTGAAAATAAATTATTTTTACCTTCTAATATCATCTTATTGAAAATGATCAGAGAAATTCAAGGTGCATGTAATTTTTACGTCTGTAATAATTCGGCATGTAACGATTCTCGCTAAAAAACATTTGAAGTCATTCTCATCGGTTGGTTAACGAAGTAGATCGACTAATTTCATAAATCTGATGAGTGATGACCGATCAGGCATTGATGACATTAGACTACCGAATAGGTTGTTTTCAAATGCGTTCCATCCAGAATTGTTTACTAATGACGTAGTTCCAATGAAATACATCTGCTTGGAAAATACGAATTTAACTTATTTTATAAGTACGAATTATTCACTAATCTAACTTACGTAGGACGTAGCGTAAGAAAACGGGTCTGAACTGGCGATTTCCGCCAGGCGCGTGGTTCTCATTCACCATATTCAATTTGAATATTATGAGATAATATGTGTGTGTTTTTTTAAATGTTTAAAATAAGCTACTATTCGAAGATAATATTATCTCACTTATATTTGGAATAAATCAATTTAACCGTGCTTTTTTTGTTGCCATAATAGACAATCAACTGGCTAAAATCGATCGAGCCATGGATACGGTTGAGAATGGGTAGCTCAAACCATGAAAAGTTTGGCCGGAAAACTGATAAAGGCGTACGGCGGACAGATAGAATTTTTTGTTTATTGAATATTCGGATTCTACATGCCTTGAAACGTAAAACATCGAATTTTGAGGGGGGTTAGAAAAAAATTTTTCTTGGGCATTACAATGGTTTTATTGTATAATAAACCAAAAGTATTATAATCGTTTGGGTTAGAGGGCAGCTGTTGCACCGTTTAACTGAAAGAATTCGATATGGCTGAAGAATAATAGGTTAACACCAGATTTTTTGAGGGCGAGGTAAACACAAATATGTACTCATTTCATGAAGACTACAGGAGAAACCTTTGAAATGAAACGAGTAACTAGCTGCCATGAGTGGCTAAGGAATGGCTATGGCCTACTACTAATTCCTGGCCTACTTCCTGTCAAATTTCTGTCTTCTCCCAAGTCTACCCCATTGTGACGTTTATTTAAGCCTTATGTAATCGAAAATTAATTAATTCACCGGCGATAAATTTTGTTCCTGTTTCTACATCTTCCAGGCTGATCAATAAACTTCTATTTAGTTACCTACTTTGTAAATAAAATGAAAGTAAGTTGGGGAAGGCGATCGTTCCAATGGATTTGACAAGCAGAATTCGTGAGTTTAAGTGAGATCAACTAAACCTACTAATGCAATCTCTTTAGCTTTCTGGCTCCAAAGTGTATACTGAGGCGTCGAAGAGGTATCCTCTGCTTCAGTCTGCTTTCCAAAACCCTGGTTTGTCTCAAGGGAAGAGAAGGCAAGGCGTCTTCGATAAATCAACCCTTCCTTCAGTTTCACTTCTCTTTCAGTACTCCTGGCGCGATGTGACTCTTTCCCTCCACCAAACTACGGCACGCGGCTAAAACGCGCAAATTATTGGGTAACATGCCACTAACTGATCGGAGTCTGAACTTAATTTAAACCTCGGCTAACCATAAAATTCGCGCAGATTAAACTTTAGGAGGTCCTTAAAAATTGTAAATCGACCATCTCACTTTTATCTCTAACGAAATGTCGCCTGAAAGGCTACAAATGCTCATATCACCACTAACATATGTACACAATCGGATTTGACGTTAGTTACCAGGACGACACTTCCTAAAAATTTCGTGTAATTTTTTCCTCTCGCGACACAATTTGCAGTATTCAATTCATAAAGTAAACGTGATGTTTCGCATTATATTAGCAGATAACATCTTCGATTTCGCTTTTTTTGGGCTGGAATCTGTCCGTTTGGGCACTGGTATTTCGTAGGTTGATTTCATGGCTCAAACAAAAAGTCGTCAATTCAGATGTTTGAATATACCGAAAGATAGGTCATTTATTTGTCCACATTTTCCTAATGTAATGTACCTATCGATTTTTCAACCGTTTTTGCGTTATTCAACAATATTAGTAGACTATACACGAAAAAATCACATTTTTCAACTTTAAACGTTATTTTCATCTATTTAGTGCGAAAGAAACAAAGAATGAACCATATATTATTGATGTACTCATCATCAACTATCATTATGCTGAATTTGAGCAAAATCTATTTCAAAAAATTTTTCGCAAAAAATCCAAGGGGTACCCCTGCGATTTTTTTCAACCGATCACTTAACGATTTTTTACTCCTCTCTCAATACTGATAAAAATCTGAAATTTTTAGGAAAGTTGTGTCATACCAAGATGTATTTTTGTGATTTTTTTTATTTCTCGGAAAAATCTGCAAGTGGTCCAAAAAAATCGGTTTTTGAAAGCTCGAAAATTGGACTTTAACTGTGATTTTCGGGGTCAAAATTTATGATAGTCAGTTGTTTTATTATGCAGGAGTCTTCATTTGAACGCCTTACACACGTACATGGCAAAAAATTTGGTGAAAAAAGGTTAGACAGAGCCAGAGAAATTATTTTCCGTAAATCGAGTATTTCGCCGGCCGATATTTCAAGCTCCGGTAATAGTGAAAAATTAAATGATAGTTTTCAAGCGATTTTGAAAGTTATTCTTATAGGAAATTTAACGCTGAATCCGAATATGACGTCAAAACGGTGGAAATTTGACGACCAACATTAGTTTTTCCCAGTTTTAGTACTACACGGTTTCATCGTTTGGTTGTCGTCGCATTTGTTGAAGTAGAGGGGTTGTGAGGGGGAGAAAAACCAGGCGACTTATTCTCAAGATTTTTAATGGCTGGCCGAGCACTTTCGCCCATTCGGGCATCTTCAGGGCGACGTGGAACCATGAGGTCCACAGCCCGGCTGAAGTCCAGGCTATATAAAAATTACTGGGCCTTATTTTTTTTTAAACTTTTATATAGAAGATGTTTCCTGAAGAGGCCCAGAGCGGCGAAAGCGCTAGAAGAAATATAAAAACAAAATATGAGATAACGTCGCATTCAATGTCTCTACCTCAACCCCATGTTTTATCAAATTTCACTACTTTTTCGCGGAGAGTGAGCATCATTGAGATTGTGAGCGTAATATTCCCCCTCCGTTCCGGAGTTAACTTTTGGGTCGATACGGATTGTTTAATTAAACATCTCACATGTAAGTGATATCTGGTTCGATTCAAGGTTCGCGAAATTTAGCTCCAATCGTCGAAAAACTCCTCATCCCTCTTCGCCTCTTTAAACCTTCCATGAAATAAACTCTGTTCCACCATTAGCCAAATGCGGAGCTGATACGGAGGCAGGTCCTTACAATCTCCGCGCTCCATTTCGCTCCTTTCCAACCATCGGATCGAAATTTCGTTCAGGAACCTCCGGATCAGGGCTGCCAGTGTTTGAAAATAAATTTACTCCACCGTTAATGTCTCCCTTGCGAAGTCAAAGGGAAATCCTTTACCTTGTTGACGATACCTTCTTCCTTTAATATCCTGCAGCGCCTGTCGACCTAATAGGAACAACATGGCTCGTTAGTTTTGCAGTCAAAAATTTCCATTTACCCACTCGAAGTCGATCACTGGACTCAATCATAGAGCGCGAATAACTTTTGAACCGACCACTTTTACATAAGTATATTACTCAGAGGTGAGAAAGAACTACCAAAAACCTACAATTTGGTGTATTTAATTATATTTTTACGTAATGTCCCCGCTGAGCTATTCGCGCTTGAAGAAAACTAAAAACACGTTTTTTGGCATAAAGTGGAATATATCTCGAGAGCTATTATATACACTAGCCTTTTTTATATTTTTAATGGATTCTACATTAAATTTTCTCCATTTGGTTCCACAGCACCTAATCATTCCCATCTCGCGAACGTGACGAAAATAAGTCCCAAAGTTGAAACTTCAAAAGTATGAAAATCGAAAAAAATTCGTAAAATATTATTAATTGTTCGAATTCGATTATTTTCACTTCAAATTCGAATTCTACGTCTAATTTCCTGTAGGAATCATTAACTAATTAAAATTTAACAGTACTGCAAGTATTTGCAACGAATTTTCAAAGTTGAAAAACGTAGGATTGGCGTAGTATTAAACCTGGAAAAACTGATAGTTGTCGTAAAATTTCCGCCGTTTTGACGTCATATTCGGATTCAGCGTTAAATTTCCTATAAGAATAGCTTTCAAAATCGCTCAGAAACAAAAATTTAATTTTTCACTATTACCGATGCCAGCGGAGCTCGGAATTTCGGCCGGCGAAAGACTCGATTTA
Source organism: Tupiocoris notatus (assembly GCA_037159825.1). Taxonomy (NCBI): domain Eukaryota; kingdom Metazoa; phylum Arthropoda; class Insecta; order Hemiptera; family Miridae; genus Tupiocoris; species Tupiocoris notatus. Next base: position 1,928,524 of record JASJUZ010000090.1, read on the forward strand.
CGGAAAATAATTTCTCTGGCTCTGTTTAAATTTTTTTCACCAAATTTTTTGCTATGTACGTGTGTAAGGCGTTCAAATGAAGACTCCTGCATAATAAAACAATTGATTCGCATTTATTTTGACCCCGAAAAGCACGGTTAAAGGTCAATTTTCGAGCTTTCAAAAACCGATTTTTTTGGACCACTTGCACATTTTTCCGAGAAATAAAAAAAATCACAAAAATACATCATGGTAAGACACAACTTTCCTAAAAATTTCAGATTTTTATCTGTATTGAGAGAGGAGTAAAAAATCGTTAAGTGATCGGTTGAAAAAAATCGCAGGGGTACCCCTTGGATTTTTCGCGAAAAGTTTTTTGAAATAGATTTTGCTCAAATTCAGCATAATGATAGTTGATGATGTGTACATCAATAATATATGGTTCATTCTTTGTTTCTTTCGCACTAAATGGATGATAATAACGTTTAAAGTTTAAAAATGTGATTTTTTCGTGTTTAGTCTACTGATATTGTTGAATTACGCAAAAACGGTTGAAAAATGGATAGGTACATTACATTGGGCAAATGTGGACAATTAAACTACCTATCTTTTGGTATATTCAAACATCTGAATTGACGACTTTTTGTTTGAGTTATCCACTTTGCAAGTTACAAATCTTGGAAAACTTGAAGTTGTTACATCTAATTCTGACTAACTCTCTTCAGCTGTACTGTAACGTATTTAGCTTTTAATTTGAAAATCAAGAAAAAGAAAAATATTAAAAATGACGTTAGTTTCTAAGTAGTTTTATTTTTATAGTTACCAATGCGTTGTTAGGTGGAAACGTTCACAAATTTTTGGACTAGTTACTGGATGGTTTTCCAAAATAATAATCGAAGCAAAGAAATAATAAACCACTCTACAATTATTTGCAGCGTTTTATCATTTCTCCGTTAACCTTAAATGTAGCCCCTAATAAATTTTTCCTCTATAAAAAGATATATATTTTCTTGCAATACTGTTTGTTCTACTTCGTCGCCGATAATGTGCGGATCTTCCGCGTGGGCGATCAATGTGATTATCAGGTAAATAATACTGAGAATCCGAGTTTCTTCGTGTAATTGAAAAATTCTTGAAGCGTCTTATCGTTCATCTTCTGCGGTTCCGTACGTCGATTTCTTCTTCGATCAATCTTGCCAAATGCTCATTTTCCTTCCGAACGAGGAACAAGCGAGGAACGACGTTTTAGAAACAACTGACAAAATGTTGAGGTAAGGAAGTCGTTAAAAGGCTGCAAGGGTAATCATTAATATATAGTGTTACTTCAGTTGATGATCAGTTGCTGAAATATGTTGACAGTTTAAAGTTTTGGTTATTTTTTGAGCAACCCGAACTGTCCAAAATTAATTGTTTAATTAATCAAAATAGGTTCGATTTTACAGGTTATTTGCTACAAAAATATTTTATCCCCAGAAACAATCTTCCACTTTTAAATATTTTTTCGTCTTTTTGACCTAATCGTGACTATAACGGCAATACTTCATTTTATTGAGTAAATGTAAATCTACGAGAAAAGTGATTAATTCCCTATCCTACTAAAATTTTAAAGATATTAGGTATTTAAGATCAAGGGAGGAAAAACAGCTCTGAAACACAAATTTAATTCTTTTTTTCAATATTGCTTGTTTGGAATATTTCTGGAATAGCTTCAATAGTTCGAAATCGAGGTATTCTCCATTTTTTCAGGCTTCAGGGGCATTCATAATCGATTCAAAGGGATAAGGAGTTTCTTTTTCCGAAGGTTTAATAGTATTTGTGGTCTTATTAAAGCTAATCGAGTAACGGATGGTATAGTGACTTGAGTTAGAATTTTTTTTTTTTTTTCTAAACAAATCTTAAAATAGGGAAGGTTTTGGGTTGGAGAAAAGTTGTAACGAATTAGTCACGGAGTCTTGAGAAGGTGAACTGTGTACAGTCCGTTTTGAGTGACGTGATCCCTCGTAAATTATCGAAACTGTTTCACATAATTACCGTTTCTACGATGTTTCATCCCATTCATTATTTCAACTTTTGATTCGTTTTTGACATTGTTTAAATACATAGAAGTGAATAATTTTTCGAAAATATTTCGATGGCACTTCTAATACTAGCAATATACCAAGGTCGGCTGCTCATTTTAATTAATTAATTTATTAATCGCTCAATTTTAATTTAATTGTGCGAAGTGAAAAATACTAACACAAAATAATTTTGAGAAAGTTTCTAGATTGACGTGACTCATTATGTGCACCGACGCAAAAGTCAATTTATGAAATTCGCTCATTTCATGAAATCTTCGACGTCTTGTATCTTGTTACTTCTTCACCTGAAGGAAAGAGGGTGAGAACAAAAGTACACATAGCTTCAACGAATTGATATCTAATAGATACTTACAATGAATACATAAATATGAAACATGTAGACTCAACTGAAGGTTTCGGCACGCAAACTGAACCAACAAGGAGAAGTTCCCAAACGATGTGAGAACGGAATGTTAGGAAAGAAAATACGGCCAATATGTTGAATCTGACTCTCCGATGCACTCACAGATTGGCATTTATTAGACTGTCATGTCTCGCCGTTGCTAAAAGCAATGAATCCTATCTACAAACAAGTCGAAACAATCTCTGATTTCAATTGTAGCAGTTATTGGCGGATGGAAAAACATCTCGCTTGGATTTGCGTAGGTAATAATTTCACTGCCCGATCGAGTTTCAGAGGCTGAAACAAAACAGGATGAAAAGACGTGCGCCGATAAAATATCCAATGTTTTTCTTTATATACAATAACAACACAGAAATACAAAACACTGAGTTATTGTGCACGAAGGTTACAATTACCACCGTCATCAGATATTATGTACAGTATCCAGAAAAGGGGCATTATCACATAAAATAGATTTAATTTTTTCTATTCCATACGCAGAGCCCTCAATTTTCGCCGACCGATAAAACCTCGAAAACGGCAGAATCTCAACTACGGTTTTGAACATTTTGATAACATCGCTCGGAGGAATTATTCACTCCATCCAGCGGGAGAACAACGAATGGAATATATTTATTTTAAACAAGTGGTGTGCATAAATCTCACAGTACTTCCATGTTTGAGTCAGAAACAGGTATAACCGATTATAAAATCAACAAGCTGGTACTACGGGCGCAACGTTATTACTCTACTACTGTTATTGGAAAAACTAGCTGGGAGAAACCATAAATAGAAAAATGCACGAACTAGGTTTATGGTGCGGAAGTGTTAGACTAGATTTACAAGCCAAGATTTGTAAAACGGGATAGTTTTTATGGACGTCCCGCGCCAAAGTAATTTATTTTTTGCAGCCTGTAAAAATCGTAATAGTCAATCAACCGCATAAGGCGGAAGTACGGTGTATGATCTAATCGATATAAAACAAGTTTTATGAAATGGAAACATTTTACCACAAGGAAACCCAAAAACACAAATAAAATAAATGAAAATACGAATCACGACGAAGTACGGTGTGTGACACCGATAATAAGAATCAAACGACATTCAGCTGACATAGAGAAACATTTCTAGTCCCCCAGCATTTAAATATAATCATTTTTGCAGTCTGAAAAAATCAAAATACAGTCAGTATGCGTATTACGCGGAATTACTGTATGTGACCCACGTGAAGAAATCTGACATTATTCGATCGCCGTCCCGGACATCAAAATATATTGATTTTTGCGGCCTGTCAAAGTCAAAATACAAAATAAGCACTGGCGAAATCGTGAAAAAAGCTCATAACGAGGAAATACGGTGAGTGGCTCAATATAAAAAAAATCAAGCATCATCTGCTCGCCATAATCAACATTTTAAGACCAGAAACGTTAACAAATATTGACTCTTATAGCCTGTAAAAATCGAAACAGAAAAAACTTGGAACGGTTATATCTGGGAAGTACTGTGTGTTATCCAAACTCCGGAAATGGCCAATTTTGCACATTCACGACGATTTTTGTCATTTTTGGACCACAGACACACGGACACTCAGACACTTGTTCTGAAAGTGTTTCCGAGTATAATACTGTGCTAATGTCCTCCAAATTCACCTTCGTTCCGAATTCGACTTTTCAGACGATCACGATACTTCCATTTACTACGTAAACACGGAAGTGGAAAAATACGGTAACAACCGAAATTTTCGAAAATAAAAACAGTCGTGAATAATTTCATTTTTATTTCCGATGTTTCGGGAATACGTACAGATGGCTTTTAAAGGGTTTTTCTTAAATAACAACGTTAATTTTTCGCATGATCTTTACACGATTCTGCATGTTCTTATTCGTTTGTTTACCGAGTCGGGCGATGGAGGATTTTACAACGAGCCTGTCTCACAAATCAGTGTTGATTGAAAAGAAAATATCGGTAGAAATATCATGATTTTCAGCATGTTTTTAATACTTTTAGAGAGTCGAGTCGTCAGAGAACTTTGCAATGCCGCTACTGTGAATGGTAGGTAGGTAACCGGATGAATGGTTCTTCAAGAACTCTCGATACCTAAGTGCCACTCAAGGGTCAAGAATCATAAGCCTACAGATGCATCTGTATTGATTTTTTTTTTTTTTTGTGTGCATCTCGGTATCTATGGATCTCAGCCCTTTTTGGATGTCACGAATTAATTCCAATCAAATGATACAATTGTCTATACCATGCATTCATCAATAAATCTCGATCATCACTGTGACTGACTATTGTACGATGTTAATGATGATTTTGTTGAAAAGAGATATCTTACGAGCAGCCTCGGCAATTATAAGAGCTGTAAAAAAATAGTAACGAGAATCGGTAGGCCAGGTTTACGAAATCGATTGAAAGTATTGTGGGAAATTCGAGTTTAAGTTTCTTTCCTTCGATGTAAAAAATCTTGTATCCGGCACACTTACAGCGCACTCTTATTTGAATCTAATTCAGCCTCCTAGGGAACTCATTCTCTCTCACTTTCTCTCACGCGGGAAGAACGATACAGCTTTTTATATAACTGTCGACATCGAATAATACTTCAGTACAAATGCTTAGCAAGATTTTTGAGAATGGGATGTTTCCATAGTCACATCGCTGCGTCAAGCCAGGTCGGACTCAGCTGCTCTCGGTGAAGAATCCTTGATGAAGTAGCGAGGAGCGATCGTTCGTAATGTACTTATAATACAACATATCGGTAGGATCGGCGCACTGTACACAATCATATCAGTAACAGTGTTATTGTTGTCGTCGTTGAGATGATGATAGTCTTAAATGGCAGCGTTCACACGTGTGAAGGCGATCATACGCAGCTTTCTGGCACTGAACTTGTCATTAGCTTTTCTTTGATGGCCATGCCGTTGAGCTCGACGTCCACATGATGGCCGCTACAGCTTTCCCGTGACGGTCCACCTCCTCCTCGGAACATCTGGCAACATGAACATCGACAGGAATTATCGACTGCGATCACACCTGCAGAGCTAGACCGCAGCTCGAATATCTTTTTTTCAGCTATTCAAACTTAATACATTCGCATTTTTAAATGAAAGTTTTTGCAACGCTCTCTTATTAACAGGATATTCATTGTTTCGTGATGACAAAGGATAACTAGGAGGAAGCTGGCTAATCACTCCCACCCCGATGGCAATATCTCCACTAAACAATGGAGCTGTCGACCCCGCGATGGTCTCATTCGATTCAGCGTCCAAAAATCTATATAACTTGATACCACGTACACATTTTTCTGAAAAACCGTGGAAAATATGAATTTTCTCCCCCTCAAAACCCCCCAAAAATACCGTTAAAATTGAGCTAGCAAGTTGGTTCAAGAATTGGGCCGTCGTAGGACCGAGATTGATTTTTGGTGAAAATTTCAAGAATTTAGCTATTATGGTTTGGCCGGAAAAGTGTTGACGGCGTACGGCGGACAGACAGAATTTTTTTTATTGGATATTCGGATTCTACATGCCTTGAACGTAAAACATCAAATTTTGAGGGGGGTTATAAAATTTTTTTTCTTGGGCGATTACAATTGTTTATTATAGAATAATAAACCAAAAGGAAAAAATGTTTCTATCAAACGTTAATAAAATAATTGTGAATTTTCTGTAATGGGAGAATATTGTTTTTGTAACATAAGTGAATGCCACTACAATGGGTTATTATTGTTTATTATTTTAGTTAAGTAGTTCACTAATCCCGAATTATGTTAATGAGAGTAGAGTTCTACGTTTCAAACACTAATAGGAGTAGATTTAATATGATTACATGCATAAAAGAGATTTAGAAACACTGCAAATGATTGTACAGCGGTTTATTATTCATTCACTTCAATCATGATTTAAGAAGATAATCCATTTGTGATAGTAATTATTACAAACATTTGTTTGCCATTCGTTCATCGCAATCAATAATAAAACAATAATAATATTTAGTATGTCCTTTATAATTTTCCCGACCCGAGAAGTATTTAATTTACAATACTGCCTACACAGGACTCGGTTCAGTATACTTCAATTGATCAGTGTTTGATCGTATGAAACATACCCAAGAACTGTAGATACGTACAGACAAATGTAGCTCGTTCGAACTGGGAACGTCTATCACGTTTGGCAATTAATCAAATGTGATAATCTTCAGTGACCCGTAAAACGACCTGAATAGAGGATCGACCAGGGACGCCCTGGAGCTCTCTACTAGATCGTCCGAATGTTCGACAAGAACGAATGAATTTGCGCCGACGACGGGACACGAGAAGATTATCGAAGGGTTCAGCTCACAGTTCGATGCTTCTTCCTGACAGCCAATTCAGTTAGGCACCTATTCTTCAAGTAATTCATTGTTGCATGCTACAACGGCAAGTTCATTATTATCCGGTTACGGATGTCGTGATGATAAAATTTCGCTCGCACTAAAAATTGATTTGTAAACGTTTTCTAATTGAAGCCAATTTATCGAGTAGGACCGGGAACAGCGAATTTTAGACTAGAATTATTGCGGACCTCTAAGTCAAATCAATCTTGTGAAAACGATAGGTAGATAAAAACTGAATTGCGACTATGCCGGATAGAAGTGATTCGAATTTAACGATGCATCAGCTAAAGAGTAATCTTCACTGACGCACTGGTTTATTGTCCGATTTATTGCCACCTCATTAACGACTTCAACTCGGAATGCCGGCACTTCTTTAAGCTTCTTGCGTTTACTTCAACTGAAATAACCATTCTACTCGTAAATTGAATACCGCAGCACATAGGTAAAGCGTCATTGTTGTAATCTACTCTAAAAACCACCGTTTTCCCAATTCTCATGCCATTCCCAATGAAACATACACATGCGGATTCATAATAAGTATTCTCCCAGAAGAGGACATAAGTGTAATAATTTTTAAGCCTATCTATAAATTGAACAGCATTCACGAAGAATAGAAATATCGCTACCGATTTCGTGAATAAATTCGCAAATCGAGAATAGCGATGATAACTTTTTATTTTAAACAATTTCCGAACGCGAAACACAAAAATTGAATAGGTACCATAAAAAAGACAGTCTCTCCTTGACTACTCGTATCAAAAGCAGTTCGGTACAATTATTTTTGAATAATGTCAAAATTTCGCAAAATGACAATAATTTTCATTTCAAAATTAATTAGAAAATAATTTACGATTTAAATTATCAATTGAACGAAAAATAAATTCAATCTATTAAACATTTTTTCAAAATATGAAAAATCAATTTGAGTCGGAAAGTCTTTGTTGTTCCTACAGAGGTGCTCCTACAGAAATATAATATATTTTGTTTTCTTATTCAATAATGAACCATTGTAATCCCCCGAAAAATAATATATCACCCTATTTTAGATTTCACGGATTTTCGCTACAAATCACGAAGAATCTGATAAGAATGTTCAATCCGACCACAGTCAACATGTCACAGAATCTTTCCGAAATCGAAATGGCACAAATTTAAATAATATTTTCACGAAATAATAATTTCCGGCCGAGTGATATATCGGTTGGTTAGTTCAAGTCCTAGCTTGTATGCAAACCAGTAGGCCCAGAAATGTTAGTGGCAATCGCCGCCAATACAAGGAAAACCGGTTGCCTACGGAACGAATTCAATCTAATTAAAATCTAATAAGGATTCTGATACTCAACAAATAATGTTTTCTCTGATGTTGAGGTTAATAATTTTTTTTTTCAGTAGTGATGGACACTGCATCACAGAATAGTAATAATTGCAGTTTAAATCGACCTGTTCGAAGCCTCTCTATAGAAAAATAACTGAACAAACATCGCATTCCTTCAATTATGAAATATTGTTCAGGAAAATAAAACCAAATGAATATTCAATAAAACAAGATAGATAGATAGATAGATAGATAAATTGTATATTTGTAGAAATCTTTCATAGATCATTACAAGGAGTATCTTAGAGATAAAAGAAAAATAAAGTGCACATCTGTGAGAGAAGAGGGAAAACGGAATTTAATACAAAAATTGATGGTGCACTGTAAATATCAATCCTGATTGATGAAAATTAATCGACGCAAAATGTTTTACTGTACCTGACTTGAGTCTGGACAACGTACGCTGTTTTGGGAAAAGGCCAAGTCGCCTTGATTCCTCGGAACTGTGTCTGCAACAGAAAAACCGGGTAGTTAACAGTCTTGTTGTTTGAGCTTTTCTCGCTGCTCGGGGTTTTTGCTCTCCCGAAGTGTAAAAAAATAAAGGCAGCACAATACTGTCAAAGAATTTCGGTCGCATGGACGAGGCAAAAGTTAGGACAGGCAAACACAGAACTGGCCGGTTTTCAGCTGTCAGAAAAGCTTTAGTTGAATAATTGGCGTAATTGAATCTTAATAGAGACACTAAACAGTTGTTTGAAATTTGATTGCCACTTCACATCACCACGAACATAATGTAACGCAGTAGACCTTCAGGTAAAAATAGTAACGAATTTCAGCAGAAAAATTGATGAAGCCATCGATCTAGCTGTACAGGCAAGCAAGTTACTGGCCAAAATACGTGTATTGTTCGCTGGCCTCTACAGCTAAATCTAAGGTTAAAGCCAACTCTATTTTTTTTTTTAAATCCACCGTGAGAGAATTCCTAACATTCAATTTAATTTCCCATCACTATTTTCCGACAGGAAGAAGTATTCGAAATAAAGACTCAGAAGCTCTAGTCTCTCGAAGCGATGGTCTCATTCGATTCAGCGTCCAAAAATCTATATAATTTGATACCGAATACACATTTTTCTGAAAAAAACCTGGAAAATATGAATTTTCTCCCCCTCAAAACCCCCCAAAATACCCTTAAAATTGAGCTAGAAAGTTGGTTCAAGAATTGGGCCGTCGTAGGACCGAGACTGATTTTTGGTGAACATTTCAAGAATTTAGCTATTATGGTTTGGCCGGAAAAGTGTTGACGGCGTACGGCGGACAGACAGACTTTTTTTTATTGGATATTCGGATTCTACATGCCTTGCAACGTAAAACATCAAATTTTGAGGGGGGGGTTATAAAAAAATTTTTCTTGGGCGATTACAATGGTATATTATTGAATAATAAAACAAAAGTCAGTCAGTCAGTCAGTCAGCCGTGAACAATAGAGGATTCCTACGAACATTTTACTTACAACATGTCAGTAGAACTGCAATGTAATCTAGTCTCTATCGCACATCTACATTTACAAAATGCTTGACTCTTATTGAGCTGAAGGTTTCGAAATAACCTGCGCTCCAGTATTACACCTCACCAGTGCACTTCCCACGCTAGTGGAACTTGATTCGCGAGAATTCGGATCGAATGTACTTGACTTATGCGACCGTTCCACTTCACGAACATGGGCTTAAAAAACCGCCGAGAGGTGTATAATGGAGAAGAAGTACGTCGTCACTCTCTTGGTTGCTCGATGTTAGCCTTCTCTCGAAGCCTCTCGACGCCCATAATCCTCTATTCACTTTCAGTCCCGTGCACGGCTGTCACCACACAATATCCCTTGCACAGCCCCTCGCCGCCTCCAGACAGATGCAGATGTACACCTACATTTGTATAAGCAGGCGGAATAAGCCGCCTTTTGCATATTTCCATCTTACGATACTGTAAGAGAAACGACGCCACGCGGCGTCTTTTCTATACAGTTCAACGAGGAATTATGACCGCACTTTTTCACTAAAAGCTAACGCGTGAAAACTGAGCCGATACAGCGCATCGTGGTGTGTGTTAACGGAGAGAAACGATTTCGACGACGTTGAAAAAACGTTGCAAATGATTGTACAGTGGTTTATTATTCCTTCACTTCAATAATCATTTCAGAATACTATCCATTTATGATAGTAATTATTCAGAACATGTGTAAACGTTTCAACCGAAAAACAGATCGGTAACTATCGGGGAAAATTCCGTAGCAACTATTGTAATTTTAATCAATTTTATTTTTCTTAATTTCCTAATTAAAAGCTAAATTTTTTGCCTTACCCTACAGCTGGATAGAGTGTTTGACGACCATTCCAATGAGTATAAATCGATTTTTATAGCTCCAACAAGAACTCTCGAGTTATACCCTCATGTCAAATTTCTAAAAATCTTCCAAATTCGGCACAAAAGCTGCGATAACTCGAGAACCAATAAAGCTATCGACCCGGCGATGGTCTCATTCGATTCAGCGTCCAAAAATCTATATGATTTGATACCACGTACACATTTTTCTGAAAAACCTTGGAAAATATGAATTTTCTCCCCCTCAAAACCCCCAAAAATACCCTTAAAATTGAGCTAGCAAGTTGGTTCAAGAATTGTGCCGTCGTAGGACCGAGATTGATTTTTGGTGAAAATTTAAAGAATTTCGCTATTATAGTTTGGCCGGAAAACTGCTAACGGCGTACGGCGTACGGCGGACAGACAGAATTTTTTTTATTGGATATTCGGATTCTACATGCCTTGAAACGTAAAACATCAAATTTTGAGGGGGGTTATAATTTTTTTTTTCTTGGGCGATTACAATGGTTTATTATTGAATAATAAACCAATACGTCAATGCCAATATTTTACGTAACTAAAAGATCCATTATGTTCTAGTTCTTATATTTACGATTATTGAGCGTGCTAATGGTAATTGGATGAAATGTGGGTTAAAAAACGTTGCAAATGATTGTATAGAACAAATTTTGTCAACGCTCTTTGAATGAGCCTTAGAATTCCTCAAAATCAAGATAAACACATTATGTCAGCACATAATCGTCTAAGCAGTGTAATCCTTATTCTTCATATTTTTTATTCGATCGGAGTTAGCATTAAATATCAATCTTAAACGGCTCTTGGGCATGAGCGAACCGTTGAATCAAACGTGGAATATTTTAATTCTCGAGCGACGTCGAAAGCTTGGAGCTGATCAAATTACCGAATCCTAAGAACATTGGCTCGAAAAGACAGCTCAGATGTCCAACTGGCGTCCAACGATAACTGAGACGACCTGGTCCAGCAGCTGAGTCTCAGCCCGCTAGCAGATGTCAGATTACTTGACCATATCGTCCTTCGCTTCATTCTATCCTGCCAGTGACAGTATCGCTCAGCCTGAGAGGAATTCATCCAAGATAGTTCGCAACGGCTGTTCTCTCCTATCTCGAAAGCCGAGCATTTCCTATTATTTTCCATATCTTCTAATGTCCTCCTTCTCCCTTACAATTCGTTCACATTAGAAGTCTTCGCGGGCCCTCATGTGTCCGTCCAACGTGAGATAAGAGCGTCAAAAACTTTTCACGACAGTGCTGCGCTATTCCCATTAGAGAACGCTACTTTTATCATGACTTTTCTCAGTTCCTGAGGAAACGCTTTTGAATTTAATAAGCCTGGTATTTTACCTGCGAGTGAGCTATTTTCGACTGCTAAAAGAGCATTTTGAAGAAGGTAAATGAGACACTAAGCCTACTAATGCTAAGAATTGCTAGCTAGCTTCCAGTTGCTTACGATCACCATTGACATCATTGCAGTTTTGTAAAATCATTTTATTGAATTTAATTATCTGTTATTTGAACACCGTCATATTTTTTTAATCAATGGTAGGTACCATTGAAAAAGTCCGAGAAAGAGAGAAAACCTCCTCGAAGTTAATGTTTCGTACAATACAATTTTGGTTTACTACCTATTCAATAATATTGGTTTATTATTCAATAATATTGGTTTATTATTCAATAATATTGATTTATTTTATTCAATAATGTTGGTTTATTATTTAATAATATTGGTTTATTTTATTCAATAATATTGGTTTATTTTATTCAATAACATTGGTTTATTTTATTCAATAATATTGGTTTATTATTCAATAATATTGGTTTATTATTCAATAATATTGGTTTATTATTCAATAATATTGGTTTATTTTATTCAATAATATTGGTTTATTATTCAATAATATTGGTTCATTTTATTCAATAATATTGGTTTATTATTCAATAATATTGGTTTATTTTATTCAATAATATTGGTTTATTATTCAATAATATTGGTTTATTTTATTCAATAATATTGGTTTATTATTTAATAATATTGGTTTATTATTCAATAATATTGGTTCATTTTATTCAATAATATTGGTTTATTATTCAATAATATTGGTTTATTTTATTCAATAATATTGGTTTATTATTCAATAATATTGGTTTATTTTATTCAATAATATTGGTTTATTATTCAATATTATTGGTTTATTTTATTCAATAATATTGGTTTATTATTCATTAATATTGGTTTATTTTATTCAATAATATTGGTTTATTATTCAATATTATTGGTTTATTTTATTCAATAATATTGGTTTATTATTCAATAACATTGGTTTATTATTCAATAATATTGGTTTATTATTCAATAATATTGATTTATTATCAATAATAAACCACTGTAATCGCCCCAAGAAAATTTTTTTTCTAACCCCCCTCAAAATTTGATGTTTTACGTTTCAAACCATGTAGAATCCGAATATCGAAAAAAAAAAAAATTCTGTCTGTCCGCCGTCAACACTTTTCTGGCCAAACTATAATAGCTACATTCTTGAAATTTTCACCAAAAATCAATCTCGGTTCTACGACGGCCCAATTCTTGAACCACATTGCTAGCTCAATTTTAAGGGTATTTTTGGGGTTTTGAGGGGGAGAAAATTCGTATTTTCCAAGGTTTTTCAGAAAAATGTGTATTTGGTGTCAACTTCTATAGATTTTTGGACGCTGAATCGAATGAGATCATCACGGGGTCGATAGATTTATTGGTTCTCGAGTTATCGCAGCTTTTGTGTGGAATTTGGGAGATTTTCAGAAATTTGACATGATGGTATAACTCGAGAGTTCTTGGAGCTATAAAAATCGTTCTATACTCATTGGAATGCTCGTCGAACACTCTCTTCAACTATACCGTAAGGCGAAAATTTCAGATTTTAATATGGAAATTAAGAAAAATAAAATTGATTAAAATTACAATAGTTGCTACGGAATTTTCCCCGATAGTTACCAATCCGTTTTTCGGTGGGAATCTGCATGTTCGGAATAATTACTATCAGAAATAGATAGTCTTTCTAATTCAATATTGAAGCGAAGGAATAATAAACCATTGTACAATAATTTGCAGCGTTTTTTTTTCCATTCTTTTGTGAGAGTCGGTCGATGAAGTGTGTACGAAATTTATTTCCAGTTTCTTTACCTCAATGATTGTTGATTTAGAAGCCAAGCTTTACTTTTTAGAACGATGTGGAAGAACGAAAAATGAAAAGAGTCGAATTGAGGAAAACCGTTATTGAGATATTCACATCTATGCAAACTAGTATTTATTCCCCTTCACACATATAAGTAGAAATCGGATCGGTTATTCGCCACTCAATGCATTCTCACGAAAGAACATCACTAAGCAATATCGAAAATCAAAAATTTTCGTCCTCAGTGGTAAAGCGTTTGGACAATGAGTAAGAAATTGGCCCGACTCCTGTAAATTGTAAAATAATCGATAGAAGGTAGTTTTTTGGCTTACCGAACTTCGCAGGAATTATATCGGGGTCTTTTTCGTCGACGTCTTTGCCCTGCGTCGTTTCGGATGATATGTGCGGAGGTGGCGGCGGCTTTTTACTGTTTAGCGTGCTACTCCGCGCTGACGAAAGTCGCACTTTGGCCACAAAGATAATAAGTACGAGGAGGAAAGTTGCGGCTGCACCTCCGGCAATTCCCAATAATGGAGACCGGACAGCGTCTGTGTTCTCACCTGAAATCATTGAAGATTTTCAATCGAAAACGTGAAAACTTTGATTTGCTGGACATTGTTTCCAATTCTGATTACGCGTTTTTTTAAATTTTTTTAAATTTATTTTATTTCTTAATTTAATTTCATTATTCTTTATTTGGATTGGTTCAAAACTAATTTCCTCTTGACACTTTTTTCGGAATATTTTGTGGTTGTAGGAACAAACCCTATAGCATTTTTGTTGGTAAATTTGAATTTAGCATTACATTTTCAATAAATAGCGCGGTTGTGAATACAAAATAATTTCATTATCGCGTATAAACGATTGGCAAGTTTATGAAATTTTGTTCGGATTCTTTCATTCAGAATAATTGTGGAAGCTTGAATGAGATAATTCAATTCTTGTTGGGCTTATTATTACTTGAGAAAATAAAGAATCAGTAAAACCAACAATGGTGAAATAGGAAATTTGAGTTTTGAAAGTAGTGGCCAATTCTTGGGTGGATCAATGCTCTCAATGCATCCTATAAGATAACCAAGGGTCCCAAAAGGATTGCTGTACCTCCGATTTTGAAGGCATACTTTTGGATAGTTCGCTTGGAGTAACCGATTCAACGAGTCCAGTAAAGACAAATTAGATCTTGGTTTTTTATAGTTTGATTACAGTCAAGTAGAAGCCATTTTGCTGCCACGGGGTTTTCATTTGATGACACACATTTTAAACGCTGGATTTCCGCACGCAGACTGCAAATAAAAAGACGAGATGGTTTTTTTTACTAAGATGGTTTAACACAGAAGGAAGTGCCGGTTCGGAAGTTCTTTAGAGAAAACTCTATAATAGCTTTGATTTGACAGAAAAACTCGACAACTAACTAGAATAGAAAAGGATTTATTTATTTCTCTTTTTACACAAAATACAAAGATAATTCACAAACTAATTTAATAATTTAAATTAAACTAATTTACAAACTAATTTACTTTCAAATATTCTCGTTGAACTCAATTCCCTTAAAATAGGTTTCCATAACTACAAGCAAGAAGAATATATAAACATTTTTTTATCTATCTATTGCTCCTTGAAAAAAGGCAGAAAAAAAATAAAAAGAAAACTCGCTATCCCCGACGTTGGCACTCATACCATATATAACACAACAAAACATAATCTTCATCCTCCTCGTACTCCAGCACATGTCGCGTCGTTGGGGCGTTGGCCCGCAGGGCGAAGTAATATCCGTTTTCCTGAGTGCGACGAGGGTGGTTGTTCTAGTTTAGGAACAAGTTTGCTATACCAGCACGAGGGAGAAAGAAGCGGACAGTCATGAAGGTACGAAGGATACGATGTGCGATGATGGGGGTGAGGCTGTTATTTATTATGTCCAAGTAAAGCGGTTGAGTGGGTGACTCCGTCGTTGATACGATGCAAGGCGAAGGATGCATGCTGCTGTTGGTGAAGCTTGTTCGATGCCGAGGTTGTAAGGTGCCGAGAACAAGACGACCTCCTACCCCTTGTATCGATATGCTTATGAATATAAATGAACCGTTCGAAGCTGCAGCTTTAGTCTCGCGAACTTTGGGATAATGTGCGTGAAAAAGTTGTTGTGAAAATTTTTTGCAACTCGGTGCGGGCTGTAGCGGGTAAAAAAGTTCAACAAGACGGCAATGAAATGTCAAAGGGAAAAAATAAGGGCTTCCAATGGCAACAAGGATGAGAAAGTAGAACAGGTAAGATCGGGTTCGCTAGAGATAGAAGAGCGCAAGAAGTAGGTCGATTGAGCCAACTTTCACGACTTGATGACTCTTACTACACTAGTCGACACAGCACTTCACAAAAGTGTGAGTGCGCATTAACAGCGTTACGATTCCGAAGTCTTAATTTCTGAAATAGTTCTTACGTTCTTGAGATTCTTTTCAAAGGTTCTCAATTAACCGTGAATTTCATTTACTCGTTAAATAACTAAATCAACGATAGAAAGATGCAACAAATTAATGCTCATCCCAGTCGCATCAGAACTGTATATTTTCGCTTTAAAGATTTGTCCTTTTGTTCAACAATAATAAAGAAAAAGTAATTATCAACAAAACCAATCCCCTTCGTTTGAAAGGGATTAAGATTTTTTTAATTCGTTTAGTAAATGGGATCGTTTTTCTTAAGCGATTTGAAAATGGTACGAATGATGCCAAGTAGTTTCGGAAAGACCCAAAAGTCCAAGATTTGATATTAAGCCCATGGCAACGAGTTCAACAGTCCATTTGTACTAATAAAAGCTAGGAATAATATTTACCACCATCGGTTGTCAAGTTATTGTCGCATTTGGTAGTTGGAGTTGTTATAGCGGAGAATAAAGGTACAAGATTATTATATCTATAAGCGCTGCAAATGATTGTACAGTGGTTTATTATTCCTTCACTTCAATGATGATTTAAGAAGACTATCCATTTGTGATTGTAAAAAATCCGAACATTTGTGAACGTTCCCACCGAAAAACAACAATCGGGAAAAATTCCGCAGCAACTATGGTAATTTTAACCATTTTTATTTTTCATTATTTCCCAATTAAAAGCAAAATTCTTTGCCTAAAGGTACAGCTGAAGAGAGTGTTTGACGACCATTCCAGTGTATAGAACGATTTTTATAGCTCCAAGAACTCTCGAGTTATACCATCAAGTCAAATTTCTGAAAATCTCCCTAATTCGAAACAAAAGCTGATAAGTGATGAGTCGAGAACCAATAAAGCTATCGACCCCGCAATGGTCTCATTCGATTCAGCGTTCAAAAATCTATAGGAATTGAGACCACGTACACATTTTTCTGAAAACTTTGGAAAATATGAATTTTCTCCCCCTCAAAACCCCCCAAAAATACACTTAAAATTGAGCTAGCAAGTTGGTTCAAGAATTGGGCCGTCGTAGGACTGAGATTGATTTTTGGTGAAAATTTCACATTTTTAGCTCTTACAGTTTGGCCGGAAAACTGCTAACGGCGGACGGCGTACGGCGGACGGACAGAATTTTTTTCATTGGATATTCGGATTCTACATGCCTTGAAACGTAAAACATCAAATTGCTCTGAAACTATAATTTATAGCGAAATAATCTTATAATTTTGAGGGGGGTTAGGAATTTTTTTTCTTGGGCGATTACAATGGTTTATTATTAAATAATAAACCAAAACACTAACTTACACTTATTGTATACAAAGTTATAGTCATGTCTTCCGAAAAATTTTCTGATCAAAACCGACGCACATGAAAGCTTAAGAGCGAGTTTTTCCAATTGCAGAGTAATTAATCTGAAGGAACATTTCCTGCATCTGTATTTTGTAGATTGAAGAGGAACGCGGTTTCACAGTGCGTCAAGAAATGAAATAAAAATAAAAAAAATAAAAATAAAAATAAATAAATAAAAAAAAAATCAGAAAACAAAAGATTTCCGAACAGGCAAAAACTATGGCCTTGAAAACGATAGGTGTATGGACAGTCGAAACTATGACAACCCCGTTGCACCCTTCGTAGTTCCACAGTTATATTTTCCCAGTCAGTTTATTATTTATATTATATATTATAAGCGTAAATAAACAAAGGTAAGTAAGCGTCGAACGACTAACGTTCTGTATGTGATTTCAACGGATTTTCACACGTCCCTTGAAAGTCTTGCGATTACATGCATAGAAAACAAGAAGAAGAGAAAGATCTTTACTCGAATTGCCTTGAAACTGACGAGCGGAAATGATGTGGACAGGGTTTGTACCGCACATAGAATCTGACGGCATCACAGTCGACAACTTCATGCTGCCAACGGCTATGAACTTCTCTAACGCGTTTCTAAAGGAAACTTAGATGAACGGTGGGAGTCGTTGCCACCTAAAGGGATCCGGCGGGGCTGAGCGAATTCAAGGAACTTCGGATGAAAATACGAAGCTTTACATAAGCGAAAACTTGGCTTCAGTAAACGTAGAACTGCAGTTCTGACTAGAACGTTTGTTAGAGAACAAACTGTAAGTTAGCATAGACCTCGAGACTTTCTTGCTTCAGAACGCCACAGTCCAGCTTGCTTTGAGCTATTAGCTCACACTACGGAAAGCTAAAGAAACGAGCTGAAGTTAATTTCAATCGCCTCCCCGCCTGTTAGAGAGGGTTTAAAGCTTAAAGTGCCGTGACTACTTGAAAAGCTCGATTTTGTTTCAGCGGGCTCAGCTCTATTCAAATTGGAAAATAGATTACCAAACTATTGGGATTGCAATGCCAACCTCTAAGTCATAAATGCTTGGAAAAGACAAGTATCTTTCAATGAACCGCACTGCAGATTCTGTAATTCGAAGCATTGAAAAATAACTATAAAAATTGTCATTGCTTCGGAGAAAATTTGGGGTGAAGATAATTTTTCACTCTCAGCAACCGAAATACCTCGCAACATCATCGCTCAGGAAACGGAGTACCTAACGAATAGGACTTTCAATGACTCCCACGAAAAACCGCTTCTAATAATCTTACAGTTATTTTCTAATATAATTTTACTATGATATATGATTAAATAAGCTTGTGGTAGTTACAGCTGTGAGAGTTTCCACCCAATTCCCTCATCAAAATTCGCCCCCGTCAAAATTTGCCTTTTCAAACAATTTTCAAATTTTTCGATGGGCGTTAATTTCCATTAAAATTAATGAGAGTCTATGTAGCACGGTCTAGTGCTTGTCTCTCGGATGGGAACCCCAACCGGGAATTTTTAACCGTAACCACTACTCACCGACGTAGACCATTGAGGAAAAAACGCTGCCATAATTTTTAGGGTGTTTTGTGGAGGTTTTAAGGACGGTTAATATTTTCTAATGTTTTCGGTGTATAGGTTTGTTTAGTATACATTTCTTCATTCCTTGAAACTGAATGGAATGAAACTTTAAATGTTCCGAAAGCTGCAACGAAAATTCGTCATGCCAATATAGGTAACCTGAGATTTGTCAAAGCTATAAAAATTGTCCATACTCTTTGGAATATTCGTCTGTCACTCGTTTCAATTACATCAATACATGGTTTATTAAATTTGGATTTCTGTCATTTTACCAAAATAAAAACAACCTAATTTAAATAGCCATATTTGCTAAAGACTTGGAGCTTCTTATTACACATTAGGTGTAAAGCGAAAACGTTCACTACTGTTAGGCTTGGTAACTATTACTATCTTGTTGACGATATTCTTTTTATACCATACTAATAAACCTCTATACAATCATTCGCAGCAGTATTGAATTATAATTCGGTTTGTTTCCCCGTTTTGTGATCCCTGAACTATATTACAACCGAATGAATTCGGGATCCATTAAGCAGATTGAGAGATTGAGCTTACCAAGCAGTAAAGTAAATATACCGATCGAATACCATGGCCGTTCTATTCCACTAGACCAAAGTTTATACGAATGCACTATTATCTCTGCCTGCATGAGTACCATTAGAAGCCTTCGGCGGCTATTGTTACAGCCAAATGGAATTTCCTTCAGTCGAACGGGAAGTCAATAGATTGGGGCACAATGAAACACTTACTTGTATCGAAGACTTCATGTCTTTTCCTCGCCGTTCCTTAGTCTCGACGACACTTTACTTCGGAAGGAGTTGAAAATCGAACTTTAATCTCAAACCGTTTACAAAACCGACACCGTCCGCGTGAAAACGGAGCGAGATTCTATCAGCCCTTTTCAAACGGAAGAACGCGTAGGTCGCTGTTAGTACTTAACGCTAACTCAGCATCGCCATCGCTCGGAGCCGTTTGACTCCACGGTAAACGTTAGTTGCTTTTCCCTTTTATGCGAATGACATTCCGGTGTGACAATAGATATTTTCTTGGGAACGAATGTGAGCCAAAGACGTGAAATAGCGTTCGGTTCTTTATAAATCCCGTTTGTACAGTTGGATTCGGTTGGATGGAGGAAAAAAATAGCGAAAACCGGGACGACTTTTATTGGTTTATGATTCAATGATAAACCATTGTAATCGCCCAAGAAAAAAAATTTCTATCCACCACTCACAATTTTGACGTTTTATTTCAAGGCACGTAGAATCCCAATATCCAATAAAAAATTCTGTTTCCAGCCAAACTATAATATCTATGTTTTAGAAATTTTCACTGAATTTGATTCAATCTCGATCTCATAACGGCCCAGTTCTTGAAGCACATTTCTAGTTCAATTTCAAGGGTATTTTTGGTGGTTTTGAGGGGGAAAAATTCCTAGTTTCGAATGTTTTTCGGACAAAAGTTTATTTGGTATCAATTTCTATAGATTTTTGGACGCTGAATCGAAAGAGACCATTGCAGAGACGATAGCTTTGTTGGTTCTCGAGTTATCGCAGCTTTTGTGATGAACTTGGGAGATTTTCAGAAATTTATGGCATTTTTTTAACTCGAGAGTTCATGGAGCAATAAAAACCGTTCTATACTCGTTGGAATGCTCGTCGAACACTCCCTTCAACTATACCGAAAGGCGAACAATTCAGATTTTAATTTGGAAATTAAAAACCTTTCAATTTGAATATTAAGAAAAATAAAATGATTAAAATTACAATAGTTGCTACGGAATTTTCCCTTCGAATGAATTTTCTTCCCCTCAAAACCCCCCCCCCCCCCAAAAAAAAACCTTAAAACTGAGCAAGCAAGTTGGTTCAAGAATTGGGCCGTCGTAGGACCGAGATTGATTTTTGGTGAAAATTTCAAGAATTTCGCTATTATAGTTTGGCCGGAAAACTGCTAACGGCGTACGGCGTACGGACAGAATTTTTTTTTTTTTTTGGATATTCGTATTCTACATGCCTTGAAACGTAAAACATCAAATTGCCCCTGAAACTATAATTTATAGCGAAATAATCTCATAGCAACGAAGTATGGCCAAACGTAGCAGTAACCAAAACGATGAAAATCTGAAGGAGTAAAAACTCGATGACCATTACATTTCTGTGCGGCCCAGAAAAAATTTGGTTGTAGCACAGTTGAATAGAAAAACGCTACATTTTTTAGCACATGTTCAGTAGCGATCCATTCATAATGGACTACCCATAATTTGATCTTCATTGAGTATAATATTTTTCGCAGCGCAATCACGGACCAAGATAGCAACGCCGGAATTCCGTAGTGTTGGGGCGACCTGTTTATGATGGCACGGCAGATTAACTAACTGACATTTTTTTTATTTATTGGCTGATACAGATTGACCTAAAATATCGATTTCCGTAATTGAAAAAAATCCATGACATGTTCGGTTCGAATAACAACAACAATCAGTTGCTGAAAAATATCGATATGCCGAGACAAGCAGTTCCGGTAGTCACCTGATCATTTATCGGAAGTGAAACTTCAGCAAGATTCTGAGAACGCACGTAGCTTAAAAAAACTAGAGCAAAGAGAAAACAGGGAGTATTGGTTTATTTTCAATAATAAACCATTGTAATCAACGGACAGAACTTTTTTGTTGGATATTCGGATTCAAAATACCTTGAAATGTGAAACATCAAATTTTGAGGGGGTTAGAACATTTTGTTTCCTAGGTGATTACAATGGTTTATTACTGAATAATAAACGAAAATTTTCACAAAATGAGAAAAAAAAAAACGATGGAAAGAAAAAAATTATGAAAATGATTGCACGCTATTTTTGTTAATTTGGCCAAAGTAGATGATGCTGTTATTTCGTAATTGTTTTTTACGTTTTTGGTTTTGACTAGCGGAGTTTCGATTGCAATTCACGTTTTTAAGTGCCGAAAGTTCGCTCTAATATTTTTACGATTCATCAGCAAAAATGTTGTCTCAGTAATCTATATATAAAGTAAGTAGTCTATTCTAATGTGCCTCAATTAAAAATTTCATGAGTTATTAAAAGGTTATGCCCGTTTACCGACCCAGATATTGAAGTCCCATGTGATATACAAACCCCAATTATTACTTTTATGTTTACGCCGTCTTTTAGCAAATGGAAAAATTTATTTATACATATGGGATTTAA
Source organism: Tupiocoris notatus (assembly GCA_037159825.1). NCBI lineage: Eukaryota > Metazoa > Arthropoda > Insecta > Hemiptera > Miridae > Tupiocoris > Tupiocoris notatus. Next base: position 1,950,731 of record JASJUZ010000090.1, read on the forward strand.
AATTTATTCAATCGTAGAACAAATAAACCGAAATCACAACTAACGTTAATGTCGTGATAATATTGTTAAATATAGTGTCAGGTCTCTCCGACAGTGATCTGGATATTTTCTCAACCTCATACAGACGATCGCTATTCTATGACATTTTTTCTTCAATAAGACCGAGTTACGCTGTTTATTAATTAATTTCAAGTTTTAATTTTCATTTATTTTCTTGTAAGTAGGACAGAATTATTGTGTTTTGTAATTTTGGGCTCTCGAGCCCGTATCAATCTGAATAAATGAGAGGGAGATTAAGAGTGCGACTATTTCTCAATATTTTTATTATTTGTCGGCCGAGATCTTTCGCCCATTCGGGCATCTTCAGGGCTGCATAGGTTCATCGGGTGACCCGGAAAAAGTCGCAATCTCCCCCTCATCCTGACAATATCAGAAAAAGAGCGACACCCAAAAGAATATTGTTTACGCTTAGTACTCATTAAGTTGCATACTCCAAAGGCTAGCTCCATTAGCATTTTACTCGCCAAGATTTAAATAACTTTTTTTTCTTCGTTGTTGGGGTTGAGAGCGAGAAAACCACGGTGACCTGTTCTCCTATTTTTTATTGCTGGCCTGCCAAGCACTTTCGCCCATTCGGGCATCATCAGGGCTTCGCAGCACCATTACAAGGTATCCACGGCCGTTCTAGAATTAGAAATTGGTCGCCGTGGTTTTCTCCCCCTCAACCCCAACAACGAAAAAAAAGCGACAAATCCACAAAAAAAAACAACTTTTTTTTTGGAATTGGCAGTTTATACCTCTCAAAATTTAATTTATATGTTGGCTTTTCCTGCCAAGACTGAAATTGGCGAATAGCGAAACTTGGCCCGGAGTGTCTAAAAAAGAGTTTTCGAGCTGACAAGGTTTGTGTCGGTCTTCTGTGGATTATTGGGGCAGTCCGCAGTTCCGTGTGTACCTGGTCAGAAGTCTTCCTGTTTCTCTAACCCGAAGAAGAGGTGAATTTCGGTGGTAGAGCGGAATCCTTGCGCCTTCCGGATGCACAAGTAGGATGCAATGGGACGGGGAGAAGTGGAAGGCTTTAGAAGAGGTTAACTAACTTGAGAGGGCGCTCGTCATACACTAAGTTTGGCCGGGTGGTAACTTCGGTTAAGCTTGTAATCTTTAGTCGCCAGTTGGTCCCTTTTCCCACGGTTTACAGACCGCAGTTCGCCCGTGCAGCGGTTCCGGCGAGCCGCCTCGGTACTCCGGCCTCCGTACCATCTCCTTACTATCTGCTGAGCTTCCGAACTCCTTTCACACCTAGCTATTGATCCTTACCTGGCCTTCGACGAGCGCTAAGTTCTTTACGTCGAATAGACAGGCGATATCGTAGAGAAGGAGAACGGCGAGCTAAGGAGGTGAACAGACGAGACTTAACCTTTTCCTGGGTCGATAATTATTGTTCGACTAACTTTGCTCCAAAGCGGGCAACCAGTTGAGAGAAGCGTCGAATTCGGGGGTTGAATTCATTGTAGAAGGGGGAAGGCGGATACGGGCGATATTTGCAAAGTTATCCTCGTGAATTGTTGGCCACAATTTACTAGATAAAGTTAGCCATCGCCGGAAAGGGTGAACTAAATAGTGCCGAAACCAGAATTTCTACTATTGATTTCTCAAGTCAAATTGTTGCATGACTTCTCTACAGTTGGTTCATTTGGCATCGAATTTTTATTAGCAGCATCCTATTAAGAAAATAGAACGTGTACTTATTGATTCGAGAGGAGATGGTCTGAAGTGTGCAAGATCAAGATGAATTAAAAACAGATATAAAAGTTCTCGAATTTCAACGACACTCTCTCTCTGTTATTTATACATGATCATTATAATTATGTCGTAAAAGCATTATCCATGTAAAACATAGTGATCTTCATTCATATTTGTCCATATGTATGGAAGGTAAAATTTCTATTGGTACAGTTGAAGAGAGTGTTCGACGAGCATTCCGACGAGTATAGAACGATTTTTTCACCTCGAAGAACTCTCGAGTTATGAAACCAAATGCAAAATTTTTTAAAATCTCCCAAATTCGACACAAAAGCTGCGAGAACTCGAGAACCAATAAAGCTATCGACTCCGCGATGGTGTCATTCGATTCAGCGTCCAAAAATCTATACAAATTGATACCAAATACACCTTTTTCTGAAAAATGCCGGAAAATACGAATTTTTTCTCTCTTAAAACCCCTCAAAAATACCCTTAAAATTGAGCTGGCAATTTGGTTCAAAAATTGGGCCGTTGTGGGACCGAGATCGATTTTTTTATGAACATTCCAGGAATGTAGGTATTATAGTTTGGCCGGAAAAGTGTTCACGGCGAAGGGCGGACAGATTTTTTTAAATTTGATATTCGGATTATACATGCCTTGAAACGTAAAACAACAAAATTTGAGGGGGGTTAGCAAATTTTTTTCTTGGGCGATTACAATGGTTTATTATTGATAATAAACCAAAAGAACCCGCAAGTCAACCATTTCAATTTCTACTTGAATTCAGTCAAAATCTTAATAAAGAGGTACAGTATCCATCAACATGTCAGGACGATCGATCATGCGTTAAACTATTATGTTGGTGCGTGTTATTGGGATTATTGTACATAATCCGTTAACGTAAAAACCAATGGTGAAATACAGAGCGGAAAGAAAGGCTAGACCAAGTAGAAGTCATTTCAGCGGAAGAACTCGATTGCATTAATTTTCTTTGATTTTATGAGCGGCCCAGCAAAAAACTTCCACTGAATGGAGTACACCGCTTTGTCGGCAATGTAGATAAGGGCAGGCGTAGGGCGGATTATAAATGGCTCCCGTAGGTAACAGGACTCCCGCTCTTTGCGTACGGAAAAAGGTGTAGAAAAGGAGGATGAAAAAACTTTTTGAATGATGACAACTTTTTTTCGGAGGCCAACTTCCCAACTATCGATCAAGAAAATTGTTGAGGGTAAAGCCAAAAAGAGGCGTTTCTCTAGCTTAGGCTGCGAGTCTTCGTCGCCTGGGCCTAGTTTGAAAAGGACTGCCGCCAGGGATCACCTAACGAGGACCTTTGGGTCTCGTTTTTACCCTTCGCATTCTGATTTCTAGCGGAAATGGGAAACTCCGAGATTTATATCGGCAAATTTCTCCCACCCCGCGTCAACGTCATTCATGTCAGTCAAGTAAAAAAAACCTTTTCGATTTATTCAATGATCGACACGGGGTGAAACGAATTCTGTTCATTGCTACTGACCGGGCAAGAGGAATACTATTAATTATCGATCAATCCAGATTAAACTTTTCAATTGCATCTCCAGACTGAAAAAAATGGCTTCTACTGCTTTGCGGTTTTTTGAAATGGAGCGACGTGGATTGGCAGAATTTTATTAAATAATAATCGGCTCCATCTAAATTAAATTTCCTGGAAAAAATAAAGCCGGTGCCTTTCGGAAGGTGGAATTGTTTCGACGTGAGTATTTACCATCTAACCCCCATTCCGATTACAGCTCGCGTTTCCTAATTGCGTCTCCATTCTATGACTGCTAAAGTCCTGAATTTTTATTTTCGACTTCGTTGAACGAAAATCGGTGTTGTGAAAATCGTCGATTTCTGGCATTTTCACTATTTTTGTGTATAACACGATTTCATCTTTGACAATAACATATAAACCTAGGAAGTAAAAACGTGGAAGCCATGTGCCAACAATTTCAAAATTTTTATTGTTCCAGGAATTTCATTCATAGTTTTTACAATTGCTAGTTTATCGCTGCTGGATATTACTTTATCTGAGTTTTGATGGACCAGCTATAGATAGAGGAAATTAAAATTACCCTCTGTAAAATTGATGGTGAACTGGAGGGATTGATGCTTGGCCCTAGTGCTGACCAACGATGTAAGTTGGTACACTACCTTGAACTCTTTGAAAATGATGTTTTTAGTAAGGTCAACCAAACCGAAGAAAAAAAGTTTTCCAATTTATTCCTTAATAGTCCTATACAGGGTAGGTCAAAATTCGTTCATGCCCAGAAGTTAACTTCAGCTCCCTCGACCAGAGGCGAATTGGAACATTTTGGGCGAATTTTGAAGAACGTTTAGTGGCTCACCTGTTCGCTTCTGCGGATCCCGGAGCGTGAAATCGTCCAAAATGACGGGCGTCGACCGACCTTTGGAGTTGACGGCATAGACGATGAGGCGGATCGGGACGTCAGCCTCGAGATCAGTGAGGTAGAAATAGGGGGCGTCGGTGGCCGTGAAGTTAACTCGCGGCGTGCGAGCTCCACTGACGTAGATTTCGAGAAGAAAGATCTGTGGGAGACCACCATCCGAGCCAGGAAGGCACCATACAACCACCGAGCTTGAAGTTTCGTTGCCTACGCTGCAGTTTCTCACAGGGTACGGTTTGCCTGTAACATGTTCCTTCAATATAACTAAAATCTCGCATAAATTACACAATACTTCGACGTTGTTGTCAGCTGGTAGGTAACATTGTAATAAAATAAAGACAACATTTATTACTATAAGCAGTGGACTATTGTTAAAAGAAACTGAGAGCTAAGCGCTCCTGGCGGCTCCGCCGCTCAATCATTGTCGAGGGGGCTCCGCCCCACACACCTCCTGGCGCGGCCCGTATAAGGGGCTCGGTAATCTGTTTCCCTTGTCTGTCACTGCACCATCTGCTGAATTAATGCTCCGCACTGCTAAGTTAAAACCGTAGTTATTGGAGATAATTACATATTTTCCTTGCGAACTTGGAACACAACACTTCCATGATCGGTTAGACTGACCGTAAATGTTAGAATAGAAAACCACATAATTATAACGAGGTTAGTGTCGCGGTTGGAGAGTTGTGAGCTGATTTGTTCATAAGATATGGATTTTATCATAGGTATTGTAGGTATAAATCAAATGAAAAATACTTAACGATGAAGTAAAAATAGGCTTTTGCAGTGTTGATTTCCGTAGAACGCATAATCATGGTCGATTACAATGCTTTATTATTGAATAATTCGTATATAGTTGCCGAATATGCGGCTGAATTTAGCTAAATATTGATAACTAACTGGGAACTAGGGATGAGCTAATAAGCAATGTGGTTATTGAAGAACAAACTGATTTATTCGACTGTTATCTTAACGTAAGTATAGATTAACTGATAATCGATCTTCTTCTCAGTCATGTTCAACATGAAGTGTCCTGAGAAGTAGGTACTGAAGGTACACTAATAATAATGATTTATTCTTGAATAATAAACCAAACAATTCTGTCCGTCCGCCGTCAACACTTTTCCGACCGAAGTATAATAGGTAGAATCTTGAAATTTTCACCAAAAATCAATCTCGGTCTCACAACGGTCCAATTCTTGAACCACACTAGGTCAATTTTAAGAGCGTTTACAGTTACAATTTTTTTTCTTGAGCGATTACAATGGTTTATAATTGAATAATAACCCAAAAATTAACTGGCAGCTCTACGACATCAATGCTTCTTACAGTACCCTTGCGACATAGAACTGTAAGAAGTGATAAAAAATACTCAGACTCACCCGCAGCAACTACTTGAAAAAGACATGGCACTCCTTGGACAGCGATATTGTTCTCAGCCCAGCAGCTAAGCGTCCCATAGTCAAGATCGGCGACAGGCGTGTACCGCAAAACGCTGAACGTGCCGTTGCTCGAGAACCGTTCGGAACCCACATCTAATGTCTCGCCTGAATTATTGAATTTCCACCTGCGAAACACGCCACATATTCATTAAGAAAGGTTCGAAGACGTTCGTAATGCTTGATCCCTGTCTATAGATTTCGTCTTCGTAATTCTGATTTTGATCTTGACTTGATAAGTTGATTAATTTTACTGAATTTGCGCTCAGTTTTTGCAGTCGTTTTGTGCACCAGTTTTACTGAATTTGCGCTCGTTATACTAACATACAGTAAATAAAATAGATGATTATACACATTAAAAAAGCTAATCAAAAATAATTTTTCATCGTGACTATTTTAACGCAAATTTGAGTCAGAATAGTGTCAAATATACTAACCGAAAACTTCTCGCAGGTGGATCTGCGTCCACTTGGCATGGGATGTCCAAGCTTTCGGCTCGGGAAGCGCCGACCACAACGACTCGTTCGTGTTTACAAGTTGGTGAATCTACAAAAACAGAAAAACGGGTAACATTTTTATTTCCATGGTTACCTGGAAAATGGAAGTATTACGACTGTCTGAAAAATTGAATTCGGAAAGGAGGTAAATTTGGAAAAAAATTTAAAATTCTATACTCAGAAACATTTTACTAAACAAGTGTCTGGGGCAAAAAACGTACATACATCGTCATATCTTCGTGAAAAATTGAAGCTCAATGAACTATTCAGGAAATGATCTCCCAGTGAATGACCAAAATTAGTTTCCGAATTTCAGATGACACTATGTACTTCCGAGATATAACCGTCCAAAGTTTTTGTCGGTTTTGATTTTTACAAGCTATAAGGTCAATATTTTTTAACGTTTGAGGCTCTAAAATTTTCGTTATGGCAAGCAGACTCGTTTGAAAGCTACTCCAACACTCTTAAGTTGTATCGCTTGGCGAAAATTCTACTTTTAATTCGATGAATGAAAAAAAAAATAATTAAAATTACCGTAGTCTCTAAGTAGTTTTCCCATATAATTACAATCTGTTATCAGGTGGAGTCGGAATTGTTACTATCAAAAATGCAATGATATAATAAAAAAACTGTATAATCATTTGCAGTGTTTTTCGTTCAGGAAAAATGGAATAAGGATAATATTTCCTTAGTAATGAGGGGTGTGCACATCGGTGTCTACAATTATCCATGTCAAAAGAGATTTTTCGAACTAGCAATATATTTGTGTCTAAAGTTATCCGTGTCAAAAGAGGCTACGAATTCGTCGACACGAATATAAAACGAGCGCTTATAGTTTTCAATCAGTTGTGAATTGGGAACGTTCACAACAGCTAACGATTTTTTTATCAGGTATCATTTAGTGATTATGAATGAATTTCTCAGCAGATAGATGATAATTTTTTGGGGATGAGCGAATTTATTGTTCATCTTTGGTGTTTCCTCTTGAAAATCAACTCGGCAACTGTATAGGAAGCTCATGTTTTAAATAAAATTCCCTGAGACATTATCATTTGAGAAACGACAATGATAAACGTTATCATTTGAGAAACGATAATGATAAACGTTATCATTTGAGAAACGATAATGATAAACGTTATCATTTGAGAAACGATAATGATAAACGTTATCATTTGAGAAACGATAATGATAAACGTTATCATTTGAGAAACGATAATGATAAACGTTATCATTTGAGAAACGATAATGATAAACGTTATCATTTGAGAAACAATAATGATAAACGTTATCATTTGAGAAACGATAATGAGGGAAACGAGGTGAGATAAATTGTACATAGTTTGTTTCGTAGGTTAATTTTCATATCGTATTTTGCCCAACATGACCATTTTCATCACTTTACAAACGATCCGTTGCAGATTACACAGCTTTGCTCCAGCGTTGGCGCTTTTGAATGTTGTTCGCCGCTTCTACCTTAGCCAGCGCTTGAATATTCATTAGATATTCGATCTCCTGGGGTTATATATGCTAAAAATTTATAACCACTATGCAGTTTATGTTTCCTCTGATGCACCAGAGCTCGATGAATTGAATACGTTCCCTTTCAGACCAGGTAGGCAAAAGTCTTGCACTATTTCAGATTCAGTGAATTGTTCCAGTTATTTGTGCCGTCATCTAACAAGCAAGTTATCTTATGTCAGATGATGTAGCGAATTTTTTCCGGGACCACTACACTTTTTTAGATCTATCTCAGGAAATCAATATTGTCTTCACAAATGCATGCCATTCCTCAAAATGTTTCATCGTTGGGGAGAGTAAAGAACTGGAAGAATTGCAAGTTGCGGTACAGAGGAATGAAGGGACTTTGTTGTGACGTTTTAGCAAAAAACAATTACACCATAGGCAACCCATGGCACTACCATAAAGGCAAAGCTAATGACCATAATCAAAAAGGAGCACGGCGCACTTCTCAGTTTTCGCCGGAAGTAATTTCTGAGGAGAATTGCTCGAATCGTATCTTTCGATTTCACTTCTTCAACGGTTTCTCCTCGTTTCAACTCATTAGTGCAATTAGAGGAACGTCTTCGAAAGAGTAAATGAAAAATTTGGGATTGAGGTCCCGCTGTGAAAAAACAGCCAAGAAATTGGGAAGAAAAGGGAATCTTTGAGGATTTGAAAGTGTCTGAAACAACGACGTGAATACGAGAGAGAAATGGGCGTGTGGAGTCTTTGATGTTATAATGAGGGCAACGCGGCGGCCGTCCTGCTTGTGAAACAAAGACTATTCTTCTGTTGGTTGCTTCGAAATTCGTTCGTTCCGGAGTAGCAGAACAGAGAAAAGGAGGGTTGTAAGAGGAAGAAGACATAGACGGAAACGCCGCGAGGGGTAAGGGCGACCGCACAAGGGAAAAGTATCTTTCATAATTAATAAAAGTACCGGCCGGAGGTAAAATAAATTACTTTTGTGAAGTAGGTATCTGGCACTTTGAACGTTCTTGCGACGGATACACTTGGAACATTTTTGTTTAGTAATCAGTATATTTACTTTTCAGTACGGCCGGCCGTTCAAGGCAACTGCAACGTGTAACAGGTGCGCATGTAAATATGTATACAGAGCCTGGCAAACGTGCACCCCTTCAACTTAGTAAATATGCGAAATTCAGAAAAAAAAGTGTTTCACGTTGTAGCCCCTGTTTATTTTTAGTTTAAAGTCGTATATCAAACATTTTTCCGCTCGCAGCGCGATCGATGTTGGCGCGTTTCTGAAAATGAATTCCAAACGTTCGGTATTTTAGGGTGAAATTTATCTGCTGATATTCACTAAGCATTATCATCGGCGTAAATCGCGGACACCAGATATTATTTATTAGTACGATCGCGTTTGTCAGGGGCTGAGTAAATAAAAATATATTGGGGCAATAGTCTAATCATGTATGATTGAAATATACATGATTATGTATGATCTATATTATTTATGAGATGTACACAAACTGAAAGATACACAGGGGGTATGATTATTGATATTTCAGTTTAAGTTTTAAGCAATTAATGCACAATTTAGGGCTTAGGATCGAATAAACGAGACAAGGTTAGCCTAGAACTGAAAACTCTCTATTGTTATTGAACAGGTTACATCTTTCTTTCAGATTACATGTCACTATTAGCGTGACACTGGTAGACATGATAGTACTCGTGGCATGATACAAAGAAAAGGATGGAGAAGCACTCACCGGAAAACCTCTTACTCAACTCAACAGTACCTGTTATGTACTACCAAAAGAGTATCATAACGAATTATAATTATGATTATTGATGATAAATTATGAATCAACGGCCAATAAAAAGTTGAGATAGACTATACCATAGCACTTGAGAGCATTTTATCAATCCTGACCGGGAAAAAATCATCTAACTTCGGCAATGGTCGGGAGAAGAAAAATATACATGAGAGGAGGCTCGACAATCGAGAAGAGAAGCGACGAGACCTGTTGCTTGGAGGTACGGGCTGGAAGCAACATCACCCTCAGATCACCTTACGGTGGCTGCGGCTCTAATTTCTCAAAAACAACTTCAACTCCTACGGTTCTTCAGTAGATTTCACGCTCGCCGAGTTATTATCTTCACGAAACAAGAAAATCTTTTTATAATTATAATTCCTCGTGCAATGAGAGCAGATAGTTGCGGTAAACTTCTTTCCGTCAAAGCTAGAACGCTCAAGTGAATTGTTTTTATGGCAAATAGATAAAGTTTGATTTTGATCCTTTGGCTCACATAATGCACTGGCTTTTTTCGCAATTTTTGTAGCGCGTATTTTCAATTTCGATTTGTACAGGCCGCATTAAAAACCAATAATATATTTCAATGCTCAAGGGCTTGAAATTTTTTTCAATGGTAGCTAGGGGACTATTGAATTTTATCGCTAGTGCCACACAAACCGAGTACGTAAATAAAATCCACACACACACACAATTAACACAAGCAACTAACAAAAATAAATATATTCAACTGTACACATGCCTGCACAAATTTTGTTGTGGAACATTTATGCCATCTGCGGTGCTGACTTGAGGACTGTTTCTTGTTTGAGTCTGTATCATCTAGTCATTATCACTGCTTGTTTTCGTTTCATAGTTTTTAGTTTTTGACACAGTTACCAAAATTTAATGTTTTAATGTTCCTATAATTAATGTTGACACCATGATGATCTTCAAGTATGTTTCAAAATTCATTATATCAGTTAAGCATTATGTTGTAAGTTAGTAAAAAAAATCGTTCAAAATTGCCTGCTGACACTTTGCTTGTAATTTTTGTAGGCCCTGATGAAGGAAATAAATTGTTCCGAAAGCTCGGCAAAGGAGTAATTTGGCTTTGTGTGACCTCCGTCCCGATAATTGACAACTTTAAGTGCTGAGGGTCGATCTTCCTTTTTCAATGAATATAATAGTTAATATTATTTAAAAAAATAAATTCTCACCTTTCCCAACTCTAATAAATATATATTAACGCAATGTATCAGCATTTGTACTTACATTTGACACGGAGATGAAACTCATTGCTGTTTGTTTCACCTTGAGAATTTGATGCAACGCAGGAGTAAAGGCCGCTGTTACTTCGAGTCACTTTCTGAAGTACAAGACTCTGCTGGATAAGTATTAGCCTTGCTGACATGTTGTGGCTAAGGGGTTCTCCCTGAAACAGAAGAAAATAACCATAATTCTATTCAGATTGCTGATATATGTATGATTTGACTGGCTACTCGATCTTATTCAATTTTCGATACTGCGAGCATCCATATTCAATTTTATTTTATTACTCAATAATAAACCTAAGTAATCGCCCAAGAAAAACACGTCTAAGCCCCATCAAAATGTAATGTTTTACATTTCTAGGCGTTGGAATTCAATCGCTACCTTAATTTGAAAGGTATTTTTGGGGGTTTTAAGGGGAATCGTATTTTGGACGGTTTTTTGTTTGTCAACGGCGTGTTTGTTATCAGTATCTATGGATTTTCAGATGCTGAATCGAATGAGAGCATAACGGAGTCGATAGCTTTGATGGTTTTCAATCTATCGCAGCTTTAGTGTGGCAAGTTCGAGATTTTGAGAAATTCGGCAAGATGGCATAGCTCGAGACTTAAGTCTGGCTAAATTGCACTAGAAATTTTTAAGAAAAACAACCATTTTTAAAATTAGGATAGTTGCAAATGGAGATTTCTCTTATACTATTAATCTGTAGTTAGGTAAGAACGTTCACAAATGTTTGGGATAGTTACTAACACAAGTGTATGGCAAAGTAATTATCCAACACTGTAGAATCATTTGCAGCGTTTCTTCTTCCCGAACAGTAATTTATGATAGAACTATTGGAATAATGAACCGTTGTGCCATGTCCATAGTTTTTCTGAGCCAATTTCGACTTAGACCAGAATCATTCCGAATGTCCTTGAGAAAACAATTGGAAGTGAAATCAAACCGAACTTATTGTTAAATAGTGCTCTTTACGCCCAAGGTTTTTAATTAAAACTGGCAGATACAGAATATTCTATTGTAGTTTAACAATTTATAAATATACATATAATTCAACGTGCCATACGTATTAACTATGTTTCCAAAATCTAGGGGTACATCTATTAAAAGGAAGACACTTACGATGTGTTTTGTATTCGAAACTGACTAGCACCTAAGGACGCTCTTGAAATGTTCCAGCATTCTTGGGCCCCCATTGCTCGTTCGTTCTCCGTGATTGAACCCCCTCTTCACCATTATAGCCTCAAGATTTCGAGAAGAGGCGAGAGAATTCAAAAGGAGAACAAAAGAGTGCTGCAAGGCGTAAGCCAAATGAGGCCGTAGGTCAGCGGCGCAGCAAAACGGCAAACAATGTCAGTACTTCAGCTTTTCCCTTTTGCTTCCCCTTTTTCAGTCACTTCCCCTCTCTGCTCTTCCCCAATGAACCAGGGACGAACAAAAGTATAGTGCTTTGAACCTATTCTCGTTGGCTCTCATGATTCCCGCAAGGATTCATTCCGTGTAGTATTATACCACTTATACCACACTCGGTGTCTTCAACCGAACCGCAACGATCTTTTTCTGCGCATACCACGATTCTCAGTCGCCGATTCGCGTACTTAGCTTCCCCATTCAGAGAAACTATTGAGCGATATTTCAGTTTGCTCACTTGAAACCCGAAAATTTCCAGCTAGCTATATCGATAATGGGGAAGACGCCTAGGTATTTTTTATTTTCGTTCCTAATGGCCTGAATTCTGCTATTTGGTGTCAGCCGAAGAGGGAATGACCAATTTTTCGTGAAAATTGTGAGTTTCCGCGGAGAAAATCGCTAAGGAAAATCAGCGGTTTGAATAAACCCGGAGATGTCCAACCGATTGAAGTAACTCCCTAGAGCGCTCTGCAGTCGGCTGAAAGACAGACAACAACAAGACGGTCTTTAAGACTGGAGTCATGCTAAATCGAGTAAAAAGTGACGCTAACTTCACTGCTACTTGTTAGGTTTTTTAATCGTAAAGCAAATAAATTGCTGAGGGAGGTTTGGTAATCTCACAGCAAGCTCAAATTATTGCTCCCAATGTTAGTTTATTCTCCGAAGATACAAGCGCTAGTATCGATATTCACGTTCAACGGACTAGTTATGACGTAATAACTATTCATTTTTCGTTCAAAATCATCGGTTTTCATTAGCGATTTTCTCCGCGGAAACTCACAATTTTCATGAAAAATTGGTCATTCCGTCTTCAGCTGACACCAAATAACAGAATTCAGGCCATTAGGAACGAAAATAAAAAATCCCCCCATCCAAAAAAAAAAAAAATAAATAAATAATAATAATAAACCAAAAACGGTAATAAAAAAATGGAAATAAAAAAACAATGGATAATGGGGAAAATCTTCCCCATTATCGGCTACATTGACCGCCAAACAACGCGTCAACGGTCAGTTTTCCTCGGATTTTCCCATCATCCTCGTCCATTCCGGGCAAAATTTTAGATACTGCATCGTCCAATTTGTCCAGCACGCAAACGTTATCATTTTCTGGGTATAGAACAATACCGCGTGCGTGCTTTACTCGAGCTTTTGTTTCTCTTATCGATCTCATGTCATCTACCGTCTCAGAATCCAATAACAATAAAAAAAGCTAGCGGCTTTGAAGGGTCGGCTGGCCGTACGATTTGGAATTCCGTCTACGGGTCCAAATGCTGGCTGGTCAGTTGGGCGGTTATTCGAGAGCTTCCCTAGGGACGTTACCCCTCTCTCCGACCAGTCCCCAACCAGTAGAGGAATCGAGTCTTATTTATTCAATGAACGCTCGGGTTCGTTGATTGAGGCAATGAGTCAAGTAATTTTTTATGCTATTTGGATTCGACTTAGCCGAGTCATGCGTGGAAGGGTTTACTCCGAAATAGTAAACGTCATTCCGTTTACCACGCGATGTTCAAAACGAGACAGTTCAATCGGCACTGAAATTCGTTTAGCGAATTTTCTGAATGAGTGTGCTAACAAAATAATCGCCAACTTCATTGGGATGGAATATCGTCTAATTTTGTATCTATGTGAGGAATTTGGCAAGACGTTGAAGCCAGTTTTATGATACGCGAAGCTCTCAAAACGGATACATAATTCTTATGATACAAAAAATGCGTAATTATACAATGAAGCCGTTTCAAATACTTGCGTGGTATTTGGGTGAAAATAGTTAAACAAATGAACCCGAATAACAGTTCGTTGGTTTATTGTTCTTAAAAAAAGACTGATCGTGAATTTTCAACTAACAATTTGTCAATTGTTGTTCGTCACCTGACGAAAACGACAGAAAGATGAACAAATGCACACCGATTCGATAGCAAATAGTTGAAGAACGAAAATTCAAAAAAATATTCCAATTTACAATAGTTTTGATTTTATTTTTATTTATTTAATTTTTCAAAATTACCATGCATAAGTCAAATTGATCAACCATCGTTATTGTAAGAGATTGTATTTAATATTTATTCCTATAGAAATTGAATCGTAATAAATGCTTTCAATTTCTCACCAAAGCTGCGATAGCACCAGAACCGTTAAAGCGAATTCGATTCACAAACCTATTGAAATTAATTGCAACGGGATACGTTTGATCGGATTGTTCTCGGCTGAAACATCGCAGTCACTTAATTTATACTACAAAGGGCTCCTTAATTGATGATACCTGAATTATTCACTCAGCTCTCCAGATACCTTACACTTCGGTAACCGTTTTTTTCCCGTAACTTCGCCTCTTCGGCGCGACGGTTCCCGAGCATGGAGCAATTCCAATATTTTTAAAACACGCTTTCCCACGGCTCTTTTCCGTTTCGCTGCTCAACACGGTCAGTTTCAAAAAGCCTTCGCCCAGTTTGCAGAGTTCTGTTTATGAACCGAAAATACCCTTTAGTTACGCCCAACCGCGTTCATATATAGCTGCGCGGAACAACTGTTGAAACTCTCCTGTATGAGCCGCTCCTTTCACCGACTCACCAAGCTGCTCATAACAACCACCAACTCAGAACTTCTTTTAGCTATACCATCACGCATATGTTCCGTAGATAAAGCTCGAGCACTTAAAGCATATTGTAAAATTATTCACGACGGGTTTCGTCGAAGAAATTGAGCAGGAATGCCGATTTTCGAACCAGGGAAACTGCAACCGATTTTCAGTTTCTGATTGGGGAAAAAAAATTATGTTTTATAAATTTATGAATATTTATTTCATTCTATCATTTTTTACCATTCATTTTATTTATAATATTTATAAATTTTTATGGCTTGGATTAACTTGACAACTGTAAAATGAAATACCCTCGATACATCGAATTTATGTAGAGGAATAAACTAAAGTTTTGTTGTCCGGGGATTGTGAGGGAGAGAAAAACCAGGCGACTCGTTCTCCGATTCTTTATTGGCTGGCCGAGCACTTTCGCCCGTTCGGGCATCTTCAAGGCGACGTGAATCCACGTCATAGGGTCCACAGCCAAGTCGGCTCAGTCACTTGGTTTTTTAAATCACATTTTGTCTACCAGGTTTCCCTATGTAAGTTGGGAGTGAGTAGGCGAAGGAAAAAATATCACAGTTTTCATTAGAGGGGTTTAAATATGTACATAAATATGTAAAAGATTGCGATTAAAAATAGGAAAATACCCCTCTCACAACCTCAGACAAAAAATGCAACGACAAGTAAAAGAATAATGTTTTGCTGTGCTACAATCTTGAGGGTGATGCAAAATCTGCCAAGCTTATTCACCCTACAATATGATGTACGAGTAAGATAAGTTCGGGGGCCGGACGGTCCTTCATCGCTGAGGTGAAAATTTGATGAGATGGAAATGTGAGAAGGCTCGATGAGAGGTCGACAACGGCAACCTAAGGGTGGTCAGAGACACCAGGGGTCCTGTTATGAGTAGAAGTTGGACGTCTAGGGCCAGCAGAGTAACTGTAAAGTGAGTCCACCCTCCGATGGATTACTTGCTAATTAAGAGGTGGCTAATCTTATACACGGCACATCTGTCTCCATCACAACCAAGAGTGCTCCTGAATTTGCCGAGCTTAACGAGTGGTTTCCGTCACGTCTCTTTACAAGCTTTAATGTAGTCACGCGGTTTTCCAACCGCAGATGAATACACTTTCATCAACGAATACCGTCACAACGTGTCAACTGACCATGAATGATTTGTTTGCACACGACTAACGAGTGCAAACATTCGCATTTTTTAAGCACAATGAATATAATAATTATTTCCCAGTTATTTCCGACCAAATTTTCATCCAGGTTGTAGGCGAATTAAATAAAATGCTGGGCCTCTGTTGGTCAAATATTTAATAATAAACGATCGTAAATCCCCAAGAACAAAATCCTCATAATATAACATTTATTGTTTCATTAAATTTTTTTTTTTTTGCTTATTACTCAATAATAACCAGTGTAATCGCCCAAGAAAAAAAAACTACTCCCTCAAAAATTGATGTTTTGCTTTTCAAGGCATGTACAATCCGAATATCCGATAAAAAAATTCTGTCCGTCCGCCGTCAACACTTTTCCGACCGAACTATAATAGTTAAATACTTGCAATTTTCACACAAAATCCATCTTGGCCTCACAACCGCTCAATTATTGGAGATTCTCAGTTGGATCGCTAACTCAATTTTAAGGGTGTTTTAGTGGGGTTTTGGGAGGGTGAAAATTCGTATTTTCTAATCTGAACCAATCTCCCTCTCACCACACCAATAGTTGAGTTATTTAGGGTTACTCAGTACAAATATTGGTAAGTTAAAGTGAGACCTAGGGAAACTATTAGAAGGCATTAGAAACTGGTTTCTAGGCACCTATAAATATCATTATCCTCTTCTACAATTGTTTCGGAAGGAAAGCCTTTTTGAAAAAATAATAATTCTCTGTTAATCAGGGGAGGGGAATTTGTGATTGTTGAGAAAATGATTAGGTTTCTCTACAATGCTCCTAGACGGCGCTGTACCTAGTTGGAATTGGAAGGTACTAGGTAGTTCCCAAAGGGGAATGTGAACAAATAATGTTGAGTAAAATAAGTTATATAGAAATCCCGGATTGTTGTGAATATTATATAAATCGTTCACATAGAATCATGTACGTCTGATATATACAACATGTTCTATTTTCATGAGCTTGGTTTACCAGCCCTGTTTGGCAGCCTGTTTTCTGTACTGTAAAAGATGATCTGTGAACTATCTAGCCAGCCTGTTACTCTGAGAGTAATACTCTCTGCTTTCTGCTGTTGTATATTATGAAACGTTTCGTTGCTGGTTTTGTTACAGAATATTGAATATATTTCAACTGAACAAACTGGTGGTGCTTATTGCTTTCATTTAAGAACACGATTTAGCTAAAGCTGAAGTGATTGTTGAAGACCGAAGAAGGTATGATTCAAACCAATATCTCTTTGAAATTAACAGTGATCTTCAATATTTTTACAATTGAGACTGTTTGAGGTCACATTCTACGGATTTAGGAAGCTGAATCGATTGAGATGGTAACGAAGTCAACAATTCCAACGTTCCCTAGTTGATTTGTATGAGCAATTCACGCATCTATTCTACTATTCTTGATCTATTCTACATAATTATCTAACCCGAGTACTTATGCTATAACATCAAACCTGCGATATCGAGGCTGAAAATTCAAAGACGGACCGCTTATGTTAATGAACACTGAACCTCGGGAGAGTAACAGTAAAACTTATATAAAACTTGTATAAGTTGTTGCATTTTCTTATACTTCATTCACACCTCTAAGCGTGGAGTCTGTTGCCTAAAAAGTGTTTAGAACGAAGGTCAGCGGTTTGAGCAACATTTTTCGCATCCTTTCCCAACTCATAATAACACTCCCCGCTTTTCCATTTTCGTGGGACGAGTTCGTTCGAGTGTTTTCGTAACCGACAGATAGCGGTCAGGAGTAGCAGACAGATCTGTAGACTGGATGCTAGCGGTGCTTATGATTAAATGAACTGCTTGGAAAACGGTCCGAAGTTTTTAATTAAATGCCAAAAGTTTCCAGATGCAAAAGGACCGGGGCTGAGATGGCCATGGCCACGAACAGGTAAGTCAGTTTGTTGGAAAGTGTGGAAGATGAGGCAAATATGCCTTTAACATGGAACAGATTTTCGAGACTCGTCTCAACACTAGCGCCGCATCAACGAAACGAAGTTGAGGATTATGCAGCTCAGCTCAGCCCCAGCTCATACCAGGTTCTAGCTTATAGCTCAACTTGCCTCCCCTCTTTTCGGTCTTCTTATTCTTCCTGCAGGATTTTCTTGTATGTTCACCGGCTAGAAAAGTAAGGGCGCCCCGAGGGGATGAAATCCGCGGTATTCGCTCTTGCCGTTTTGATTAACGCGAGAAACCACCGCCCATTTTTTTCACTAACGGGACACCAACGGGTCGTATACCTTCCTCATCGTCCGCTATCGACGAAGCCAAAAAGCCAATCCCCGCAAAAAGTTATGTAGCTATGAAACCTGAACAACAAATCGACTGCTTCTAGAAATATCGAAGAAAATCTTCCTGATTTTAAATTCACCATAAATCGAGTTTCAGAACTGTTGAGAAACCATTAAGATACTCGCACTTAAACTTCAAGATTGAGTTATGACGACTAATGGCGAGGGTTCATTTTGAAAATAACGAGGGAATCCGAAGACCTTATAGTTCCAGGATTGGTCACCCCACGATCAAGTCTTCAGCTTTCACGCGATTGTTGAAAAACTGTGCCCAACTTTTCCTAATGTTGATAGTTCAATAGTTCAGGTGGCTGGGGGGTCGCAAAAAAAAAAAAAAAAAAAAAAAAACTTTAACCGGTGATATGTAATAGGTACTCTATGTTATTTTGGTATACATAAACAGAGGCAGCTAAAAATGCCAACCTCTGCAGACGGCTTCGGCCATGCAGTATGTGATCAATAATTGATGCGTTTTGTTTATTTTGGTTGTAATAAATCACTTCTCTATCCATCTATCTATCTAGTTCAATAGCTTTGAAGAGTTTTGTTTGAGAACGTCCACAAGAGTTATTGTCATAATTAATTGTATGGATTTTTCATATTAGTCAGGCAGGCCATCGCCTTCGTGGCCTATGTTCGGGATTGCTAGCTTGACTTGCGTTGCGACTCATGTGAGTTGCTGAATTTTGGTTTATTATTCAATTATATTGGTTTATTATTCAATAATAAACCATTGTAATCGCCCAAGGAAAAAAGTTTCTAACCACACCATGAATCATGACGCATAGAAACTGTTGATGAAATCGAGAAAAGAGTTTTAATTTTGTTAAGAGATCGATCGATAGGATTTTCGTTTCAGGAACGAAGGTTTCTCGCTAGGCTGCAATTTTACAATAAGTTTGTTGCAATTTCGATCAGTTGTATTTATATCAACGGATTTTATAGCTAGTATTTACATAAAAAGCTCGTTTATCACTTGGTAATTTCAATTTTCCCGAACGTGACACTCCGGAAAATATCTCTATATTATTATATCTATATCAGGTTTATCTGCCTAATATATATCTATCTCTCTAATATATATCTATCTAAATCTAAATATCTACCTAATATATCTATATTAGGTTTCACTGTTCAACAAAGGAAAATGCTATGCGTAATTTTACAAAGCTATCCTGTATGGCTCAAGGTACCTTAGGATGGTCTGAAAGAGGGAGGAAAGCCTATAGTTTCGTCTGATCTGATATCTTTTTCGAAGATTATATCAAGAAGAAAGATTTACGAGGTGTGTATCTCGTAACCGCCAGTGTATCACTCATCAATCGCATTCTTCGGTGCACGTCAGGAATCTACTGGGTTCGCGCATGTGGAAGAGTAGGGTCCTTTACTGATACGACCTGATTGGCGCGGCAATAGACCTAGACTTTCCTATCAGGTAATCCGAACACTCGGATTGACAGCGACCGACGAGCCACAAGGATCACACATGGGCGAACAGCAAATCGTATACGTCTGGCCTCGCCTCGCCTCGCCTGATTGACCTCCGTCAATCAATCTTCTTCCAAATCACCCACCCTATTCCCGTTTATTTCTTCGATGATCCCCGTATAGTAGAATCTCACCGCGCTCAGTGACTTACTATCAGCACACTCCAGTCGTCAGCCAGGTATCACTAATTGCCTACTAGCCCGAAGCGAATTCAGCCGATGCGTTCTGAGGTAAACATAATAAAACGTACAAAATACGAATAATTAGGTAGCGAATAATTTTTTTTTGCGGTTAACTATTGCAAACTAGAGCTTATATATTACGTAATTGCTCGACTTCGAATCAAACTAATACTTCGTGATTCAAAGATTAATTTACACATGCCATTCAACATCGATTTTGGTTTATTATTCAATAATAAAGCATTGTAATCGCCCAAGAAAAAAAAATCGTCTAACCACCTCAAAATTTGATGTTTTGCATTCCAAGGCATGTTAGAATCCGAATATCCAATAAAAAAATTCCGCCAGTCCGCCGTCAACACTTTTCTGGCAAAACTATAAAAGCTAAATTCTTGAAATATTCAAAAATCAATCTTGGCCTGACAGTGGCTCAATTCTTTAACCAAATCGCTGCCTCAACTGTAGAGGTATTTTTAGGGGGTTTTGAGGTAGAGAAAATTCGTATTTTTCATCGTTTTTCAGAAAAAGGTGTGTATAGGTCACTTAGAGGCAAACTCATAGTCTGAAACAATCGTATTTTTTTTATTAGGCCTTCGTTCAAGTTTTATTGCGCTTTAAAATTTTATGACCCGGATTTTCGCGTTTTTTTGGCTGTTTTTCACGATAAAGTTTTGAACCGACCACTTTTACATATACATTACTCAAAGGCGAAAAAGAGCTATCAAAATCTTACAATTTAATGTATTTAATTATATTTTTATGTTATGTCCCCGCGGAGCTATTAGCGCTTGAAAAAAACTCAAAACACGTTTTTTACCATAAAGTGGAATATATCTCGAAAACAAAAATATAGGTAATCCTTTTTTTTATTTTTAATCGATTCATTATTGAATTTCCTTGATTCTCTTCCACAGAAACTATTTTTTCAAAATTCGCAAACGTGACGAAAAAAATTGCAAAGTTGAAACTTCAAAAGTATGAAAATCGAAAAAAGTTAAAAAAAATATTATTAATCGTTCAAATTTAATTGTTTTCACTTCAAATTCGAATTCTACGTCTAATTTACTGAAGGAATCATCAATTAATCAAATTTGAACAGTACTGTAAGTATTTGCAATGAATTTTCAAAGTTGGAAAACGTAGGAGTGGCGTAGCACTAAACTGGGACAAACTAAAATTTGTCGTCAACTTTCCGCTGTTTTGACGTCATATTCGGATTCAGCGTTAAATTTCCTATAAGAATAGCTTTCAAAATCGCTTTAAAACGTAAATTTAATTTTTCACTATTACCGATGCCAGCGGAGCTCGGAATTTCGGCCGGCGAAAAAGTCGATTTACGGAAAATAATTTCTCTGGCTCTGTTTAAATTTTTTTCACCAAATTTTTTGCTATGTACGTGTGTAGGGCGTTCAAATGAAGACTCCTGCATAATAAAACAATTGATTTGCATTTTTTTTGACCCCGAAAATCACGGTTAAAGACCAATTTTCGAGCATTTAAAAACCGATTTTTTTGGACCACTTGCAGATTTTTCCGAGAAATAAAAAAAATCACAAAAATACATCTTGGTAAGACGCAACTTTCCTGAAAATTTCAGCTTTTTATCTGTATTGAGAGAGGAGTAAAAAATCGTTAACTGTTCGGTTGAAAAAAATCGCAGGGGTCCCCCTTGGATTTTTCGCGAAAACTTTTTTGAAATGGAATTCGCTCAAATTCAGCATAATGATAGTTGATGATGTGTACATCAATAATATATGGTTCATTCTTTGTTTCTTTCGCAGTAAATAGATGAAAAGAACGTTTAAAGTTGAAAAAAGTGATTTTTTCGTGTATAGTCCACTATTATTGTAGAATAACGCAAAAACGGTTGAAAATTGGATAGGTACATTACATTGGGAAAATGTGGACAATTAAATTACCTATCTTTTGGTATATTCAAACATCTGAATTGACGACTTTTTGTTTGAGTTATCCACTGTGCAAGTTACAAATCTTGGAAAACTTAAAAGTTGGAACGTCAAATTCTGCTACAACTTTGCTCCAGTTGACCCAATTGCTTTTACAGTCGGTAAAGATTCTGATTTTCAGACTATGATGAGTTTCATAATTTCAAGCCAAGTTTTAATTTCGCCGTTTCTTTCTTCATTTGTATCAGATAAATAGCACGTTTAAGTACTCGCGTTCTATTCAGTATAATCATTCGATTGTTTATAATGCTTATTCTTCTCGTCATTATATTGAGACAGATGAGCTAGTTGTCGATAGTTTTTGATCCTGCTCAGCTGTAGTCGTTTTGTTGAGCTATTTGTTCTGATTGCGTACAGCCAGTTTGACTAGTTGAGGCCTAGTTCACGTATTGAAAATACTGTCCAAAAATCTATTGAAATTGATGTCGAACACATCATGTCTTATAACATTGGAAACTACAACTTCGATAAAAAAAATTACTTCTCGTACTAAAGGTAATGTTCTTGCTAAATATTCGAGCTATTGTGAATTCAAGAATGATTTTTGGTGAATATAGTTTCTTCAAAAAAATGTACAAACAGGAGTTTTCCTCATCATTTGGATTTCACTAACATTGAAACTCAGATAAACAAATTTTGAGCAAGAGCAGGGAAACAATTTTCCTGGGCGATCACAGTGGTCGTTATGGATTGAATAACAATTTAAAAGGGGGATAAAAATATTTAGCTTTCCTATCTGGCGATAACCTTTTCGAAGAAAACGGCTTGCCTCGTGTTGAAATGTGACTGATCGAAATATGAAATCGTATTATTCGACGAATATCCTTGAAATTGATGAATCCTTCAACCATTCCGTGTGAAATCAATTAGAAAGGCTTTCATTGTTAAGAGCAACTTGTGGTCTCCAGACGGCGAGTAAAAGCGGAGGCGCTCGGCCGTACGAAGGAGGATTACTAACTCCCTATAGGATTTTATTTACCCAAGAAAGAGGGCTCAGGGATCAAAAGTAAATACTGGAAATGAGAGATAGGAGCCTTTTGTCCTTCTGGGGTCATCTCCTCCACTCACGATCATAATGTTCTGCTTTTTTTTTCACCGCTGTTCGCTCTGCTCTCTACAACATTGAACCAACTTTTCATAAAACGTCAAAGGGATTGCAACTGAATGTGAAGAATCACGAGCAGTTGAGTAAATGTGTCAACAGTTTACTGTGGTAGACGTTTTCGTACACCTTTATTAGACGCCATTTAAAAATCATCATTACTCATGATCGTATATCTTTTCTAACCCCCTCAAGTTCAATGTTTTACGTTTCAAGGCATGTAAAATCCGAATATCCAATAAAAAAAAATCTGCATGTCCGCCGTACACCGTCAACACTTTTCCGGCCAAACTATAATAGCTACATTTTTGAAATTTTCATGAAATGAAAAATTTGACATTTTCACATTTTCATGAAATGAAAAATTAGAAATGTTCACATTTTCATGAATTGAAAAATTTGAAATTTTCACATTTTCATGAAATTAAAATTTTGAAATTTTCCAGTGTACAATCATTTGCACCTTTTTTTCATATTACTGACTTCCTGAATATGTCCCCCTGAAATGTGCCTTCCCATTTAATGATATTTTATGAAACAGTCCAAGTCCACGAACACTCAAACGTTAGGGAACCGAAAATAAAAAACTTCCCGTGTTGTCCTCACAAGTGATTGGTGATTGGTTAATTAAAAGTACAGTCATTGGTTGATAAATTATTTCAATTAATCAATCATTGACATATAAATTGAGTTGGTTGGTGGTTCTACTAAATAATTAATTATAAATATAATTTCCGCTCGCTAATATTACCAACGGAAGGTTCGTCTATCAAAACGGCTACAAAACCCCTAAAATTGCCCCTGACCAAAAATTGCTAACTGGCAGAAAAAATTACTTCGGTTAAATAGCGTCTCAGTGATAATAATCAACTGCATTGGTGTGTGGCCGAGGTTTCACAATATTCATCAAAATCGGACTGTAACCGAACCCTAACCATGGTAAAGGGTGGACAAACTTTTTGTTTGATGCTCATTGAAGACGATGTCTTCGAATTATCTGAAGATATGGGTGAAATTCAAAGTATATACAAGAAATTTCAAGGGAGATTAAATACCAGTAATTCACTTACACACACTTAGGTACATCTACAGAGAAATGTGTGCTATTTATCGTCCGTTACAATCCGAAGCCACTAAATCCCTATACCACATTCATGAAACTATAATAAGATAAGAAAGCTGATAAAAAGCGATGGATACAAGAATGTACCTCATGGCAAAATAATGTTCATTGATTCTCAAAGTCACTTACGTTATGGAGCCAAGATAGTTTCCTCCAAGCAGGATTGGCCCTCACGTGACATTCGAAGTAGACGTCATCTCCTTCCTTGATGTCGGAAGAATTCAAATTCTTTCCCAATCGCAGTGACACTATCGGTGGATCTGAGAAAAAATGAAACGTTTGCGTTTTCGTCGAGATATTGACCGCTAAAATGGAAGCACATGTTACATTGATTGCAATTACGGTAATCTTATTGGTCCAACATTGTTAATATTGTGAAGCGGATTCAATTCCCATGGAAATAGGATAACGTAAATCCGCCAAGTTCCTTGACGCCAAAAATGCCATGGGCTCTAGTCAACATAAGAGGAGGAGAAGATATCAACTCGAAAAAAGTGAAACCGCCTTGGGCCGGGAAAATAAAAGCTATGAAAACATGAGATCCACTTGTGAAGGCAGCAAAGTGCGATGGGTCGGTGTAGTATCTTTGGACGGAAGGGAGAGGGTAGCGCAGGTATATGAAATGCAAATGAGAAATAAGTTAAGGCACTCAGCCTTCATGGATCGGGATAACGGATTTAGCAACACACGGCGGCCTCTAGCCCTGCAAAACCACTCTGAGAGAGGCGAGCTTAGTGAACGCTGGTTGCTCTTATCCAGGTAAGGAGTGGTGTATTTTAAGAATAAGATATGGAAATCCGTATATTCGAACGTTACGTCGCGCGGTAACCAATCTGTAGATTTCCTTTCTAGCTGAGTTTATTTCGTTCCAATAAACATGTTCACCACTTCGAGCGCGACTTCTTATTCCAGCACGAAATAAATCTCCAAGTCTCGATCATTGCTACAGCGAGTATTTTCGCCGATAATTTAATATCTCACTACATCCAGCCGATATAACTTCCCGCACGCCGAAAAGGCAAGGATATAGTTACCGAATAATCGAGAGAAGATCGAGAGAATATTCCTGAACTTTATACAGTCAAATCATTCGTACAAAAAGTCCATAATCGTCACGTAAGACGACTTAAATTCTCTCTCAGTTCAAGGAAGTATAAGGATAAGTTAATGGAAAAATATGTGTAATTATAAAATAACAGCGGTAGAAAATTTTTATTTGTAGGTAACAAATTTTATTCATTTCTTTTTCGTTTTTATTATTATTATTATTATTATTTTATAATTGTTTTATTTTTGGAAGTGAATGTGTTTTTATCGTCTGCTTGACGTGAAGAATTATTTTATATTTACAGTAAAAGTGGAAGAGAGGACCAAAAGGTCCTAACTTTTTTTTCTGTTCAATAAATCAGTCAGTCAGTCAGTTCAAATTCAACCAAAATCAAAATTAGTAGGAATTACTCAAATATTCGATTTATTCTAAACAAATATTGTGAAAATTGGATCATTTTTCGACCCAGGGGACCCAAAACTAGAAAACGCACAAAATACGAGAAACTGCGATCCGATGTTCTACCTCAACGATAAAATAGAGGCGTAATTCACCCGCTATAACAAAAATTCATCTACTTGAAGGTGTAAATATATTGATTTTAGCAGCCTATAAAGATCAAAATAGGAAAAACTATCGAGAAAAATTGCGGAAAATATTCCAAACGTAATATTTTAAGCCCTTGCCCGTCGAAAAATATCAATTCGCATGGCCAGAATAGTAAAAAAAGAATATACAAAACTAAAACCGCAACTTGAACAATCCTCTCCTTTCGAAGTCGGTCGAAAATAGAGACAACTTGGGAGTAACCTCGACGTTATTGTTTGATGAAACGAACGTACCCAAGTGAAGCTCGATTTTGATTGTAACAGGCATTCATTCATCGATATAATATATATCTAAAATATATATGTATGTACAATATTTACATATATATTGTAATATATAGTGTATTTACATATATATTTACAATTGACAATATATATGTTTAAATATAGCCAATATAAGTTTTAATTTTTCTGCAAGGAGTCTGTGTGATAAAATGCATTACAACACGGATTTCCATTAGGAATGAAGTGTATGCAAATTGAAGTGCAGAAAACAAGACTCAAGCATCGTTCAAACGAAGCTACTTGAAATCTGCGAAGAACATTTTCAAGGTTTTATAACACCTGCTGTAAATTTCACGTGATGGCGCAACATGTCTGGTCAAAATCATTTCTGACCTACCCCAGAGGAATTTCGGAATTACGCCTGAATACCAATGAGTCTCGAGCATCTGCTAAGGGAGATAGTGTTTCTAAAAAAATTCTTCTATTTACTCCTTAAACGTGGAAATTATATAATATACTTTTCAGGAATCCTAATAGGAGATTCAGACTTGTGAAGGCTAGATTGAAAGTCACCCCTCAGTCGCAGAAGACCAAAGTCAAGAGGCTTGTGTAGCATCACAGCAACCATAATATATTCGGAATACATAATTTTTGCGTTCGTACCGATAGGCGTGCTATTAAGTGTAATTCGGCAAACCCTTCACATAAGGTTAACATAAAATAATGCTAACTCATCGATGCGAGCGAATAGTTTTAATATTTTTTATTGAGAATATATTGACGACTTTTTGCCTCCTATTTTTCGACCATTCGGAGAGGGATAATAAATAATTGGCACAAGTGGATTGGATCATGTAATGTGATTCATAGCGACTTTGCCAAAAATTACTGACTGATGTTAACGATAAGCTAACAAAATCTTAAGAAAATGACTAGAAACTAACGGAAACTAACTAACGAAACTAACGGAACATCCACCAAAGGAACGATTGCCTAAATTTTTTTCATAAGGAACAATTCATTTCATCAAAGTTTGAGATGAATTGACATAAGCGAGAGGAGATTTAATATTATACGGAATGCTCTGCTGATTGTCCTGTAAATCAAGGCGTAGGTAAAAGAGATAGGTAATGGAAGTACTTACAAACAACTTCCAGGTTCCAATTCGTCTCTATGAATAAGCCAGTCACGTTCGGGTTCTCTGCGCGACACGTGAGCGCCTTGCCGTCATCTTCTGTCGTCGGTACGAAACTTAACGTGCTTGTCGTTATGTTCGTCTGTTCACCTCCGTCCTGCAACGTGCAATTTTGGAGCGAAATGAAAATGATGGCAAACAACGCGCCCAAGTCTGGATTAATATTGTGAATTCTTGAATTGATATACAACAATGATAATATATTATCATTACGATGGGTTTTCCTCTCAAATTGAACTCATCCAACATAATACACGAAGACAACAAGGCAAAGACTGAATGAAGGTGGATTTATTTTCAATCATTTCATTGTCCATAAAACGTAGGCGGGTTTTTTATTTTTATTTTTTTTATTTTAATTTTATTATTTTTTATTTATTTTATAATTCAACAGGTTTAAAAAGCGGAAAAAACCTCAATATACCGTTAAATAAGAGGAAACTGCCTGAGTGGAGATAATTTCCTTTGCAATCCTCTACCTGCTTTACCTGAACGTTTTGCGCGCCTGCTCCTTGAGCGCTCTGCTCACTTTTTGAACAAGTGTCTGTGCGTCCGTTTGTGTGTCAGTGTGTCCGTCAGTCTTGTGACACAATATCAGTGACAAAATATCAATCATTCTTAGATACTTACCAATTTCGTCTTGTATTTATCTGCTCAAAATTGGTGCTTTTAGCAATGTATAGGAGAAGTTTGAAGTGCCTTTTACGCAAACGTTTAGGTTTTACGAATACCGAACCGTGTTGACTTCGAGCACGAAATTGGATTTTTCATTCAATTGGGAATTATCCCCCGTATAGTATAATAGTATAGTAGAACCAGTCACCTTGATATCTTTCCCTTCAACGTATTCTATATTCTTGTATTCTATATTGTTCATATTATTGCCTATTATTGCATTCTGTAATTTAATTTTATATTGTTCTATATTCTATCATATATTTGTAGTTATTTTCCTTTTTTGCTATTTATTAATCGAAGTATTGAACGCAAAAAATATTTACGTTCATAATATACGTCACAGATATAGTGTACGCAATCGTTTTCGCAATTATTTTGCTTATTAATTTAGGAATGAACTGGCATTATTTCTCGTATATTTTCAGTTAAATATTCATAATTATCTCATCACTCAGTTCATTCACATAATATCCTTAGTTCAGAGTTATTTATACTCAGCATCAACAGTAGTGTTACTCTAATTCGCAACCTACCCTGACTTTTCTAAGGAGTCTTTTGCCCTTGTACCAGGTGATGACTGCTGGCGGTCGGGACCCGGCTGTTTCACAGGTCACCTCGTATCTGTGATCCGCAACAAGGAGAGATGGCTTGTTGACTATGTTCACGACTAGCGGCCTCACTGCGAACAGAATAATATAACAACGACGATCATTCATTTAGGCTTCAAATTATCTCAAACCTATTTGATGGAACCAATAAACATGGTGATGAATCTGCTTAATGCCCTCCTCGCCATACAACCTAATTTATCGATCGTGGATTTTGAGGGGGAGAGAAACCAGGCGACTCATTCTCCAATTGTTTATTCTCTGGCCGAGTACTTTTGCATCATCAGGGCGACGTGGAGCCATAGGGTCAGGCCCAGTTTACCCATAAGGCCAACCTAGGCCATGGCCTAGGGCGCAAGCTTGCGGGGGCGCAGGGCAAGGGATGGCAAAAAAATGTATATTATTTTTATTTTCCTAGACGAGCGTCAGTAGCGAGCGTCTGGCGCTGCCTGGAAAGATAAGTGAAGTGTAGGTGGGGGGGTTTATTTTATTATAATTTATAAAATTATTACTCAGAGGCGAGAAAGAGCTATCAAGCTCCTACAATTTGGTGTATTTAATTATATTTTTATGTTATGTCCCCGCGGAGCTATTAACGTTTGAAGAAAAGTCAAAACACGTTTTTTGACATAAAGTGGAATATATCTCGAGAGCTATCGTATACACTAGCCATTTTCTTATTTTTAAACGATTCTACGTTAAATTTCCTTCATTTTCTTCCAGTGCACCTAATTGTTCCCATTCCGGGAACGTGACGAAAAAAAATCCCTAAGTTGAAACTTCAGAAGTATGAAAATCGAAAAAAATTCAAAAAATATTAATAATCGTTCGATTTTGATTGTTTTCACTTTAATTTCGAATTCTACGTCTAATTTCCTGTAGGAATCATTAATTAATCAAATTTGAACAGTACTGTAAGTATTTGCAATGAATTTTCAAAGTTGAAAAACGTAGGAGTGGCGTAGCACTAAACTGGGACAAACTAAAATTTGTCGTCAACTTTCCGCCGTTTTGACGTCCTATTCGGATTCAGCGTTAAATTTCCTATAAGAACAGCTTTCAAAATCGCTTTAAAACGAAAATTTATTTTTTCACTATTACGGAGCTCGGAATTCCGGCCGGCGAAAAACTCGATTTACGGAAAATAATTTCTCTGGCTCTGTTTACATTTTTTTCACCAAATTTTTTGCTATGTACGTATGTAAGGCGTTCATATGAAGACTCCTGCATAATAAAACAATTGATTCGCATTTATTTTGACCCCGAAAATCACGGTTAAAGACCAATTTTCGAGCTTTCAAAAACCGATTTTTTCGGACCACTTGCAGATTTTTCCGAGAAATAAAAAAAATAACAAAAATACATCTTGGTAAGACACAACTTTCCTGAAAATTTCAGATTTTTATCTCTATTGAGAGACGAGTAAAAAATCGTTAACTGATCGGTTGAAAAAAATCGCAGGGGTCCCCCTTGGATTTTTCGCGAAAAATTTTTTGAAATAGATTTCGCTCAAATTCAGCATAATGATAGTTGATGATGTGTATATCAATAATATATGGTTCATTCTTTGTTTCTTTCGCACTAAATAGAGGAAAAGAACGTTTAAAGTTGAAAAAAGTGATTTTTTCGTGTATAGTCCACTATTATTGTAGAATAACGCAAAAACGGTTGAAAAATGGATAGGTACATTACATTGGGAAAATGTGGACAATTAAATTACCCATCTTTTGGTATATTAAAACATCTGATTTGACGACTTTTTGTTTGAGTTATCCACTGTGCAAGTTACAAATCATGGAAAACTTGAAGTTGTTACATCTAATTCTGCTACAACTTTGCTCCAGTTGAAAAACCCAATACTTCATGAGACAAAGTACATTCAAACACCACCAACAACATACCAAATTATAGCAACTACTACTAAGTACTACCTACTATAAAAATACTCATAGATTCCCACTCTCCATACACAAATAATTAACTACTACTACCATACGAGGGGGTATGTCCCCCCCCCCCCCGAACGTCTGCTGGGAGGGGGCGTAATGTAGAACTCTGGCCTAGGGCGTAAATAGTTGCTAATCCGGGCCTGCATAGGGTGTCCAGCCCTGTGGACAGTAGGCTGTGGACCCTATGGCTCCACGTCGCCCTGATGATGCCCGAACGGGCGAAAGTACTCGACCGGAGAATAAACAATTGGAGAATGAGTCGCCTGGTTTCTCTCCCCTCACAATCCACGATCGGAAAATGCGACGTCAAGGAAGAGAACCTGATTTATGTTACCCAGATCGTTCCCGAATATTCTCATTCCTCAATCGTCAGTTATCAACCGAAATTATTTTATTAATTATGGTGAGAGCGTTATTCTCTCGCTCGTCCATAAACGTTCGCAACCTAACCGACCAATTGGAGCTTGCATACTGTGCTTGAAATGCACAGGGTTTTTGTTTGCCATTATTCGTAGAAGTGAAACCAAATTCTTGTGGCCACATGTTGAGCTAACCTAGTTTGCATTTCACACGCTGCTTCCCTAGAATTGACGCAAACCTGAACGGCGACCATGATGCATCCGGAATAAGCGTTTCGTGGTAGCAGAAATGGTTCGAAAACCAACGCGTTCGTTATTCGAAGATTCGATTTTCTGCGGTGACAGTCGACGACTACGATGCGGAATAGTCTAGTAGGACGATGGTTCCGTAGATCGTGTTTTTGTGTGCAAGCTACTGTTGATTGAGTAGGAACGGCCCTCAACTAAACCTGTCTACCACTGTACCTACCTATTTTCACCTTAACGACCTCATTATCCTTTCCGTTACGAGGGCCAGAGGCGTATTGTCCTCGTCATCTCTCGAACTGACAACCCCACTGATCTTCAGCGCGATTCAACGATGTTGCGCGGCCGGTAGTTGGAGCCTGAGGAAGTTGTGGGGTTAGTCGGCTATGCGAAGCCGGTTATTGCTTGATAAGGCGTGGATGTAGAGATGGTTTAGCTACAGCAGCAGCAGCGCTACAGAAGGTAAGTGAAAATGATTGCCTTGGCAGGCAATGTAGAGATGCGTGATGATCGCACGCCCCTTCACGACCTTCATCAATGCATCCAACTCTACTTACTCTTCCTGAGCGACGCCTGTCCGTTACCGTTTACTCGTATCCTCCGGCAATTTCTCGTCCCTTCCAACCTCAGTGTAACATTGGCTACCTCTAATGTCAAAGGTAAGACACGCTCGTTTTAATTGAACTCATTCGCTATATTCTGCCACTTGTTAGCGAGCTTATGGTCGAAGAGTTGACGATGGAAAAATTAAGTGCAGATCGCCAAGTACTCGAATTTCAGGGATGTTGTGGTGTTTTATCTTAAAAACCTCCATGCTCCGGTCAACAGGTGGCAACACTGGTGTAGTTCCCCACCTTTCTTCCTCAATCGATTTATCGATATAGTGACTGTGAATCAACTGGCTTCGTCCACACCAATTGTTCTCGGATCAATTATAAACAAATACAGTTTCGATCGAGGCCCAATTCCGTCTATACCTCGAAAAACACAACAGATGGGCAAGTAACTTGTCACTAAGTCTAGAAATTTATGTACACACCTTTTCAAATCGGTAGATTCAATTTTTCAACACTATTTTCCAAACTGTTGTAAGCAGGCACTATGCTTCAATGATCAATAATAATATGACTAGTAATCGATGAAATTTATGATGTTAGATTAGGGCTTGTTTCAAGACACTTAAATCATTCCCATCTTAAACCTAAACGTAAGCGAAGACATATTAACGAGAGGTATTATAAATGTGGGATAAGTCTGTACTTGGACTCCTGTCTCCGGTAACTGTAATCCAAGGTAATATTACCTGTTCAATGAGGGACTGCCTGGTTTCTAAGATGAACGATGTGATACTCGGACCTATCAGGGTCGACTAATTAATTGGCTCGTCTCAGTTGCGTTTTGATTACCTCTCCTACTGGCTATATTCATAGTTAATGTTGCAAGTAATCCAACATTAGTACAATGGTGGAACAGTGTTCAATTACTCTCCGGTCTTAATGGTATTTTCAACGTTGGTATTCATTCAGTTATCAGAAAAAATAGTGACTAGCAGCTGCAGTTTGAACGTGATAATTTGACTTCTATATCTAGTTAGCTTCCCACGCATTATTTTCAATTGGTACCCTGATTTTCGGTTGACATGGTAATGAGCGTCTGGGTTAACATGATGATTTCGGGTTGATGTTGAAATAATGCAACCTAATCTTCAAAACAGGCAAGAGACCAGTCGGCTTATTTTATTGCTCGTCCATGTGATGAATTAGGAGCTGACCTAAAGTGTATCAGTTGGAAACAAATGACACATTTTTTGACGACCATAGATCAACCTAATCTTTTTATCTGGAAGTAGAACTTTTTTACGCGAAACGTGAATGAATGGAAAATCCGCTTTTCGGAAAATTGCCATTAATTCGTACAATAGAAGTGTTATACTCACGATTGAGATAGAGGACTACTGAGGTCTCTCTTGGCTCGGAGAGGATCGTGTTGCTCGCCTGGCAACTGAAAATTGAATTGAGGTCTTTCCTTGTAACGGCTCTCCAATTCAAGCGGTTCTCAATAACATCTCCCGCGTTGTGTTCGTATTCTTCGTCTACGAGGACGCCATTCACTAACCATTTCACGGTAGGCTCCGGTTTCCCTGCTCGTGCAAAAGAAGAAAAATACCGCTTTAATAGACAAATTAGGTTTGCTTGATAAACAAGAAGCTGCACTTGGTAGTTCCGAATCCAGCATCGCCCTGGCACGCATTGCGTAGTGTCGTTTTATCAATTCAAGGAATTGAATGTACTTGGTTGAGGGTGATAAATAAAAAAACTGGCTTCAGTTCCACAAATATATTTTTCTCCTCTCAGCCATCGATTTCGGGAGAGGAGAAAAATATAGTTGTAGAACTGAAGCCAGTTCTTTTATTCATCTCCCTCAAACATGATGGAGTTCCACAAAGTTACTGCTGCTACAATTACCAAAATAAATTAAACGTACCATCAGATAAGTAATAAAATCCACTTCATTCCATGAGTACCTAACTTACATATGAATATACATTTTTAACCATTTGCGCATTATTCTGTATGTTGGCTTCAATAAAAAATAAAATCAATTCTATTTTATTTACTTCAACCGTTTCCATGAATAGAAAAACGACAGTATACAAGCTGTATCCGAAACAATGGAAACAGGGAAACTTGAAGAAACTGGATCATTCTTGAAGAAAAACAAAAAAAAATTTCGGCATTCGAACATTTAATGTTCGATTTTCCAGCATTCAAAAACTGATTTTTTTGGTCCGTTTGCGGATTTTTCATATAATTGAAAAAAATCACATAAATTCATCTTGGTAAAATACAACTTTCCCGAAAATTTCAGATTTTTATCTGTATTGAAAGACGAGTAAAAAATCGTCAACTGATGGGTACAAAAACATCGAAGGGAGACCCCTTGAATTTTTTGTGAAAAATGATTTGATTTCGATTTCGTTCAAATTTAGCATAATGATAGTACATGATGTGTACATCAATAATATATGCTTCATTAATAGTTTCTTTCACTATAAACTGATGAAAAGAACGTTTAAAGTTGAAAAATATGATCTGTCCGAGTATATTCCACTAATATCGTTGAATACCGCAGAAAAGGTTGAAAAATGAATAGGTGCATTACATGGGGAAAATGTGGACAGTTAATTAACCTATCTTTTGGTACATTCGAACATCTGAATTTTTTGTTGTTACTATCACTAGTGGAAGTTGAAAATCTTGGAAAACTTGAAAGTTGGAGTGCCTATCTTCGGCTGAAAATCTCAAGATACAAAAACCATGAAAACACCACCTGCCAAAATCAACCTACCCAATTATAGTAACTACTATATGGACTACACATTACAGCTTCTCCATGGAAGGGTAAAAATAATATAGTAGAGAAAAGGACACTACTCTGCCGAAAGGGAAGACACGGCAGGAGGGGCGAAGCCCCTCAGACGGGCCTCGCCAGGGAGAGTGAATGATGTAGCCCTCCAGACAAAGCGCTAGACGGCGGAGCCGCCAGGGGCGCTTAGTCTCTAGTCTCATATAATTTAGGGGAAAAACTGAGCTACACTTGGGAAAAATTGAGCTACAAGAGTATTATTATTGGACAAATTTGATCAGAAATTAGTAGTACTTAGTAATTTCTGGCCAGTATTACACCTGTAGCGCACAAGAAAAGGCAGTTGTTTTGGTCGCGTCTTGTGCCTATACAAAAGGTCGAGAAACTGGCCAACGATTGGCCTTAGATACAACAATAGTCAAAAATTTCAATGCATAAATAGTAAAACCGCCGATTGACTATTTTTGGCTCCAGAGAAATTAATCAAGATAAGATCATAAATTGATGATCCTCTTCGCATCTTATGCATCTTGAGAAAAGTCGAAGAAGGATTTATCCGGAGGAGTAGGAAAGATCAAATATTATTTGAGAACTCCCTTGACCTAACACTATTGCGGAATGGTTTTCTCATACATTCTGAGGCAGCGAAGTGAATGACCCGAGGCGTAGCGCATGTTTACACAGACCGTTAATCATTGAGAGAATGTTGAATCAGAACTAGCGGCCACGAAGTTCTGCTGGACCTGGAAGGGGGTGCTTGAGAAAATGCGCACTCGATAGCAAGAGAACGCTTTCTTTTTATAAGAAAACTCGGAAGACTTGGAGAGATACAGAAATACACTGACAACCTGATTGCCAGAGGGTCCACTCAGTTGAGGGTGAAAGTTATTTTCTTTGCGCCGTTGCTTTGTTTAATCTGTTAAAAAAAAGAGAAAAAACAATATTGATCGGACTGGAGATCAGCTATGTTGTTTTTAACGTTCTCACTGAACCGGTTTCCCTCGTCACGTGAAAATAATAAAAGAACATCGGCTGAATTCGATGCGATATTGAGATCTGATTGCGCGATGGTAAATTTTGATACAAGCGGCGCGCTTTTTGACTACTAGCAGAATAATGGGGAAGACGCCAATTTTTTCTTTTCGTACCTAATGGCCTGAATTCTGTTATTTGGTGTCAGCTGAAGACGGAATGACCAATTTTTCATGAAAATTGTGAGTTTTCGCGGAGAAAATCGCTAAGGAAAATCAGTGGTTTGAATAAACCCGGAGATGTAACTCCAACCGATTGAAGTAACTCCCTAGAGCGCTCTGCAGACGGCTGAAAGACAGACAGTAACAACAAGACGGTCTTTAAGACTGGAGTCATGCTAAATCGAGTAAATGACGCTAACTTCACTGCTACTTGTTGGGTTTTTTTAATCGTCGAGTTAGTACCGCCCGAAATGCCTCGTAAAGCAAATAAATTGCTGAGGGGGGTTTGGTAATCTCACACCAACCTCAAATTATTGCTCCCAATGTTAGTTTATTCTCCGAAGATACAAGCGCTAGTGTCGATATTCACGTTCGACTGACTAGTTATGACGTAATAACTATTCATTTTTCGTTCAAAATCATTGGTTTTCCTTAGCGATTTTCTCCGCGGAAACTCACAATTTTCATGAAAAATTGGTCATTCCGTCTTCGGTTGACACCAAATAACAGAATTCAGGCCAAAAGGAACCCCTTCCCCATTGCAAGTCCATACGCAAAATCTGAACGAAATAAACATTAATCAGGTTCAAATAGCATCACTAATGAGCTGCCACAAACTAAAAACGTTTACTTTGCAACCTTATATATTTTGAAGACTAATTGCCGTTAATGAAGAGCTATTAATCACGCACGCTTTGACTAATTTAAGAACACTCACCTCCAACGACCCGGCATGTGAGGGAAACTTCGTCACCCTCGTCGTGAGGCCCGATGCTTGTATTTAGCTGCTTGCCCCATTTGTCGAAGACGGTGGGATATTCAGGTGGTACTGCAACAAGAAGAAGAAATAAACATATTTAAGTAAATTCATTCAAATCTTTAGGGGGAGGGGGTTGGGGCGCTGCATAGTTTATTATTTTATTATTTCAAATAGCTCTTGCTTCACAGTTAGGAAGAAAATTTTTCTTCACACATAGCAACTGTAATTAGAGCCGATCTTTCTTAAAAATTGCCATGTTATTAGGTCAAATGTAATTTTTGGCAAAAATTTGATACGCGCTGTGCAGATAGTTTCTTCAGAAAAGCACTGGGACGTACACGTTTTTTTAAATCCGATATTCATATTCTGAATGCCCTGAAACGTAGAAAAACGAATTTGGTCCTAAGTAAAAAAAATAACCTCACCAGTTTTTTTATTATTTTTATTTTTATAATAATTATTCAGCGCTAAAAATTGAATGTACACATAATATGCAACTGTATTAGGCGATTGTCTTCAGGTAATTTCATGTACATTTCTCATATTGTAACTTATTTATTCCAAAATCATGTAAACCGTCGTGTACGCTGATCACAAAACTATATGCGAAATTACAAAAGAATGAGAATTCAGTTTTTCCTTCATAGGTACTCTCTTTAAAACGGACGAGCATCCAATCCAAAAATGCTCTTTTAATTTGACCATGTCTATCACGACGGACAGTGGGACTTTCAAGAGGAAGGTGATTGTAACCTAGAAGAAGGGAGTTGTTGTGGGAGATTATTATTATTGTGAGGATTGTACAGAGAGACGGAAGATTTCAAATAGTAATTGTGAAAAGTGAAATAATAATGAAGTTCTTAAAGTACCTATATTAGGTAGTACACTACGAGACCGGTTTAAAATCACATTTCATGTGGTAGTTCTATCGCACTGGAGCAGACAAAGAGTTCACAGCACGTGGAATCACGCGGATGACGCTCCAAACGGATCTGTCGCTAAAATTGAGAAACCTTTTAATTTCAACCCCTTGAAAAGTCAACCCGCCCTATTGCTAGGGAATTAACGTCGTATGAAAGGAGAACGTCAGCGACGGCACTTTCATCAGAAGCCTTTTACGGACTAGAAGTTTTTGTCATCCCTATTCCCGAGACATCTGAAGCTGGGAATTCCTAAGTGGTTTCTTAAGCAGTTTTTCTTTTCTTCCAGAAATGAAACGATGAGGAAGTCGTAAGCTTCGTCGTATTTTCAATGGTCACTCAAAGAATGTATCGTCGATTAAGTTCTCCCTTTCTCTATGAACGTTAGTATCTTCCCCTCCCGTTATGGCATATCATGAGCCGTGGCAGTGCGCGATGGAGGAAAGAGATGAGGAAGGCTTTATAAGAAAACTTGGATCAACCTACTTCATAAGAAGTAGAACTGATTCACACTTTGAATAAAGTATGATTAATAAAGTCCAGGATATCACATAAGAAGAGAGAGGCTTTGGAAGAGATTTTCCTGAGTTTCAACTTACATACCTATCTAGAGCAGCTTGAAAACGAAGCTTAGGAAGTTTGGCTTGTTAAAGGAACGAGAAGACGAGGCTCTAGTTTACTAGAGCCAATGGCGCGAATTCAACGCAAGAGGCTCCAAAGTAGCTTAGTCTAATGACTGATCGGAATACTTGTTGAAAACCTTCACACCGGTAATGCGGGCCACTCTCGGCACATTCCGCTGGCAGAGTTGCGACTGTTCCCCACCGACCGCTTCATTCTGCACGTCCTCAGTCACTGAACTCGACTAAGTTACTCCGTGACACAGACCAGCACCCGACACTCACTGAAAATCTCCTGGGTAAGATTAACACAACTCAGAAGGTACAACTTGAATAACCTCGGCGCCATATTAGCTGATTCGAAGTATTACGAACTATTGAGGTTATTCGACCGTGCCATTGAATCTCAACTTCCGCTCTTGTTCATTCAAGTATTTATGTACAAACTTGAGAAAGATTAGCGAACTCCTTCTCGTACATACGAAAATATCCTCCTTCGGGTTCAATACGTGACATGCAACAATCATCGCACCTAATTGTTTAAACAAATCGATGGCTACAGGACAACATGCGATATGAAAAAAATGGGTTTTGAGGTTTTGGATGATTTTTATTCAGAATTTCAAGCCAATCTCGTGGTCGCCTCATTTTTTTTTTGTCGGTAGCTATGGGAATGAGTTATTCCCGCTTATACAACATGTGTTATACCATTCTTGTCGGCAACAAGTGTTATCAAGGTGTTCTCCTGAATTGAGCTACTATCTAGATTCCAAAGCATGTAGCATGGTATCACAGGTTGCCCCACTTCTGCACTCTTCATAACACTAATTGTCCCATTATTTTTAAAACGTTTTTTCTCTCTCCTGAAAACCAGCCAAATTGTTATAACACATGTCCTGTAGCCATCGCAATATACTTGCCTTTATTGAGAGTAGATATTTTCACTTATCAATTTCGCATATTAGTGTTTGCGGCGATACTACCCCTTTTACTTGAAAAATGACAAAGGAATAAAGGATTGATTCAAATACGCTACCGCTATCTTTTCGATAGGTTCGGCTGATACGACATCGACGTCTAAACATCGATGTATCAGAATATCGATGTTCAAAAATCGATGTATCAGAATATCGATGTTCAAAAATCAATGTATCAGAATATCGATGTTCAAAAATTGATTTATCAGAATATCGATGTTCAAAAATCGATGTATCAGAATATCGATGTTCAAAAATCAATGTATCAGAATATCGATGTTCAAAAATTGATTTATCAGAATATCGATGTTCAAAAATCGATGTATCAGAATATCGATGTTCAAAAATCGATGTATCAGAATATCGATGTTCAAAAATCGATGTATCAGAATATCGATGTTTAAAATAGAAAATCGATGTCAATGTTAACATTGGATGAAAAACATCGATGTTTTAAAAGTCGATCAAAAGTTCTTCTTCATTATTGTTCTAGTCGAGCGCTTTTCTTTTTTTGCCTCTCCCTCGGCTAGTTATTTAACAACAGTTGTAAAGTAGTATTGTTGCGACCTTTGTACGAGGTTTTCGATTTTATAATCGGTTATAGCTGTTACTGACTCAAATATGATGTACTGTGTGATCTACGCACAGTTTATTTCACTACCCTACCGTTCGATGACGGTCAGTTGAGTGCTTTAGTCAAGAATGAAATCGTGACGAGGTATTTATAGCATATTCTCGCTGTATATGGGGTTCTGTATCTCGCCCTACGAAAAAAAACCTTGATAAGATTCTTATTTGCCGTGCGATGCGAGGAAAACAGCTGATGAAGCTATAAGGCCCGATAGGGCTGGAGATAGAGTACATCTTCCGGATAATGTCACCCTCGGTTTTAGTATAGTGAGGAACGTAGTACAGTTATCTAGGCCCTCAATTCACGTTTCAGTGATACTAAAAGGAAACAGTTGGACTATGATGAAGTGGTAGAGACCTAGGACTAAGGACCATGGTAGGTGTAAAACATCCGTTGAACTCAAGGGTGACAGGAACGGTATACTCACTCGTAACACCTTCATTACACCAACGCACCTACTGTTTTATGTTCAACGCAGCGCACACTAATATAAAAATAGGGAACGCCGGAGAACGTATCAAACAGGTTACTGCCTCGTAATGTTCAACAACCTTGAATGGGGTCCTTCTACAAAGGAGGAATCAGTCTTGCCACTGTACTAGGCTCTTCGTACCAGACGGCTCTTCATCGAAGTACCAACTTCCCAAACGCCTCCAATTTCTTCGACAAGTATGCATCACGAAAATGCCATAAAATAATGCCATAAAAAAACGGGATCATTTTTATAAAGCTAAAAATGTTATGGTACGACTTATGGTTATCTTAAAAATTCTGAGGAATTCTTGAACCCAATTCTTGAACCACATTGCTAGCTCAATATTGTAAGGGTATTTTTGGGGGGTTTTGAGGGGGAGAAAATTCGTATTTCCGAATGTTTTCCGGACACAGGTGTGTTTAGTATCAATTTCTATAGATTTTTGGACGCTGAATCGAATGAAACCATTGTGTGGTCGATAGCTTTAATGGTTGTCAAGTTATCGCAGCTTCATTTTCGAATTTTTGAGGTTTTCAGAAATTTGGCTCAATAGTTCTTGGAGCAATAAATATGATTGTATACTCGTCGAAATGCTCGTCAAACACTCTCATCATCTGAACCGTTAGGCGAAAAATTCAGCTTTCAATTCGAAAGTTAAGAAAAATAAAATTACAATAGTTGCCACGGAATTTTTACTGGTAGTTACCAATTATTTGTTTGGTGGGAACATTTACATCATTATTGAAGCAAAGGAATAATAAACCACTGTACAATCATTTGCAGCGTTTTTAATAATAATTGTACACTAATATTATCTAAATTTCTCGATTTTGTTATTGTTTATGCCTGTTTGCCAGCAAAAACTCCGCACTCTGCATCTCAATTTTTTTTACATACTTATTATCCCCTCTTTCCTTCTCATTCTCTTTTCCACAAACTCTGCACACCTCAGAAAATTACCGTTCGCCGCTCGCGCATCACGCGTATGACTCCATTTCTTTCCAGAGACTGAGGATTAAGCCACTCTACCGCAAAATTCCACTTTGGAAAAACATGCACCTCGCCTTTTTATCTCGTCCTGTTGTCACGAGGATTTTCCAAATCATCAAACCTGTCAACACAAAGCCAGCCCATCTCGTCGGGGCCCTCCTGAATTTCGTTTATGCAGCTTCGCCATTTGGTATCACCATTCCCATGCCGTTCAGGTCTCCTAGAAAATAGTCCACTCCGATTTCAAGGGCGCCTCACAACTGATACTCAATCATAATTTTGTTAGCTGCGGCAAATTCTTCCGAGCGATTTTCTGATCGATAAAAGTTATGAAGCCAACGAATTTCGGCTGTGTTGAAATCGCCTAAGCCTCTTAAAATGCTGTTTTTATTTTTTATTTATTTATATTTTTTTTTTTGCGATAAATTTTCACCACCATTTTTGGGCTCACTGTGGCTCAATTATATTGCCAGATCTAAACCTAAATTTTATTACTATTTTTCGGCGGGAAGGAGAAACTGTTGTCCAATAGCATTATGGCATCGAGAGATTTTTGTACGAGTTTTTTATTTATCGCAGCTCTGGTGAGCGATTTTGGATTTTTCATCGATTTGCGACTAGCTGCATAAATCGTTCAGGTATCAGCGCCCGTTCAGCTCGATGGGAGTAAAAAATCATCCCAACCATAGCGACCTGAGTTCGGTTTGAATTTAAAATTGAGTCGTTCAAAAAATTGTGGTTGGCACTTTGCCTCTGAGTTGACCTTGAAATTTAGTTTTTATAAAAAGCTCGCACCCTCAAAAAAAAAAAAAAACCTGCGTTTGTTATGGAAACTCCAAATTGTTACAATCAATAATAATCGAAAACGTATTCATATGAAACAAAATGAATTGATTTCCATTAAATTGTATAATTTTCTTCCATATAGAATTACAATGGTTAGAACAGAATACGCTGATTGACTGGGTAGCAATAATTTTGTCGCATTACCGTTGAAGAAGTACTGTAGAGAAGGGAGACAATATAAATGACCGATAAAACATTTGCCGGTCACCTATTGGCAATCCCTGGAGTCCCATACCAACGAACCGTATCCAATCGTTTCTTCGCAAAGTAGAGAAACTGTCCGTTCCTCGGAGACGTTAGGACAATCTAAAACAATAGGGGCGTAGACCCAACAGGAAATATAGCGAAATCAAGATTTCAGTCCATAAATTTTATTGGTTTCGATAGGGAAAAATATTTTTGTAATTAGTTCCTTGGGGTCATCATTGGTCGATCAAATAGAACTCGTACGTTTGAGATTTGAATGGCCACTGGTAGTTTTGTGACAACTATTTTTTTTAGGATGATTTGTGGTATACGGGGCGAATCAAGAGGAAACAAGGAGGTCGTTTTTATTTGATGATTTGTTCAACAAATGACCTCTACATCAATATCTAATCAATATAATAAATATCCCTCGCTTGTCATATAAGTTTTTTTCTACAGCTGTTTCGTAAATTTTTTTTTAATTTCAACCTTTATAACTTACTTCTCACTTCACAACCAATCTAAAAATACCGATAGAAATAAAGTTGAATATCTAAGACTATAAAAACCAGGGGTCGATCTTAACCATGGTCGTAAATAAGGTTTTTATAGCGGGAAATCCTCCATTAAGTAGGCGAAAAGAGCAGCGGGTTTAGCACAAAAAAACTATCCCAAGACAAATTGTGCATGCAACTACAAATACTCCAACTGATCTAACATTGTCATTAATATACATAGCATCATTTAAATATATTCATTTCAAGTTACCACTTTTTGGCAAATTCAGTGTAAAATCGTTGTATAAATCGTGAAAAAAATAGATATGGTCCCTTTTGAACGTGTTGTTGATGAATTTCCCCCGTTTTCGGCAAAGTTTTGTTTGAGGAAACTTTGTCGCACCACTTCCCGCGAAATTTCTCGGTTAAAATTTTTTCCTCAGTGTTATATTGGACTTTTGAACCAATTTCATAGCAATGGCACGGAAAAGGTACTACGTTAATTTAAATCCTATAAATTAGTAGTAGAATGAAGAGTTAGATAAGCAGAGCTAATTAATGCAAATACGGCAAATAACTTGAAACGCGATTAACTCCAAATGAAATCATTCGAAAATATCATTAAATGGACTTTTTTCGTCGTCTTGAAACGAGCAATCAAAATTTTCTCTTTGAAATTGTTGACAACGCTGCACGCTGTAATTATCTTATTTTATTAAATTTACTTCGTAAGACACGGTTATTACGTTTATGTTTAGCATTTGTCGAATTGCGACATCGCGCTCTCTAAAAACCATAGTGTCCTAATGTTCGTGATAGGCTCGATGGAAATTGCAGTATTCACCATACAGCCGTTGAACAGCGATCTCATATACGTCACATAATATTATGCTGTGAGCTGTAGAGTTTGAAACAGTAGCTGTATTAAGCGATCAAGTTTCAATTAGGCCGCAGTATATAGAACGTAATTGAATACATTATCAATCGCGACTATTTACTGTCGGGTGGGCGCCATAATAAAACTAATCTCCTTAATGGGATCTTATTGCACCTGGTGAGCTATAAGAGGGAGTTGAAATCCTCCGTAATGGGGGTATTGGCTGAGTTCGGCTGG
Organism: Tupiocoris notatus; assembly: GCA_037159825.1. Classification (NCBI taxonomy): domain Eukaryota; kingdom Metazoa; phylum Arthropoda; class Insecta; order Hemiptera; family Miridae; genus Tupiocoris; species Tupiocoris notatus. The sequence goes on from JASJUZ010000090.1 coordinate 1,994,178, forward strand.
GATTGGGAGCCGATTCAGCCGCATCTCCGTTGCGTCGGTTAGTCCCAACAGTAACCGAATAAAGGTCATTCCCATCGTATTGCCTGGGACCTTCCGATTGTTACTGAGCCCCCAATACCGGTCACAACTCCCCCAATACCGGTCGCCCCTAATCAATGCGACTCACATTGGAGCATTGCGTACACGTTTCAATAATTAGCTGTCAGAAATAATAATCCGATGTACTTGACTCAAGATATTATTTTTGAAATGATTGATTTCATGTAAATAGTACAATAGAGGGAAGAAGACATTTTTTCTGGTGTATTGTACACTCTAGTGGGGAATTGTGGGATCGTGGTGATCAATGAAACAAATTTGGCGACTCAAAAGTGATAATTTTGTTTCACCTCTCACTGTAAATCTTGTAGACCTACTTTAACTAATTCGTTACCATAATTCAAGGTTATCACAGTAAATACCTTCAGTTTTCCATTTTCAAGCCGAAGAAGCACAGAGAAAACTTAAGAAATTATTTTGTTAGTTTGTTACTATTCGCGCGACTTTGCAAGATTTACGAAGAGGAAAAATGTAAAGATATTTCTGAAACATGTAAAGAAATTTAAAAATGTAAAATGTAAATATATAGTTGAATAAGGAAGTTTAATAAGAGGAAACTGCCCGAGTAAAGGTGATATTCATATGAAATCCTCAGTCTGCATTGCTTGAACGTTTCGCGCATCTGCTACTAGAGTGCACTGCTGACATTTTGAACAAGTTGTCAGTCTACGTGTCCTTGCGTCCGTCTTATCACCTAGAAAAATAATTGGAATTCGATCCACAGCTCCAGGAAATGTTCTCCCAGTGCAAATAATACGACGTGATCGACAATTCGATACCCAACACACAGTACTTCCGAAGTACAAGATATAAAACATTCGTCCATCTTGCTTGTTGCGATTTTTACAAATCATGAAAGTCAATATTTTTGATGGGTCAAAGGCAGTTTTAAATATTTTAAAAACTTACCGATTACGGTGAGGTTGTAGCGGAAGCTTCTCGTGGGCGTGTTCCTGAAATCGACCCTGCATCGGTAAGTGCCCTGGTCATGACGTCGTATGTCTTTCAGGACTAAAGTGGCCGGGTTGGGTCCCGTCCTGAAGGATGCTCGTGGTCCAAATACTTGAGGAGCCGACCAATGCCTCCCTTCCATCATCGGTTTACCTCTTACGTCCACACTGTAATCGGCAACAAAAAAGAGGAAAAAATATGAGTATACATGAATTCATCAAGTGCAATTGCTGCACAAAGTTATATACCTACTGACATATATAAGAAAGCTTAACGCGATCTGTAGACACGAACTTTTCAATATGTGTAGCTGCGAGTGAATATTTTCATGAGGCACTTTTGTCAACATGTGGAAATCCATCGCCTGTTATCGGGCTTGTGGTCAGATAAAGTTTTGGAATGTTTCCCTTTTTAACATTCCGCTCTCGGTACAGGGCGCTAGGACTAGTTTTCGATTTTGATTTGACGTTTCATCGACCGCTTGGCTTGAGATGAAAGAGTATACTGCTCAGACTCGATTCTGATATGTTTCCCGAGTGGAAGCAACCGGAGGGCAGCAAGGTAGCTGAGTAAATCCCTTAGGGGTCTTTGGGTCGAAAAACTGAGGTTGCCTGATGAAGAGCAGGCGAAAAGAAGTTGGACAAGGATGATGGGAACGGACGGCAAAAGCCTATTGGAATGTAACGGAAGCAGGTCTGACGTTCACCCTCGGGGATCAACAATTTCTTTGAAGCTAGGCAAGCAAATTGAATGAATACCTGTATTTTCTATTTATTTTCCCTGGTACCATTTTTATCGCGACATTCACGAGCGAGGGGATTGTTTTCTGTATTTCAAAAAGACGGAAAAAAACACGAAAACAGCTCAACGCGAAAGTAATAAGTTTAATCTACGACTAAGATTTTGTGAAAAGAGGTAAATTATGGTTTTTTTAGAACTATTTGGAATCCCGTGAATTATTTAGGCAAGCATCGTTACGAATACTCAAGTTTCAGATTTAAACTTTTCACAAACGGTGAAAAAGTCGTAATATAGCGGCAATTGTTGGTGCATTTTTGTCGACTTACGGATTGGACAAATTTTCATTAAACAAATTCAATAAATTGGAGGTATATGCTGATTCCATAGAGGACGAATCTAACTCTGAATAATCACTTGTAGCAACGTCTGTAATCATTTTTCTTGTCAAATTGGACTAGAGAGTAAAGAGTAGAGTAAACAAGGTGTTTCACCTTGGATTTTCGTCCAGCTGGGATACTTTCCCGTCGTGGACGTCGTCCAGCTGTTCACATAGGGGAATCAGAAGATTATCAGTCGATACTGCACTTTTAGTTTTGACGATTTCGCTCGTGGCTACTCATTGCCTCACCCCCCTGAGTGTGGAGGACGAAGGGTCGGGCCAAACATTAGTTGGACCCCAGCCGGATTCGAACCCGGCACCACCGTGTAGAGAGCTAACGCTCCATACCACTACACCACGGGTGGCCCCTGTCAAATCGGACTACACATTTCAACATAACAGTCACTACACAGGCGAAGCGTGCTGACTATCGAAATCGTGAATTTCGAATCAATTAAACATCAAAAGTAGCTAAAACAAAAATCACCTTTTTATCGTTAGGGCAGTAGAGACATCGAGGATAGGTACCAGATAAACTCTCTTTAAATGGAACAGAAAAATGAATTATTATGGAATGACTAGCAATAAAGCATCATTTACCAAGTCGAGCGATATCAGAAGATCGCTATGGAAGCGAGATGCTTAACAACAAAAACAAACTCATTCACCGTTGGATGAAAGATGTTTTCGTTAGAGCGGACGAAAATGAATATGGCTGGAAAAATTTACAATTGGAAATGTAAAGGGAAAATGTATATCAAAGGAATAGAAGGGGCTGAAGAGCAGTGGACAGTGAGTAGGTAGAAAAGTTTTATATGCATCAGGCGAAGAATTATAAGAGAGGTAAAATGTTAAAGATCAGAAGACCGGAGCGGTCCTAGGAAGTAGCTCTCTTTATCCTTTTGGCCCAAGATGGAGGGAGCTGAGTCCCTGAATGCCCAAATTTCCAACTCTCGTTCTTTGATTCAGGGGCTTAAATGAACGAAGCGCTTTTAACCCACCCTCGCTCACTTCCACCTTTTCAGACGACGAAGGCTTTTAGAAAAACCATAAAAAGCCCGCGAAGAAGTCGAAGAAGGGTAGAAAACGGCTGTGAGGACTACGGCTCTTTGGGCTTTTGCTAGTGTTGGTGAAATAATACTACATTTTTCCGTTAAAGGGACACGCCATCAGATTTGCTCTTGCGTTCTGACTAGAAGATTGACTGCTACGCTGATCACAATTGACATTTCCAGCTAATCGTCGAAAGTCGTTAATTACAAGCGGCCCGAGCGGTTAGAAACAATTCCCATCGTCGAACCTCTTAAATTTGAAGCGAGCTCGAAAATGATAATTATTGCGAACGGAATTAACAAAGGCATTGAATCGGTAAGATTTCCCGAGCATTTTTCTCTGCTCATGATTGATGGACACGGATAGAGTAAGTTACAATGCTGTCAGCAGTCTTCCAGCGGTTAATAGGAGATACAGGTGATTGATGGAAGTGTTTCGTCCGGACAGCTATGTCTTATACGGCGAAGGGGAATAATCGGATTCAAACCACATATTTACGCAGGGAACTGGAAGTGTGATCATGATGTCCATCCGCACGGAATGGATCGCAAAAAAAATTCCATCGTCCCTCGCTCAGATCGAGTGTCTGCTGTAAAAATGACAGAACGTATCATCATGCCTCCTTAAAAAACAAATAGAATCAAAAAATTCTTTCTGGTGTTCTTCCTAAGGATGAGATTTCTGATTGAACCGAGTGCTTTCATGATTGAAGCATTAGAAGTATTTTCCGTTAAGGTTTCGAGGTTAATAAACACCTATCGTCACAATTTTTACAAAAATGTTTCCAACTGAGCAGCAACATAATTATGTTTTGAATAAAAGCAAACATCACTGGTTGCTGTTCTTGGAGACATGCTAGTTTTTCCCATTCTCCAACTTGTCGACTTCGGCATAACAACTGAGCTCAGAGACCCTTACATTAATAAATGGTATGTTGGTGGTTCCAAGAAAATTCATCATTCCATGTATCACAAGTCCTGTTATTTATGCTAAAAACATCGAGTTACCTTTGGAATTACAATCAGAATAAATAAATGCTTCTTTTTTTGTCATTTCATAACAATGTAGAATTTAAACTGTTGAATTTAAAAGGAAATGGGTATAAAAACCTGCGATTTCAGTTTTATTATTAACAGCATCCTTAATTATTCCATATTATTATTAATTCAAATATTCACGTTATTTCTTCGTTCTGTAGGAAGTGCACTTGTTTCGAAATTCTAAGTTTCCCATGTCTTTCTAGCCCCATAGGAAGTGTTACTCAGTTCTTGCCTATGCTATAATTTCCCTTCCTAACAAATCCTAAATTCTTATCTTCAAGCACTAATCTTCGCAACCTATTCGCCTCACTTTGGATCACGCCAATTCATATTTGTATTTAATTTTTTTTTTGCATAATTTATTTTACAGGACGAATCAATCCTGTGGGCATATTGCCACCATTGCAATTTTCCAGCTGGCTACCCAGCCAGAGAACTGTTCAAAGCCTTTTCGTAATAATGTATTTTTTGGCTGATATTTTAAATTATTTTTTAAAAATATTTAAAAAAATATATTTAATTATTAATTGATTTAATTTAATAATATATTTAAAAAATTTAATTATTTTAAAAATAACTTTCCTGAGGAGGCCTATGGCCAAAACGCACATGTTAAAAGATAAAATAATGCGCTCTGTTAAAAGAAATAACCTCAAGAGAACGCCATCGAACTACTAAGAACGAATAGGTACTAAGAAACGAACCAGCGGAGTTTGGAAAATATTCGAATTTTGATAATTTTGATTTTTGTCTTTTCTCTTACCGCAGACTAAAAAACATAATAACAGACACAAATATTTGGATGTAGGGAAAATGCAATTTTTCCCCAAAATTATTGCTACGGTTCCAAATTCAATGTATTGAATGAGATCTATTCACGGTCAAAGAAATAATTTAATTATGAGATCGTGGGAAATCGGTGAATGATGATAGTGCGTATTCTAATCTGACAGGGAACATGCTAATAAGGATTGATAGATGAAATAAAATATTCATACGGTTCTTCGACCCGTAAGAAAGAACTCTATATTCCTGGCCCCTTCCTATTCATTATTCAATATGACGACCGCGGAGGGGGGCCGTCAGATTTCCACTAGTAACCATAATTTACCCTCGTCCGTCCCATGCTCATCTTGCTTATTTCGTGCTGTCGCTCTTAGCCAAGCTATCAACGGTTATTCGTCACGCGAAGTCTCATTCGCTGCAACTCGTCCTCACCATTCGCATATTACACAGCCCTGTATGTTCTGCTCAGCCCCACTTCATATGCGCGACTCCGTCTCTCCTCTTTCAGCAACGCGCGCCAGCAGCCTTTTCGCATTCGTTCCCATTAGAAATATATATCTCGCCAGCGACGGCGAGTGTGTTATTACCATCCCGCCCAATTCCTGAAATGCGCTTCAGCGGCCTCCATTCTAATTAAGTTGATGAAGGGCCACCCTAGCCGACTTTAGCACTCATCAGCAAACAGTTGCTACCGAAAACCCGGCCGCCAGTAGATTTGTTCTCGCTCCCCTGCATTACGCGAATCTGCCACTTACTCACTCATCTGCAGGCATCACATCCTTCTCTATGTGTCAGTATTTTATTCTATCGAAAATAAATAAATATCGCGGGATGCGAAATTCGATTGAACGATTTCGACAACCGCGAATTGAAAACTTAACGCTCTAAACTGATGACTTTATGACGATGCATTTTGTAGGATTAAGGAGAAAGCGACTGCTAAGCTTCCCAAATGAGCGAAAGTGATCTATCAAGGTCCAACTCAACTCAATAGTACTAGAAAATTTGCGATGACGTATAATAATTGTAGTGTACCTACCTACAACTTGATAATGGAACTGTAATAGTGGTAACCCTGGGTGGAAATACCGTCAACACTGTACTTGATTTGAGATACATTAGATTGTTATCTATTGCCTCGTGCTCGCATTCAATTTACTTCCCGAATCTCTATCAAAGTATTATTTAATATTTCATTATAATGTACTAATACATTACAATAATAAAAATAATAAACTAAAAATAAGAATAATAAACTAAAAATAAAAATAATAAACTAAAAATAAAAATAATAAACTAAAAATAATAAACTAAAAATAAAAATAATAAACTATAATAATAATAATTATTATTAAGCGTTCTTTTAGATTTTAAAGCATTATGTTTAAATATCCAATTAAAAAAAAAATTAAATTAAAAAAAATAAAAAAATAAAAACGTTCGCTGTCAAAACGTCAAAAAACTGTCAAAAACTGTCAAAAACGTTTCTATAAGAGCTATACGTTCGAAATTTTGACTGTAAATCATTCTTGGCCACCCAATGCCTCAATTCTTTGGCTAATGGGCTACGACATAAATTTACATTGGAAAATTACACCTCAATCCCCTCTTGCAGAAACTGACTTTTTTCAAACGTTTCATCTTGCAGGTGCTTCATCAGTTCAACTCGAAGAGTATAAGTTTTCTCACTATGTATTTCTCACTGTTGTACCCGACTTTGAAAGTATGTTGCTGACTCAAACATGGAAGTACTGTGTGTAATGAACACATTAGTTTTACACGTAACGTATTTTCAGTTTGGGGCCAGAATTCTGAAAACAAAATAAAATTGGAACTGACGATTTTCCTCGAGTTCTTCAGCTGAAGAGGAATGGACGTAATTTGAATTGCTGATAATGCTCAATCAAAATCGTTCGACGATAGAGAACTCTTTAAGGTTGCCAATGTTCAACTATCCGTGAGTAGCAACCTCTCGTGATAACACAACGTTGAGGAGGTTCCCTCACTAAAGGCAAATATTCTACTATTGCTGAGTTGCGGCGCTTGTGGTTCGACGGAGTCGAGCTGTAATAGTATCATAACGTAGCGCATTGGCGCTATCACGCTGTGTGGGCGGCTGGGGATTGAACGAAGACGGAGGCCAGCAGGACAACAGTTGTTGGCCCCCAACATGCCAAACAAGGAGGGTAGACCGCGAGAAGAGACTGCATGTTTGGGAGTAATTCACCTTTCGGAGGCAGAGGATGAGGCAAGGAGCGCGAAGCACGAGAACCATGCGAAAAAATAAATCTCCCGTTGAAGCAGGCTAAAAATGCTGTTAGGTCGAGTAATGCGTTGCTCTCCATGTTCACAAATCAAGTGAATGGATTGAGATGCCACTTAGGTATAACGTGGGAAAGAAAGAACCTATGCAATGGGATAGGAGAGGGATGTTGTGCTAATAGTGAGAGAGAGGATATACCTAGCGCCAGGCGGGTTCATTACCCTATAGTCGATAAAGGAAGAAAACACGGCAGTGGCCCGCTCTACTCTGCTGTTAGCATGTTTTTTTTTTTTTTTTTTTTTTTTTTTTTTTTTTTTTTTTCTCTTCTTTTCATCCCAGTTTATATCAGCTATCAAATGCGACTAGTTGAACTTCGAGAAACTTTAGCATCGGTGGATATTTGCATTGGGAGAAGAATTTCTGAAAATATTTCTTGAAATTTCAGGAATTTTTCAGGGAGATATGGCAATATTTGTCCTGTGCGTTATCCACACTATACAAAACAAGTTTTGTAACGCGGTCAAAGTTGGTCATATTCGAAGCAATGAGATCCGAAAAATACAATAGCGCTTTAATAAAATAACTGAAAATTCGTTCACCTACTTTTCTTTTTCTATTTTTTTCTCGACTACGTTTCTATTCAGAATGATGGCTCATCATCGAAAACTATGCACAATCCGTCGTTCATCGGAGTGTTATGCGGGTACAGTATAGAATAATTTTCCCCCCATTCCATTGTTATCCATTCCGTAGTTATTGTTAGCCCCGTTGGCAGCCTCAGAAAGAGAAAAGTTTCTTGTAAAAGCTGGACACAAGTCTTTTTTAGCCGACTTCAAAAGGAAGAGGTTACTATGGTTGACTTGCGTTTTTTTTTTGTTTTTTTTTTTTTTTTGTGTTTTTTTTTGTGTTTTTTTTTGTGTTTTTTTTTTTTTTTTTGATAGTGGATATGTTCCTGATTATAGCTCTCCACTAAATTTGATTATCAGCTCGGCCTCACAATACCTTCAATTACTTCGTTTTCGTAGAAGTACAGAAATGAAAGATACATTCCACTTCCGGAAATTCTTTTTCCAGTTTATGTACATCACTCCATTTTCCTAGCAAATGTTACCCCGCTTGAACTTCGTACTCCTTCGCCAGCAGCGAGCCACTACAATGAAATCGTTTTCATGTCAGTGAGTGAAAGACTTTATTGGCGCTTTCTACTTACCTAGAGCAGCTCTCTAGAGAGGTTAAATGTGGAATTCATGTCGGTTGTCTTCCGAACCGTTGCTCCGAGCGAAACCACTATCGAAACCGTTGCTTGAGGCGTTCCAAACCTGAAACGACTCCAGTACTTCCCCAGTTATGACTATGGCGCTACTAAATCGATCTACGCGGATCGGAGAGAACTAAAACACCTAACAATTTACGCCTAATTTGAATTTACGCTAATTTCGTTCTAAAAGTCAAAAACTCCGAACGCAAGATTGTTTCAAAAACATATACTTGCCGACGCTAAATGCTTTGAACGTTTTTTTTCCGTGGGTTCTAATTGACAATACCACGGATATATTGGATAGTGTGAACTGAGATGCTGTTGGAATATCTATATAAATAAAAATACAAGACGAGGAGGAGGAGAAGGTATACTATTGATTGTAAAGTCGGCACTTTGAAAATCCGTTCGAAAAAATGCTCGCGCAAGGGAAAAATGTGTGAGGAGATAAAAAAAAATTTGACGCTATATTCGTCTATCAGGTCGAAAATGATATGGTAGAAAAATCGTCGATCTTCAATTTTGGCCTTTGAATCGTCTCGGGGGAGGTTTATGTAAAAATTCTACCTCTTCCGGAACCACGTTTTTCCGCAGTTATTGGCGATTTACTCAAGATTTTCTCATAGGAGCCTGCAAATTTTACTACAGATATTTGTAGATTATTAAATTCTTTAAACGAAAAAGTACAAGAATTCGTTCGTCGGTTAAGTTTAGTCGGAGGTAGGAGGAGAGGAGTGAGAAACTGGGGCAAGGTAATCAAATTTTGATCATATATTCGTAAAATAGAGACAAACTCATCGGGTGAAAAAAATTTTTTTTATTAGGCCTTCGTTCAAATTTTATTGAACTTTAAAATAGTATTACCCGATTTTTTGCGTTTTTTCACCTGTTGTTCGCAAATAACTTTTGAACCGACCATTTTTACATAGGTATATTACTCAGAGGCGAGAAAGAGCTATCAAAATCCCACAATTTGCTGTATTTAATTATATCCCCGCGGAGCTATTAACGTTTGAAGAAAACTCAAAACACGTTTTTTGACATAAAGTGGAATATATCTCGAGAGCTATTACATACGCTAGCCTTTTTTTATATTTTTAATGGATTTTACATTAAATTTTCTCCATTTGCTTCCACAGCACCTAACCATTCACATTTCGCGAACGTGAAAAAAAAATCCCAAAGTTGAAACTTCAAAAGTTGGAAAATCGAAAAAAATTCGTAAAATAATATTAGTTGTTCGAATTTGATTGCTTTCACTTTAAATTCAAACTCTACGTCTAATTTCCTGTAAGAATAATTAATTATTCAAATTTGAACAGTATTGTAAGTATTTGTAACGGATTTTCAAAGTTGAAAAACGTAGGAAAGGCGTAGTATCAAACTGGAAAAACATATAGTTGTCGTGAAATTTCCGCCGTTTTGACGTCATATTCGGATTCAGCGTTAAATTTCCTATAAGAATAGCTTTCAAAATCGCTTTAAAACGAAAATTTAATTTTTCACTATTACGGAGCTCGGAATTTCGGCCGGCGAAAAACCCGATTTACGGAAAATAATTTCTCTGGCTCTGTTTAAATTTTTTTCACCAAATTTTTTGCTATGTACGTGTGTAGGGCGTTCAAATGAAGACTCCTGCATAATAAAATAACAGATTCGCATTTATTTTGACCCCGAAAATCGCGGTTAAAGACCCATTTTCGAGCATTCAAAAACCAATTTTTTTGGACCACTTGCAGATTTTTCCGAGAAATAAAAAAAATCACAAAAATACATCTTGGTAAGATACAACTCTCCTGAAAATTTCAGATTTTTATCTGCCTTGAAAGACGAGTAAAAAATCGTTAACTGATCGGTTGAAAAAAATCGCAGGGGTCCCCCTTGGATTTTTTGTGGAAAATTTTTTGAAATGGATTCCGCTCAAATTCAGCATAATGATAGTTGATGATGTGTACGTGAATAATATATGGTTCATTCTTTGTTTCTTTCGCACTAAATAGATGAAAATAACGTTTAAAGTTGGAAAAAGTGATTTTTTCGTGTATAGTCCACTATTATTGTAGAATAACGCAAAAACGGTTGAGAAATGGATAGGTACATTACATTGGGAAAATATGGGCAACCAAATTACCTATCTTTTGGTATATTCAAACATCTCAATTGACGACTTTTTGTTTGAGTTATCCACTGTGAAAGTTACAAATCTTTTTCTTGGGCGATTACAATGGAATCATTCATTCTTACCCTGGTATCGGCTTAAAAATTGGAATACTGTTGGTCCAAAGATGATTCGATCAACGGAACGGAATCTTTTTTATTAGACAGATATTAGGATTTTATTAGATATTTGGATGAGCTATTTCTAGTAGATATAGATGGGATTATATAAGATATTTTCTTAGATTATACAGCCTTGAAACGTAAAACATCAAATTTTGAGGGGTGTCAGAATTTTTTCTTCTTTGGCAATTACATTGGTTTACTATCGAATAATAAACCAAAATTCGTCTTAGTCGTGCATTTGCAAAAATGATCTTCTGAATGTGTAATCGAGGCAAAAGGATAACTAAATGACTGTATAATCATCTGCAGCATTTTTCGTCATAACGATGGAAAAAAATATCCGCTCCAAAATTGTTTCCAGCTACCAGTATTTTATCAGTTACAAAATTTATCCAAGCCAGTTCATTGTGCCCAGGCATCATCCATAAACGAAGGCGTAGTTTACGATTGGAAGGTAGCGGTAAGAGATATCAAGTGAAAACAAACTTCCCCGTTTAATCGAGTAGTGATACAACTAACAGTCGTCAGTGTGATTTCAACGGAGGGTGAAACGTAATTGACCCGTTAAAGCCATCGATTCATTTACAGAACGGCAGCAATTGCAGATGAAAGGGAAGCTACACTCGGCCGAAGAAAGTTTTGATCACCGTCTGACGAAAGTCGGCGAGAGTCGGGATTCAGAACTGAACTTCTCTTAATTTCATAGCTGTCTAACTATCCGACCGAATAGCAGGAGGGATAATTTCATTCGAAGCTACTCGTGTTTTCACACCAACTGTTTACACATCACTCAGTGCAATGTTTGAGAAATGCAATAGAAATTATGCAGATCAAAAGCGCTTAGTAAACATTAAGAAGCACTGATCTCCTCTTTGATCAGCGGATTGCTGCCTATTTGGATTAAAAATGTATTATACATATTATGATGAGATATTCATAAATTGGAAATTTCTATTAAAATTGGGATTGGAAATTCTATTTTAATTTCTATTAAAACGTGTAGCTAATTCAATTGGATTAATTTTTATTTATTCATTTATTCAGTTTTCCCCAATCAATGCAACCGTCCTCCCATACTCGACCACCGTGTTAAAAATTCAAATACAGTTAACTGTTATTTAAAAAAAAAAAAAAAAAAAAAAAAAAAAAAAAAAAAAAAAAAAAAAAAATTGGATTAAGTGTCTAAAACTTTGAAAAAGTCCGAGTTGATGAGTTGATAAGGCGACTATACTAAGTAAAATGACAAGGAGTGAGTTGTTTGGTTTTAGCATTTTCTCGCGAGAAAAGGCGATTAATCTACCTTTAAGAATTATTTTGTTGAGCAGTCGTAGCATATTCTTGTAAATTCTGATGGCGGTAAAAACAAAAATATTGAAACCAACGCTAAGCCCCTCTGGCGGTTGATATCAACGTCATCAACAGTCCAATCTCTCGACGAAGAGCTTGCGCACAATATCTTTCGATTATAAAAACAACCAGCACGAGATTTTACTGCCATGTTAAAAGTTATTACGAAGATGTATTTGGGATCTTTTCCAACAGTCCCCAACTTAGATAAACTTTCGTAACAAGTCTTCGTCTAAGGTCACTAACAACTCAACCAATCTTCTTCCCCACTGGAACGATTCAAGTTCAATATTCGTTGTTGAAAAATATTCGTGCGATGGAACCTATGACCGTGAATTTCCCTGAGTAGATTTTTAACCCCTAGTAAAATGCCTCATCGTTGAATTTAAAATCACCTGAATTCATATTCATTCATCTAGTTCTGAATAAACATTATTTGGGGTTCGAATGGAAGGCGTTTTAGATCCTTATTGGACCCCTACAATATGACTAAATTTTCGTAACAAGCAACTCATCACCCTTTAAAATTTGTTCTCAGATCATATTCTAGTAAATGATATCAAGATTGTTAGAAAATTTTCATAGTTGCCACCTTGGGATTTTTTACAATACTTAATTTCTGTTCACTGATGTTCGAACCACCGAAAATATAAAGGAAATAAATTATTATAAGAAATTAGCGAAGTTTACATCGAGAAAAACCGATGATGCTGAAAACGCGAAATGGACCTCAGTCTATAATGAAACAGGTCCAAAATTAAAGTGGAGACGAACAATTGATTATTTTACACTTTCCCAATGAACATATATTTCTTTACGCCTCGCAATAAAGCGCTGCAAATGATGCTACGATGGCTTATGATTCCTTTGCTTCAATAATTATTTAAGTAAACCAACAATTTAAGATAATACCTTGTCGGAACATTTGTGTACGTTTCTCCAAACAACAGCTTGGCAATCAAGTGGAAACTCCGTAGCAATTATGGTAATAATAATCAATTTTATTTTTCAATTTAGAAATTAAATTATTCGCCAAACGGTACAGCTGAAGAGAGTGTTTGACGACCATTCCAACGAGTATAGAACGAATATTATCCTCCAAAAATCCTCGAGTTTATCGATCAAGTCAAATTTCTACAAATCTCGCAAATTCCACACGAAAGTTGCGATAACTCGAGGACCAATAAAGCAAAAATTTATAGAAATTGATACGAAATACACCTTTTCCTGGAAGACGTATGAAAATACGAATTTTTTCCTCTTCAAAACCTCTCAAAAATACCCTTAAAATCGAGGTAGCGATTTGGCGCGAAAGTTGAACCATTGTCAGGCCAAGAATGATTTTTGGTGAAAATTTCAAGAATTTAGCTATTATAGTTTCGTCAGAAAAGTGTTGACGGCGGACGAACAGAATTTTTTTTATTGGATATTCGGATTCTACATGCCTTGAAACGCAAAACATCAAATTTTGAGGAGGGTTAGAAATTTTTTTTGTTGGGCGATTAGAATGGTTTATTATTGAATATTAAACCCAAATAATTAATTGGGATGACCAATAATTTAATCCTGTAATTTACCAGATGATAATCCAACGAGGAATTCCTCACTGGCGCGAGAAGAATGGTGCGAGAAGAATGGTATTCTGAAGGAATTGGAAGAATTCGGCTGCTGGCCGAGTCAAGATACGTTCAGCGCATGACGTGTATTCGCATTATTAGATAGCTGGCCGACGCGGAGGTAGCATCTGGAGACCGCAAGAGGATAACATGATGACTACACGATGGTGGAGGAGAGACAGAAGATAGAAATGAAATAAGGAATTGCGACGAATAGAATCGAAGACGTCTGGAAAATAACTGGCAAGAAAAGGACGGCGCAGCGAATCATATTGTATTGGCGCTGTGGTATGTAGGGGTTGAAGCTAGGCTGATGTTCCTTGCGAGAAGGGAGACATCTCCTTGGAAGACAAGTCGTCTCTAGAGATAGCCTTCCAAACAGTGGTGAGGTTATCAAATAAAATTAAGGGGAAGTTGATGGATGGTGTGTCATTAGTAGGAGCGTTTAGGCTCTTCCCTTCGTGGCGAATGGTATATCAATAATGAAGGAACAGCGATGCGGTGAAGAATAGGAAGTCTCATGCTCGAAGAACCCATCATGTCTAACTGAGACAAACTACCCTGTGGAGCTTTCAGTGGCAAGGGGAATACCATCGTGTTAAAAGACGAAAGGCAAGTTAAGACGAGAGGCCCATACGGCGAACAGTCAGAAGTCGGCCCCAACAACACCAGGAGACAGGAACAGGACACATGAGTATGAGGAATGGCACTGAACGTTACGAGAGAACGATGACCGAGGAAGAAACCCTTGTCCAGGATATTGCGACACAGAGCGACCCCAGCTTCTCTAGATATTGTTCTAGAGAACAAACGTTCTCGGATCATTCAGACCACGATGCAGAGTTGTTGAGTTATTAAAGTATTTTTGTGGACGGTTCCGTTAAATCTTAACGAAATACGTTAGAGTTTCTTCTGTTATTGCACAAGCGTATTTTAATTTCATGGTCTGTAGAATATGTAGGGATACCGTCTATTAATTTGTAACCATTTTTGTCATAAAATTGATCTTCATTTATTCAAAATTCCATATCAATATCCTATTCATATTTCAATATTTTCAATTTTCGCGTTTCTCTCATTATAGAGATTTTGGTACATTGTTGAATAACAAATCTTCGCAAAAGCCGAAGAAATGTTGAATTTAATCCCACCTCAAAATTTGACGGTTTACGTTTCAAGGCATGTAGAACCGAAACGTGGAATAAAAACGGTGCAATTTATTGTACAGAAGTTCATTATCCATCCATATGCTCAACTATTGGTGTTCGCATTTGATTTTGGTTTATTATTCAATAATAAACCATTGTAATCGCCCAAGAAAAAAAATTTTATAACCCCCCCTCAAAATTTGATGTTTTACGTTTCAAGGCATGTAGAATCCGAATATCCAATAAAAAAAATTCTGTCTGTCCGCCGTACGCCGTACGCCGTACGCCGTACGCCGTACGCCGTACGCCGTACGCCGTCAACACTTTTCCGGCCAAACCATAATAGCTAAATTTTTGAAATTTTCACCAAAAATCAATCTCGGTCCTACGACGGACCAATTTTCGAACCAACTTAATAGCTCAATTTTAAGGGTGTTTTTGGGGGGTTTTGAGGGGGAGAAAATTCATATTTTCCAAGGTTTTTCAGGAAAATGTGTACGTGGTATCAAATTATATAGATTTTTGGACGCTGAATCGAATGAGACCATCGCCGGGTCGATAGCTTCATTGGTTCTCGAGTTATCGCAGCTTTTGTGCCGAATTCGGGAGATTTTTAGAAATTTGACATGAGGGTATAACTCGAGAGTTCTTGGAGCTATAAAAATCGTTCTATACTCATTGGAATGGTCGTCGAACACTCTCTCCAGCTGTACTGTTAGGCAAAAAATTTAGTTTTTAATTAGGAAATTGAGAAAAATAATATTAATTAAAATTACAATAGTTGCTACGGAATTTTCCCCGATAGTTACCGATCTATTTTTCGGTTGAAACGTTTACACATGTTCTGAATAATTACTATCATAAATGGATTGGATTCTGAAATTATTATTGAAGTGAAGAAATAATAAACCACTGTACAATCATTTGCAGCGTTTTTAGACTGGATCTGATTGGTCAAAAAATGGGCAAAGTGCTTTTTTTTTTAAATTCAATTCATTTGAACCACTAAATTTTCTTCAGACAAAATCTTAGTTCATTGTGTATTTACTTAGTGTGGATAGGATCATTGATGCACTGGTTAATCGATTTTGATAGCCCATGTATATTATCGATATTCGCGATAAGTGTTGTCATCAAAATAGAACGAGAAAAATAAACAATGATTTGCCAAATTAGCTAAGAAAATATCGTTCCTTTGGACCGCATTATGTGTAATTATACTTCTAATTTCAATAACTCAAACCTACAATTTTGGTATCGATGATTCAGATAAATTTTACCAATGAATTCGAAAAATCTATTAATTATCTCCTATGTGAATAATAGCTGTTGTGAAGGATACAGTAGTTTGAGATTTACGAATCCTTAATAATAATAATTGAAAAAAAATTGGAGAGTAAGAATAGGATTCTGTCTACCAGAATATATTTCGTTCAGAATTCATAATCTGTGACGACAGGCGTTCCGGTTTTTTATTCTCAACCTAGCAGAAATCGCGGTCGGATAATGGAAAGCTAGGTCATAAATTGCTCTTGCTATTAAATTAATGGAGAAGGGTTAAAAAAGGGATCGTCTAATAAATGTGTTTAATTTGGACGTTACCTCTCGGGCAGTATATTTTTCACGGAGTTACCTTCGCACAGATTTAATGAAGCTCACCTCTAAATCCGGTGTTTGAGTATTATATTCGCGAGAGCGGTTTTGCAGCGAAGTCGTTCACCATTCGAAGTCAAATAGCAATATGACTCCACTAAGAATACTTAAATCGACCAACTTCTCGAAACCAATTATCCCATAGTAATCTTCAGAAATTTACTCCAGTCGGTTAGCGATTGAAAAGTTCTCCTTGTTAAATTCCTACTGTTCGGTGTTATTTAGCCCAATTGGTTACTAATGTGAAATGTGGTTATCTCGAGTAGTTGGAAAGAATGAGTAGGTAGAAGATCGCGCACCAATCAGCATCTGGCAACCTAGGTTACCTTTTGGCAGATGCTGATTGGTGCACGATCTTCTATTCATTCTTTCCAAGGCGGCAGCTACTGCCTTTTGAGATACTTCAAAATCTGATTCTGCCGGTTTGATACTTCATCAATTTTTTTTCGAATTCTTTAAGTTCTGTGAAGAATTCTTCACCAATGACTCCCAATTCCAAGGGTATAGTGTTAAGTTTTTTATTTATTTTTTTTTTAATTTTTTATTTTTTATTTTTTTAAGTTTTTTAATTTTTTTATAAATATAACTTTATTGCATTAAATAATACATTTCAGTTTTGACAGTGGTTTTTTTTTTGGTTGACTACAATATGAAACATGTGACGGAGTTACAGCCCATTGGCTGGCTCCCTTACAACTTAAATTCATGACTATTTATTAACTACTTAAGCACATAATGGACACGAAGTACGAGTAAATAAATAAACTAGGGAATAAATTGGTAACTTAGATTTTGCAGATCATCTGTTCACTGATAGTCGCAGTGATGCCTTCATTTTAGGCGCCTAGTGTTAAGTGAGAGTGAAAAAAAAACCGCTGCAATGATTCAACAGTCGTTTATTATTCCTTTGCTTCAAACATGATTGAGCATCAAATTTTTATAGCTACTAATCGAAAATCCCGATTATAGTACTCGGCAGATTACGCTGCTTGACACGGCGAGTAGAATAAAGAGAAAGAAAGGTAGAGTTGAAGCGGATAATGATTTAGAGCAAATCAAAATGATCATACGTGGAAGAAATAAGGAAACAAATGATTTCACAAAATAGGATCCACTCCCCTTTTCGCTCGCATCTGCATCGTTAGCTGTTGATTAAATCGGGTACATTTTATTTCTTTCACCGGGCCCGGACCCGGTACTTGATACAGTTTCACCTGCCCCCTGCTCATCCTCTTCAATGCTTCACCAGAGACCAACTGACATGTTCTATTCCCCTGACTATACTCACCTCATGTACCTCGACCCAACAACACTAATAAAAGTGCCGACACTCGTCCGATTCGGGCACTTCTACGAACGTGCACCCTCGATCTGCGCACAGAGGAAAATGAACTTGTCGCCCGCGGCCTTCAACTGAGCGTTCAAACCGGTTGCGGAAAATGCCCGCATGTAGCTAGAATAATTGTGAACACCCTCAACCACTTGCTCCTCTCGTGCACGCGTCCTGTCCAGCATCGCTGACGAAAACTCGTTTGTTCTCATCGACCGCGCTCTCCTACGCTCTCATCAATCCCAGCAAAGGGTCTGTCGCGACGGAGCTACACCGGTAACTCAAACTGCGATTGATGTTGCGAATACCCTGCTGTCATTGTCTGTCATTGCCTGCTCCGCATTCTAACCGAACATTTTTTCCCCAACCTTCCGTTTTCGGCGAATTGGAAGTTCGACTATTGGCTGTTGATTATATATAAGTGCATTATTCGCCCATATGGAATCTCGATTAAAGACAAAGAGACAACTAAATCAAATTCATCTTGAAGTGTCTCTTCTATGGCGTTCAAAAAAAAATAAAATAAAAAAAATAAAAAAAAATAAAAAAATAATAATAATACTTCAATTAGCTACGGGAAGATGAAGTGCGTGATGAGTATGTACCGATCTCTAGGCACTTATATGTTTGGGTCTGCAAGAGCTGTAACCGATCAAAAAATGGTGTGCGCTGATCGAAAATACTTCCATGTTTGAGTCGGTAGCAGGTATAACCAATTATAAAATCAAGAAACTCCGCCGCGACAGTCTACAACAACTGTTATAGAAAAGCTAGCCAGGGGACCCAAAAATAGAAATATGCACAAATTAGGTTGATAATGCTTCCGCAGTATGTGATACTAATGATACTAGCCAAGTTTTGTAAAATTGTTAATAGCATCGACACCTAAAAATGTGTAACCAGTTCTTTATTCAATCGCGGTTCGAAACATTTTAAGACCTTGAACGTTCAAATACATTGAGTTTACCGGCCTGAACATATGAAAATACAAAATGCGCATCATTGAAATCGTGATAAAATCTCATAACTAGGAAGTACAGTGTGTGATCCGATGGAGGAAAAATCAAGCGTCATCTGCTTGCCATAATAAACATTTACGACCTCAAACTCGGAAAAACATTTACTTTATAGCCAGTTAAAACCGGATCAGAAAAAACCATGTCACCAAAGGTTGTTTCCACTTACTCGTACATTGCTTGTTGGCGTTGCCTATTAGCTGTATAATACAGCTAACTCCAAGGCTAATACCCTCATGACAAATTTCTGGGAATCTCCCAAATTCGACACGAAAGCTGCGATAGCTCGAGAATCAATAAAGCAATCGAATGGTCTCATTTGATTCAGCGTCCGAAAATCGAAAGAAATCGATAAATACACATTTTTCTGAAAAACCTTGGAAATTATGAAGTTTCTCCCCTCAAAAATGAGCTAGCATGTGGTTCAAGAATTGGGCCGTTGTGAGGCCGAATTCAGGCCATTAGGAACGAAAATAAAAAATAGGCGTCTTCCCCATTCTCTTATTGCAATGGAAGAAACAAAAATCAAGCTAGTTACTCAGTGGGATTCAAGTTCGACCGGAAACATCCAAGGCTCCTTGAGATGCATCCTGTTTCTAATTTTTCCAACGTTAGGTGCTGGTTTTAATCATTTCCACGTGGACAGCAATAATGTTAATATAGAAAACTGGGCATGACAAACGGACTAATCGGGTACCTGGTTTCTCTCTATGCTGTTATTGACTGCTATCACAGCCAAACAGAGATGAACGTTTCAACTACCTACAAATATTCAGCACCTATAAAAAATAATAAAATGTATTCCGTTAAAATTTCATTCAACTATAGTTCCCGATTAATGTAAAGACCAGTTTCTATTTCGAACTAATAATAGAGGTGTTCATATTTTAGACTGATCATTTTCTATCGTGCAATTGCAGTCTCCGGTGTAAAACCGATAGAATTCGAGAATTGAGGTCATCGAATTATGGTGATTCCAATAAGAACGTCTTTCCGCGTAATTTTGAATGAATCAAAGCCTTCTCACGAGGGGCGAACGGGGAGGACGATGTCGCGGCCTTAGGGAAGTTAGTATCATGGTTTCCGAAGGGGCGAGATGGTCGTGTGGTGAAGTAAGGTCATTTGAGGGCGCTCCCGGTAAGTCGGTCCGAGGTCATACCAAGGGATGGTTGGAGGGCTGGACGGATCGCAGCCGATGGCCGTGTAATGTATAACCGCAATTGGAAGGAATTTCCGCAATATCGAGTCTTGGGGTCCTATTCCGAGTTGGCTGACGATTTTGGTTAGGTTAGCTCTCACATTGATTAAAGTGCGCCTTTCGAGAAAATCGAGCTGCAACAGACAATATTAGCCTCGTCGAATCTAATTAACATTCTTCGAGACAAAGTGACGGACCAATCAGAGCCGCGTTGAATTATTAACCAAATTAGATACAAAACTGAGCGCTTAATTTAGCGAGATCCTTGCACTGAAGTTATCGAAAATTCTTGTTGAAACGGTAGAACATTATTTCCTACTTCCCGTTCTGTCACCTGCTCGTTTAATGAGCGTTTAATGAATTCGCATAGAGGCACTGTAGCGGTAGGAGACCTTTCGGGGTTGGGATTATTGAGAAAAAAAAAGATTATAGTTAGTACATAATTATATTATCCTGTAGATGTAGAATGTAGCAACAAATTTTTCAATCTTGTTTCTCTGCGGTTTTAATGTTTCTTAATTTTGCGATTGAATCTCTGGCGACTCGAATATCGAAGTTTTGCATTTTATATACATTCCATTTGCTTACCTTATAATTTAACATCGAGGCCTCCAGGAAAAAAATATAAAAAAAATTAACCCCTGAAAACGTTTGCGTTCATTGTGTCAGAATCCGAGAGGATTGAATAGAATTTCCCTCCTGCACATTCTCCTTCTAGGTATAGTGAATAGTTAATTGCAAATAAACATAAATTACGAAATAATGATCTTCCCTACTGGTAATTGAGGCTGATGTGATTACAAATAATGTACAATTGTTATCGCAGCGTTTTTCATGAAGAGTAGCCTTGACCTAAAGACAAAAATTTGCAAACGTAATCTTCCATCGGGTTTTCATTTCCTAGTTGAAAAATATATTTTTTTAAAAAATGAAGAAATTACTGTTTTGATTATTGCCCTTTATGTTCACACCAAATACCGTCGCATAATAATGTAAACGAATATTTACATACGATGATGTTAAGTATATTTTCCGAAGACAAGACGAAAATTCGTCGTACTCAAATAAATAAATCAAGGAAATACGAAAAAGTGCTTGAAAATGGTCTCGTTAAATACGAAAATAATTTTTATACCCGAGCATTTTTCTTTGATCTAAGAGGAATTGCTGATATTTTGTTTGAATGGGAACCTTTGTATTTAACGGCCACCAATATATCCCTGGAACGCCATAAAATACGCAAAAATTCTTACTTTCCTCAGGTAGGCACTTTTAAGGAACAAACTTGGACGACGATCCGTTTTGTACGAGTATGTACTCTCAGTAAAGTTCGATAGCTGAGTTAATCTCGTAGAGTTAAACTGTCCGTTTTGAAGGAGGATTTGGACGTGGAATGATGAACCGTAATTGATCGCTCGAATTAGTTCGAAGTTGGCGGTAAACCCCAATATCCTGGACCTCACTTTTCCAATCTGAAGCAGTCAACCCTTTCTCCAATAATCACCAACCCTAACAAGTAATCAGTCGAATTCAGTGCTTTCATACCCTATCATAGCCTATTCGTGAAGTCTAGTTGTCCCTATAGTTGAGAGTCCTCGAACTGAGATTATTGATTTGTATTCAGCCTAATCATTAACTTTCGAAGAGACTGGAGGGTGAACGGAAAATGATGGCGTGGTGTATTCACAGAAAAACAAAGTCACTTTTAACAATTTATGGTAAAAAAAGAATCGCTCGTACATCTCAACTCTGCATCGCAAAAAGAACAACAATCTCTCCTGCTGAGTTATCTCAAAGATCAATTCTAATCAGATAAGTTATCAAACTTCTTCCTCTTGCGTTTTATATGTACTTACAGGTGGTGTAGGTATTTTTCGAAATTGCTTGACGACAATGACTAACATTTCAGTAATCTATACCTTGTTCATTAGTCTGAAATAAATTATAGGAACTATCGTAATAAATATTTGAACTATATCTCGCTCGATGGCCATGCATTCACATGATTAAAAATTCACAATATGAAAAAAGCGTTGCTTATATAATGGTTGTGATGAACTAAGTTCCTAGGTAATAAGTTGAGTATGCTGGCTCGAGTAAAATTTTAATTTTCTCTGTTGTTGTGTCATCGGATTATTTATGAGAGAGAAATTTGGGAAGGGAATTTTATCAGCACTCTACTTACATCACACGCCAATAACCGTTCTATGGGATCCCATTTAAATATGATTTCGTGAAACAGTCATCGAATGGAATATCGTATCAATAAAAATCACAGTCCATTCGCGTCGACCTGTTATCGCGTTTCTGTTCTCAAAATCTACGTTCTCTTTCAGTGTGCGGTAAGGCGGACCTGCAAACTACTCCGGGGTTTTTAGGAACCACCAGTGGTCAGCGGAACACGTGTTCGAAACAACAATTTCACAGCCTCTACGACGTTATTTTTATATTGGCTTTGTTATTGGAACAAAGGATTTCGGAAAGGGATACGATGTCCATACATGGGATACGAGGAGTAAAAGAAACCGACTAACAGGGCCACAGCCCTAACGATTTTCCTCTTCCGATACCAGTTGAAGAGATAATTGTCGGAAGACTGCTTAAAGGCATACACTTATGGGTGATAACTTCATGACCACGTTGTACGCCTATGTGTCGCCTTTGTTCTGCAGCATTAACTGGTGCTCGTCGAAATCTGCGTAAGAAATTCTCGGTTCTTTAATTAACCTGTAATTGGGAAAACCTTGCCACCTAAAATATCCATCCTAAATATTTCCTTTGTACTGGGAGAGCCCGAGAATGTCGGTTGGTTATAGCAAATCTGACTTTGCCCTTTTCCCCTTCTCCTCTCACTAGTTTATTCTTGAATTATAGAAGAACTAATATTTAGGAAGATTTGGACTGATTCGATACGGCGATAGCAGTTACAAATTTTGTAATCTAATGTAATGTAATCTAATCTAATTCTAATGTAATCTAATTCTGAACAAAGAAATGAAATTTGTTAGTTTTCAACCTGCGTCCTTTTTACGAATGCACTAGTAGGTTAGTGCATAACACCTTCCAATTCTTCTTTCAATTAGCGTCTTGCAATCGCGTCATTTACGGAGCAACATTGAGTGTATCCATTGAACTGTCAATATCTTCAAACAATGGCATCTATCGCAATGCTATTAATCGACAACGAATGCTGACCTGTATTTTTGTTAAGTACTATCTGAATTTCAGCAGTTCAATTCAAAATTAACATGAAGCTTAAGCAGGGTCCACAGGTATCCGTCATTAACTTTTAAGTTTTCCAAGATTTTTAACTTGCATAGTGGATAATCTGAACAAAAATTCGTCAATTCAGATGTTTGAATATACCAAAAGATGGGTAATTTAACTGTCCACATTTTCCCAATGTAATGTACCTATCCATTTTTCAACCGTTTTTGCGTTATTCTACAATAATAGTGGACTATACACGAAAAAATCACTTTTTTCAACTTTAAACGTTATTTTCATCTATTTACTGCGAAAGAAACAAAGAATGAACCATATATTATTGATATACACATCATCAACTATCATTATGCTGAATTTGAGCGAAATCCATTGCAAAAAATTTTTCGCGAAAAATCCAAGGGGTACCCCTGCGATTTTTTTCAACCGATCATTTAACGAATTTTTACTCCTCTCTCAATACAGATAAAAATCTGAAATTTTTAGGAGAGTTGTATCTTACCATGATGTATTTTTGTGTTTTTTTTTATTTCTCGGAAAAATTTGCAAGTGGTCCAAAAAAATCGGTTTTTGAAAGCTCGAAAATTAGACTTTAACCGTGATTTTCGGGGTCAAAATAAATGCGAATCAATGGTTTTATTATGCAGGAGTCTTCATTTGAACGCCTTACACACGTACATAGCAAAAAATTTGGCGAAAAAAATTTAAACAGAGCCAGAGAAATTATTTTCCGTAAATCGAGTTTTTCGCCGGCCGAAATTCCGAGCTTCGTAAGAGTGAAACATTAAACTTTTGTTTTCAAGCGATTTTGAAAGTTATTCTTATAGGAAATTTAACGCTTAGTCCGAATTCAACGTCAAAACGACGGAACATTGACGCCAACTATCAGTTTTTCCCATTTTTAGTGTTACACAACTATTATGCATTTCAACATTGAAAATCTGTTGCACAGTACTGTTCAATATCTATTTATTACTCATTCTTATAGGAAATTTAACGCTGAATCCGAATTTGAAGACAAAACGGTGAAAATTTGTCAACAACAATTCGTTTTTCCCGTTATAGTGCTACACCATCCCTACGTTGTACAACTTTGGAAATCCGTTGCAAATACAGTACTATTCAAATTTGATTAAAAAATGATTCCTACAGGAAATTAAACGTAGAATTCGAATTTAAACTGAAAACAACCGAATTCTGACGACTTCTAATATTTTTTATTGATTTTTTTTTTCGATTTTCATACTTTTGAAGTTTCAACTATGGCATTTTTTGCGCCACATTCGCGAATTGCGAAAAAATAGATGCCGGTTAACCAAATTGAGAAAATTTGATTTAGAACCGATTGAAAATAAAAGAAGGACAGTGATTATATTTTTTTTTTTTATCGAGATGTATTCTGTTTTTATCTAAAAAAAAAAAACGTGTTTTGAGTTTTCTTCGAGCGCAAATAGCTCTTCGGGGTCATAACATAAAAATATAATTAAATAAACCAAATTGTAGGATTTTGATAGCTCTTTCTGGCCTCTGAGTAATATACCTATGTAAAAGTTATCGGTTCAAAAGTTATTTGCAAAAAAACTCAAAAAACAGGGTCATAAAATTTTAAAAAGCAATAAAATTTGAAAAAATGCCTAGTAAAAAAAATACTATTTTTTCAGCCGATGAAGTTGTCTCTATTTAATGAATCTATGATCAAAATTTGATTATCTAGTCCCAGCTTCTCAATCAAATGTATACCACGGTTTTTTGGGTGCTTCGGGCCGCTCTAGCTCCGACTAAAATCGACGTACTAATTCTTGTACTTTACGTTTATGCAAGTACTTAAAAGACAGCTTTCCTTATCCCAGTCCTTGGAATTATTTCATTTCGCTCCCTAAACTGGGTTTTTCCATCCTCCTTCATTCTCCTTTTATTCCGATTCAACTGCATCTCCGTTCCGACGCAAGCGTTCAATTTCACCGAGATTGAATCCTGTTACAAGAGTGGAGCCGTGTCATCGAATCTCTCAACGTCTCCTACGTCCCTATCCATCCACACCTCTCGTCAAGTTCTTTGTGTTATTAAATTTCCCATTTCGCTTCCGTCCTCGTGTTCAATTTCACCCTTTATGGCCGTATAATATTAGCGATCATTCAAAGATTTATCGATACCCATCGCTTGAGCTGAAAGATTCCCTATACGTTAGGCTTTTACAAGCCGTCGTTGCCTCGAAGTTGAATCGTTTTTTATGCCCAACAGTAAATGGATTTTTTCAGTTGAAACCAAACGTATTGGTGCATTTGGACTAGTGATCGAAAAAATCACCGCTGCGATGCTAATAGGCTTTTCTCAGTATTTAAGTTGGAAGTCATAATGTAAGAAGATAGAGTTAATAAACATGTATTATATCTATTGCAGAAGCTGATTCCTAGGCGCCAGAGAATCGTTTTTAGTATAATAAAAAATGTGAAAGTTCGCTATTGCTAGGGCATCTTAATCTAGTTATAACTGAAGGCCATAGTAATTTTCATAGAATTTCTCATTGTCACTATCGTTCCATTAATCAGCATAGAATTTTTTTTTGCATTTAGAATTGTGATCACCGATAAATTAAAGCGTTAGGGCCAATGCCATAAGTTCAATAATTGTTCAAGCGGAGTGGTAAAAAATCGCCTGTTGTTCAAGTTTTCAGTTCGCGTTTAAACACGTGATAACGGGCAATCAATTCTTAAATTTAAATATTTAATGCTGCCAGTTTGAAAGTCAATCTCCACTTAACATACTATTTAATTGAAGTGATCATGAATGCGTTAAAAAACAAAAACCGGAAAAATACGTTAATTTCGCGGCATTACGCGTAAACTAGAAACTTGATAAACTTTGAGAGAAATTGAAAGCCGGCCTTTCATAATACAGGTTGTTGGCGATAGGTGAAAACGTCTATACTAGAATTTGCAAATGAAAATACTCGTGAAAGCTTTGAAACGAATTGATCGAAAAAACGAAACTGGCAAGCCTCTTCCTGGGTTTAAACTTTTAAACGTCCAATAGCCGAAGGAAAGGCAAATTACAATTTTTGAGATGAAATAAAGTTGAATGCTGATCAGCATGAATGAGCTGAATAGCCTAACACAGAATAGTAAAATGTGATCTATACGGGCCGATTTGTTCATGACCGCTCGTTTTTCCTTTTTTATTATTCAATAATAAACCATTGTAATCGCCCAAGAAAAAAAAATTTATAACCCCCCCTCAAAATTTGATGTTTTACGTTTCAAGGCATGTAGAATCCGAATATCCAATAAAAAAAATTCTGTCCGTCCGCCGTACGCCGTACGCCGTTAGCAGTTTTCCGGCCAAACTGTAAGAAATTGAAATTTTCACCAAAAATCAATCTCGGTCCTACGACGGCCCAATTCTTGAACCAACTTGCTAGCTCAATTTTAAGGGTATTTTTGGGGGGTTTTGAGGGGGAGAAAATTCATATTTTCCAAGGTTTTTCAGAAAAATGTGTACGTGGTATCAAATTATATAGATTTTTGGACGCTGAATCGAATGAGACCATCGTCGTTAGCTTTATTGGTTCTCGAGTTATCGCAGCTTTTGTGTCAAATTTGGGAGATTTTCAGAAATTTGACATGAGGGTATAACTCGAGAGTTGTTGGAGCTATAAAAATTGTTCTATACTCATTGGAATGGTCGTCAAACACTCTCTCCAGCTGTATCGTTAGGCAATAAGTTTAGCTTTTAATTAGGAAATTAAGAAAAATAAAAATGATTAAAATTACAATAGTTGCTACGGAGTTTTCCCCTATAGTTACCATCTGTTTTTCGGTGGGAACGTTCACAAATGTTCGGAATATTTTTTTAAAATGACAAATGGATAGTCTTCTTGAATCAATATTGAAGCGAAATAATAATAAACCACTGTACAATCATTTGCAGCGTTTTTTATTATTGGTTATATTATATTAATTATTCCCGGCATATGAATGTTACATGTTCGTATCACGGACCTCGGCGAATAAGTCCTCCATTTGATATGATTTTCCCTTCCAGAGTATGCTCTTGAGATTGGCACTCAAAGAGATGAATATTTACTCGTTCCTCATTTACTACGATATGTTGAACCGTGCTGTAAGATGAACGTTTTTTCATTCTGAAAAATTAATTTAGAAAAAACCTTTTGCAATGTAAACATCGATTCCCAACCTGTGAAAGAGCGGACAACCCATTTCATCAATCACGTCCATTCCATTCTTAAATAAACCTACGCATCGTACCGAGCGATTTATGCACGTTGAGATTCAGTTCAGAAAAGTAACACATATCTTCATGGGGAAGGATGCAATTGAGAGAGAAAGGGGTAGAGTGAGCTTCGCGACCGAGTCTAAAACAGCAAATGTTGTGAAAATACGGCTCGAGCCCAACAAAAACTTGAGGCAGACGGGAACTAAAAGAGAAAAAAAAACGGAGAAACAAAAACTGTGGGAGGCACGGAAGAAAAACTGGATAGGGAAAGGAGAGGACGTTCGCTCCTATGTAAATACCGCCCTTGAAGAGTTTGAGCGCAGTTTGTATCACTTGAAAGGGTAAGGAGTCGCTACTAGAGGATGCGGAGGTTAGCGGTAGACGAAAGGAGGACGTGGGTCGTAAATCCGCCAGTAGGGCATTCAGAGAAGAAGAATGTGAATTATAAATGTTTATATTTGATATGTAAGAGTGCGGGAGCCAGAGAGATCGAGGGTGAGGTAGAGTAGAAATGATGTACGGTTTCGAGGAGGTAAAGGGAGCATAAACGGTATGTATTTTGCATGGCTATTTCGGTCGGATGGCTCTTCTTGTGGATTTCAAGCCTTCCGTGCGAGCTGGTGAGTGGCCTTCCACTCTTGGGCGACCGGATTCGGAGGAGAACATTTTAGCATAATTATCGAACTGAACGTTTGGACACCAGAAGGCCAGCGAGCGAGTGCAAATTCAGATACCGCAGCCGTACGAAGAGTTGAATGGCTTTGATCACTGCGAAATTTCGTACCTCGGCCGAATAGATTTGACTTGTTAAGTTGGAATAGTTTTAGTTTATTTTTATGAACGGGCGTAGGTATACAATAATTTATTTAAACTTGAAAGCAAAGCTGGCATGGAATAGCTAAAATTATCTTATTACGTAGAGTTACATTATATTAGTAACGGTTACTGGTATACCTCTAATTTTTATTGACCCCGGTACCTTTCTTACCATTATCCTAACTCACTCACACAGGAATAAGTACGCCTTATTTTAAACACCTCCACTGATGTTTTTTATTTAGCTTCCGGAACCAATATAACAACTAGTTTAGAAAATCCATCAATTCATTTTTGAACATCAGCTCATACAGCTTCAATATTGAGATAGAGATGATCATTCATCAGCTGGATGAGCTTTAGTACGATTGTTTCGGCAAAAAAACACACATTTTATATAATTTAATAATTAAAAATACACACGATCAAGCGCATTAAAATTCCATGGCTATGCGTAAAAATTTTTCAGCACTGTAAATTAAACTTTGCATTGTTTTAATTCAGATCCGTCAATTGAGGGCAATGAGCTACTGCTTGGGCAATCCAAAGCCACCGGATCTTCGCATGGTTCAAATACTAAAAATAATTTAAGTAATTTTTTTTTTTTAGTAATTTCTTGTTGGTACAAAAGTATTGCTTAGATTTATTGCACATAGGCCAATTTTTTTATTACTAGTCAGCAGAGTCCTTCGCATGAGATAATTTCTTTTCCAGGTTGAGAAATATACTACATTGTTGCAACCAATTACAATGCAAGTGATGCAAAAGAAAAAAAAGGAAAAAATCGAGCGACAGTAAATGTGTTATTATTCGATTCAAGAAACAAGAAATTCCAGTATTCAAGAGGAATATTGGTGGACGTGAAGGGAAATACATAATAAAAAATCTCCTCCTGTAATAAGTGCGTCAAAATTGCATTTTAAACCAGTTGTCATTCCTATGGTTTTTTGCCCAAGTCATTGGCAAGATAAATTATTTCCTTCAAAATACTTCATTTTTGCTTCTACATATACATAACTCGATTCGTGCTAAACAAAAACGTGAAAAATCCCCGGCTTTAAAAAATCCCTTGGAGCTAAGAAGCTTGCCCAAAGCAATTTAAATCGTACATGCGGGCTTTTAAACTTTGACTTTAATTGCACTGAAGTAATTAAAGTACAAAAAGCTGGTGAGGACGCGATCGATTAATGCCGCCAAGTAATATTACTCCGTAATTAGCTAGTAAACTCGTGATTTATACTTTTTAGTATTCGATTTTATTATGCTTATTATGTCGATTATTCCAAGGAATAAAGTTATTTTTCTCTCTTCTTCTCCTCTAATGTTTGTCCAATTCCGAGAATGTTACGATAAACTAAATTCCGAACGATACATGATTCGTCGGGGCTCGAATTAATTTGAAAAAATCACAATGCAAACAATGACTTCAATCCGATATGATCGAAAATCTCAATCCCTAAATCGTAGGTAGAATATTGGAAAGGGTCGAAGGACGACGGTGAACGTCGAGTAAAGGATCGGTGGCCCTAAGTTCCTCGCTCTACCGACGAATTCTTCCACTGCAGCATCTAACCGAACTAACGAAGCTGACCATCCAACTTCACCCTGGCAACCCCTCGGCTTCTCACATCCGAACACAACCTCCGCATCCTCCGAACAGTTACTCCACGTACCCGATCCGGCAACCGCTATCCACCTATGCCCACGACCCCTTTTTCTTAGTATCTCTTCCTTCGGCCTTTTTTCGGCAGATCAAACATTTGATTTTTATAGCGGAGGATTCGCTCGTGGAGAGTTCTCCCTCGTCGTCCGGAGATAGGACACGCCACTGCTGCTCTTGAAACCTATCCACGGTCAGCAGCTTCCACTGGGCCGTAAACACTGCCTTCTCACAGGAGTACTCCCTTGGGAAAACTAAGCTTTGACTACGTACCGACCTACGGGCCGCTGAATTTGCCTCTGTTCGCTACTCCCAAGCCGATTTTTTTTTACAACAAAAAGCGACACTCAAGCAGCGACAGTCACTGCCTTGGTCATTTTCACGAGCATTGGATCCGGCTCCGAATTAAACTATTATTTCTCGAATCCGGGAATGTACAAACTAACTCCATCCTCCATTATTCCTGACAAAAATACCTAGCATAAAAAAAAAAAAAAAAAAAAATGAAAGCTGCAATTTTGATACCCTTTTTAAAGTCGATTTTCCATTTCTGCTACAAGAATTAATAGCATCGTCAAGCATTTAAAAAACGAATTTTTACAAAATTCATGTTTCAGGCTCCATTTCTCAACGCTCTTTCAAACGTGTACTCAGATTCGAATCAGCATGCAACTTGAGTGAGCTCTGGCCATTTTCGTGAGGTAAGGTCGAAGATAAATCTCTAAGTGAAAAAACTAGCATCTCCAGTGCACTGAAAAAAAAAAAATATATTACTTACTAAAATCATTACTTTTGGGGATACTAGTTGAAGAACACGTTGGAGAATTGGCGGTCGCCTATGTATGAAAGGCGAAGAATTTCTCTCAGTCCGTTTGTTGGTCAATTACAGTCTATGATGCTGAATTTTTTCACGGTAGCTCATTGAACTCCGGTGCAGGTTATAGGTTTTTTTCTCTCTCCTCCAAATTCTTAAGCATAAAACCCCGCTCTTTCTGTACAATAATTTCAAAAAGATTTCCGACGTACATGAAGTTCCCACGCGCGGAAGTCAAGTTGGAAACTTGCACATTCCTCTGCATCAGACCGCAGTTTTCAATCAATCATTCACTGTTCAGGCCATAAAAATATATAATAAATATGTAAATTTTTTCGATGTGAACTGTTCTTTGGGTTCTTTCCAAAAAAAAATAAGAAATGAAATGTCTAAAGATCAATGACAGCTGTTATTTTTAAGTTATTTTTGTTCCTCTGCACACGTTGTTTGAAAATTTTAACGCGAATATCGCCGAATCATTATTATTTTCTTTCGTTTATTTTATTTTATTTCTAAATTTGTATGCTAAGTGGAGTTAATATTATTATTTTTTTTTAATCCTGACGAAATGTTTATTTTAGTTCTCTAGTTTTTAACTGTGTGAAGAAGGAAGAGAGGACCTTATGGTCCTATTTTTTGTCACAGTTTTATTTTTGTTCAATAAAGAATCGTCAATCTCTTATTGTCGTCAATCCTCAATCTCAATTGACTCAATCTCTCTCGTAGATTGAACTTCCCACCAGCGTTCACTCTCCCTCTGTTAGAACGTGTAAATTTACCAGCTTTTGCAACTTGATAGTTTATTCAGAAATGTGAAGCCAACCATTTACTGATCGATCTAATTACAAGGCTGAAATTAAAAAATGTTTTTCTACGAAAAAGTTAATTAGTTACTGTTTGAAATGGAATACTATTTTTCAACAAATGAATAAAATTGAATTGGACGCTCTGCATAATGCTCAATCGGTCGTTTATCACAACGAGCATTTTAGCAAGAAGCTATATACTTATCTTTCTACCCGAGATCTAATAGTAGAAATGAAAATTTCAGTGAGGAAATCCAGTCGTTATTATAGCGCACTGTCGTTAATCCTCCGATGTTCTAGTCGCCGAAAGAGTTGGCGAGTGCAAGGAAGAGGAGAGGAAGATAGCATTCGATTTCAGGCCTAAGACTGCATTGCAATCGATGGCCAGGGTACTGGGGACACTGTTGCAGGAGTTGAGGGGGTTGTAAAGTTGGACCTATTGAGAAACCGGTCGGTCAAAGAAGCGCTCCAACCGTTTCCAACCTTTAACCTGCTCTTGACTGGGCTGCTGTCTCTTTTTCTCCAGCAAGAACTTTTCGATTGCTTTCCTTCTCTGACAATCTCACACCTTTTTCATGACCTTTCCTTTTCAACTTGGAGTTCCTCTTTACTTCAGCTTCACCTCGCTTCAACTCTTTTCAGTTGTTTCTTCTGATGGCGCTGGAACGTCGATGAGGAACACATTCATTCTCGTGCACAACGATGTGCTCTGAAGTTAAGAGGCTGACCTTCAGCAGCACAGCCAGTAAAATATTGTGTTAAAAATATTATCATGTTACTCTGAGACTGAAATGTTCATTGCAGTAAAAATAAAAACGCTGAAAATGATTGTACAGTGGTTCATTATTCCTTTGCATCAATATTTATATAAGAAGACTATCCATTTCTGATAGTAATTATTCCGAACATTTGTGAACGTTCCCATCGAAAAACAGATAGGTTGGTAACTATCGTCGAAAATTCCGTAGCAACTATTGTGATTTTAATAATTTTTCTTTTTCTTAATTTCCTAACTAACAGCTAAATTTTTTGCTATTTTTGCTGGAGAGAGTGACGACCATTCCAATGAGTATAAAACGATTTTTATAGCTCCAAGAACTCTCGAGTTAAACCTCATGTCAAATTTTTGAAAATCCGACACAAAAGCTGCGATAGCTCGAGAACCAATAAAGCGATTCGATCCCACGATGGTCTCATTCGATTCAGCGTCCTAAAATCTATATAATTTGATATCAAATACACATTTTTCTGATAAACCTTGGAAAATATGAATTTTCTCCCCCTCGTAATCCCCCAAAAATACCCTTAAAATTGAGCTAGCAATGTGGTTCAAGAAATGGGCCGTCGAAGGACCGAGATTGGTTTTTGATGAAAATTTCAAGAATGTAGCTATTATAGTTTGGCCGGAAAAGTGTTGACGGCGTACGGCGGACAACAGAATTTTTTTTTTTATTGAATATTCGGATTCTACATGCCTTGAAACGTAAAACATCAAATTTTGAGGGGGGAATTAGAAACGTATTTTTCTTTGGCGATTACAATGCTTTATTATTGAACAATGAACCGAAATCAGATAGAAGTTAGCTGAGCTCGGTTATGAATTTCTGTCAAGAATGGAAGATCGCAAACAAAGCGACCCTTGCCGTTATCTTAGTAGCCTCGCTCGACTGAGACGTAGGGTTGCTGAGGAGAAAGTGATAGTAATTTGTTTCAAATTTCGACCTCCGCCCTACCAAAGTGCTTAATCGGTTTTTGATTGCAAGCTACGTCCATGTTCCTCTAGATGCAAAGTGGAACCTACGCACAGTTCGTGGCACCATGCCATGATTAGTAAGTGAGCGGGATAGCAATTCAGGCGACGAGACGAAACCGCACGAGGTTGCCAATACATCGAAACATCTTGACACCAGGCCAAATTACTGCGTTTATAATTTTTTTTTTTTTTTTTTTAAGAGATCAGAATATTTACAGCTACTTGGAAGGCTATGATGAAAAAATTGGAGCGCATAGATCAACCTCTGGTCCTCAGACCTTTTCGTCACCACGTAATTTTTACAGTAATAAAAACAAGTCTCAACCACGTTAATAGGCTTCCAAATTAACGCATCCTCGCTATGCTGAATTATTAAAGTACCCTCGTGAGAATTTCGTTGATAAAAATCGAACAGTCGATTCAATTTTTCGCTCGTTCAAATCGAAATAAATCCAACGCAAATCCAAAAATAGCAGGTATTTCCTATCGACTATCATGGTTTCGATACAAAACTTGGGAAAAAAATTTTCAGCCCTTAACCAGAAAAACGCATGAAAAATAAAGAACGAAAATACGAATACGTGGAAATACGATGAAAGGCTCAAACGATGAAAACAAAATGAAGCCGAAACAATTAAATCGAGGAATTTTTTTGACGTTATGAGCTCGCAAATTTTAAAATTGTTCCGGCATTTTAGAATATCCGACCGTGATTATTGGATGGGTCGGTTAAAAAAAACTATATGACCTCCCTATCGAACTAAAAAACAGCAACCGAGATTTTCACGGGCTGAACGCCAGCGGAAAACAATTACCGGAAAAACCGCAAGTCAAATTGAGTATCCTCCTTTAGAAGTCGGCTACAAATCAGACGTCAACGACATTCCATTGAACGTTTCAAGACCGCGATCTTCTGGAGCCATTCCTTTGATGCGAATGGAGATTCACTTGAAATTTGTTATGATTTTTATAGAATCATTCCGATAGCGGATGAGCATTCTTCCTCAAGAGATCGATTTTGATAAATCATCTTGCCACCGCGCGAGAAATGGAATTCTCTAACCGACGGTTCAAAATGACGGCATTTATGTCCACGAAGTATAGTCCTAAAATGAACCATATCGTATTTAATAGCTACTAATAAATTAATTTAAGTTAAAAAATTTATTGGCTAATTTCCTCCACCGTTGTAATTGCAATTCAGTTTTGACAGATTCTTCTGAACAGCCTGGATATTGATTCCATATTAATTTATTTTTTTTCTGTAGGTTGAGGGGAAGAAAAACGAGGCGACCTCTTCTCCATTTTTTTTTTTTTTTATTCAGCCGAGTACTTTCGCCCGTTCGGGCTTCTTCAGGGCATTATAGGACCAAGGGTACCTATGGCCATAGGTACCCTTGGTCCTATGGTTCTGTGTTAGCAAATTGAGGAAATTTAATTCAGAATCGATTAAAAATAAAAAAAGGACAGTGATTAGTTTTGTTTCCGAGGTATATTAACTTTTTGGTAAAAAACGTGTTTTGGGTTTTCTTCAAGCGCGAATAGCTCTGCGGGGACATAACATACAAATATAATTAAATACAACAAATTGTAGGATTTATTGATAGCTCTTTCTTGCCTCTGTGTAATATACATATAGTGTAATAGTAGACGGTTCAAAAGTTATTCGCGAAAAACAGGGTCATAAAATTTTAAAGTACAACAAACTATTGGTTATATATGACTACTTATAGAGAACGAGTTTAGATACTCCGCTCTACAACCGAAAAAATGTGTTTTGTGGAGAAAGGGTAATTACGATGGCGAAGTGTTAATTTAGCATTTTTTCACCATATTTTTATTTTAAACGTATAATGTTGAAAAACTTGGATTACTAGACGAGCTCAAAATATTTATATATTTTTTTTCAAGTGCACTCCAGCCCTTCAATTTACATTGTTTTCAGAACACCTTCATCATCTTGATAAAAAATGGAACATGTTTTTGCAATAACACAGCAGGGATTTAATTAATCTTTTTTTTATACATTTTATCTTACAGAAGTAACTCTTTTAATGTTGCGAATGCCATTCAATGGAAGAGGCCATCTAAGGAGACTACGTACTGAATTTAGATTCGTAGGGGTAATGGAATAGGTACCCTTGGTCCTATGGCCATAGGTAGGGCCATAGATAGGTCCTATGATGCCCTGAAGAAGCCCGAACGGGTGAAAGTACTCGGCTGAATAAAAAAAATGGAGAAGAGGTCGCCTCGTTTTTCTCCCCCTCAACCTACAGAAAGAAGTAATGCGACCACCTGGAGAAGAAAAAAAAAAACACATTAATTTAGCAATCGGCTCTCGACCATCTGTCCTGGCACATTTGCGAGTAAAGGGTTGCATTTTGTCTTGACGGTCTGGATACTTATATATTGTACGCACAATTCGTAAATTCGCCAACTTTTTGGGGGAGATTAATAGTAGCACGGCTTGGTTACCGTCTCACTATTAATCTCCCCCAAAATATTCTCGTCTCAATTCATGGGAATCATGCTTTCGTTCTCCAGTTGCTCTACTGTTTTGCATGACCGATCATACGAAACGAGGTGCGAGTGAAGGTCCACACATCCTCAACGATGATGAACGTCGAAAGTTCTCACGTCCGTCGGTTGCCGCGTTGAACGGCATTAGTGGTGGCAGAGATGGGAACGTTGATCATAATATGAGTACGGTTCCCAGCCGAGTCTCCTCAAAGGAATTACATCCTCGCGAAGTAGAAGTGGAAGTGGGAATGTGTGGTGAAATCGGGGAAAGTGGTTGGTGAAAGGGCGAATGACTCAGGCGGATATAAAATGATGGATGTAGGAGGTGGATCACTTCCGTTGAACCGTTCATCCCTTCGGTACCGCTTCGTCCTTCCTCCTACCTCTCCTTCATCTTCTCGATCTAATATATATTCGGAAACATTTGACAATACATCATTCCGTCCCCTTCGGCCTATCAGTAGCTTTCTCTTCAACCCGATTATCCTCTCGCTCGGCCTTCGTTCACTTCAACTACTAAATCGCTTCGCTTCGTCGACTGACCTACTACCACAATCATCACCGTCAAAATAACCACGACAACCATCACCCCTCCTGTCGGGAACATCGTCCTTCTCTAGCACGCACAGTACGTGTGTGGATGGGCACCTCGCGATCGTACCCTACTACACCTATAATCCCAGCTTTCCTCACCAACGTGACCGCGCTAACAACACAGCCATCCCCAATCCCGTATTCTCGGATTTGTACAGATTTTTCTCCCGCCATCAATATCAGAGATCGCGAACCGAACTTTTCTCGATTTGATTGTTCATTCAACTAGAAATAGCTACCTACTCCCAAGTTTTAGATCGCACGAGCTGGAAATCAAACGAAGTTCGCAATTACAGCAGTGTGGGACGAGACAATAAAAAAAAAATAATAAATAATAAAAAATTAATAAAATAAAAAAATTAAGAAAATTAAAAAAAATAATTAATTTAAAAAAAATCAGAATAATTAAAAAATTAATTAAAAAATAAATTAAATAAAATAAAAATAAAAATATAATTAAAAAATAAATTAAATTAAATAAAAATAAATACATGGTTAAAAATAAATTAAATTAAATTAAAATAAATAGTTAATTAAAAAATAAATTAAATTAAATAAAAATAAAAATATAATTAAAAAATAAATTAAAAGAAAAAAATAGTCCGCGTGGATTGCACAAAATATTCAGGTCTGCATTAGCAGACACGTAACCAATTTGAAAATCAAGATATGTGAGTACAGACCACATTCAAGTCGAGCGGCTATAGTTATCGAGAAGTATTGAGAAATTACTCGTGAAAAAAAGGAGTTGACTTCCAACCATTCAACTTATATGTTACTCGTACTATTCAATCATTATTATTTTAAGGATCCCGCGATGGTCTCATTCGATTCAGCGTCCAAACCCCTATAGAAATTGATATCAAATACGTATTTTTCTGAAAAACCTTCGAAAATATGAATTTCCTCCCCCTCAAAACCCCCAAAAAATAGCGTTAAAATTGAGCTAGCAATGTGGTTCAAGAATTGGGCCGTCTGACGACCGAGATTGATTTTTGGTGAAAATTTAGAGAATTTAGCTATTATAGTTTGGCCGGAAAAGTGTTGACGGCGTACGGCGGACAAACAGAATTTTTTTCATTGAATATTCGGATTCTACATGCCTTGAAACGTAAAACGTCAAATTTTGAGGGGGTTAGAATTTTTTTCTAGGGCGATTACAATGGTTTATTATTGTAATAAACCAAAACTACACTCTACTTCCTCCCCATGCTACAACCTATTGATATTTCTTCAAGATCCCTTGGTGAGAAAATTTCAAAAAAAGTTTCAATATAATGTAATCTACCAAAGGAGAATGGGAAAGACAAATATTGAGCACGAACGTATGCTTTCATAATATTAACGTGTTCAGGATGACGTACAGATCGTACTGTAAACGAGCAGAGGTCCTCGCGAGTTTTTAAATACGAGGGCGAACTTAATCGAATCTGCCAGAGCAGAGTAACGCTTCTGACTCGGTTCTTGTCAAAAAGCAGCGTTTATTCGCAATAGCATTCGCAGGCATCCGTCGAACAAAAGGTTCGTGAATTGTCGGTAGCGCAAGTGCGTAAAAGCGAGTGCAGTTGACATCATGGGTACTCGTGTGGGGTGCGGTTGGAGATGGAAGTCGTGAGACAGATTAATTCATTTGACCTCTGACAATAGAGTTGGTGCTGCAAAGGTGAATGGATGGATCGAGGTTGAGCTAAACCGCTCAGGACGTTGGTGAAGGAGAGCGACAGCAGCTTGTTGGCTCGCTCTGTCCTGCTTCCATCTCGGTGGTGCCGTCTCAGTTGCTTATAGCGCTTGATGAGCACCATTGATGACAAAGGTGAGGTAATTGTCAACTGGAAAAGCCTCTCCTCGTCTGAAGATGAGAGATTCGCGAAGCTCCTGTCATTTCTTCCCTTTTTCTATTCTTTGATACTGCGTTCTGTCTTTGGCTCTCTTTCCTTCGACAATATCCGGTTTATAAACCGAATTCTAGCTATTTTACTCCACCCGAAAGCTGCAATATGACTAGGGAGAGAAACTGGCAGAAAGGACACTTTCCAAGAAAAAAGATTTTTGAAAAAAAAAAATTATTTCTGTGAATTGAGACGCGGCTACTCGATCTCCAGATTTCATCCCCTCAGCGCAAGTTTGTACTTAAAGGGGGGGAGAGCATAAATTGTCCTTGTAATTTGTTTGTTGTACTCTACTGTAATTTAATAAATATATGCTTAAAAAAAAAAAAAAAAAATGAAATGTTTCCACCATCCTGTCATCATCAGGACTGAATGGGTCCATGAAGTATCTGAGCGTATAAAAGATCTGTAAACTAGTTGCCTCTGCTTATCTCGCAGATAAGGAATATTGCATAGCGATTCAAACTCGAGCTTATGTTATTACGAACGGAAAGAGTTCTAGATTATTATGCTCACACTTGGTTAAAGTTGAACGTTCTCTATTCTCTCTAGTAATGATATGAAAACCGATTCATTTCGCTTGTTTATCAACTTTATTCGTTAATTCGATCAGATGGCTAAATAACTATCAATGAACAATGAGAACACGCACCCCTGAAAATCATTTATACAGGAAAAACTAATTTGGACAAATTCCTCATGAAAATATGACCTGTAGGAGATAATTAGAATGCCTTCTTATTATTGAATAATAAACCAAGAAATTCTGTCCGTCCGCCGTACGCCGTTAGCAGTTTTTCGGCCAAACTATAATAGCTAAATTCTTGAAATTTTCACCAAAAATCAATCTCGGTCCTACGACGGCCCAATTCTTGAACCAACTTGCTAGCTCACTTTTAAGGGTATTTTTGGGGGTTTTTAGGTGGAGAAAATTCATATTTTCCAAGGTTTATCAGAAAAATGTGTATTTGGTATCAAATTATATAGATTTTTGGACGCTGAATCGAATGAGACCATCGCGGGGTCGATAGCTTGATTGGTTCTCGAGTTATCGCAGCTTTTGTGATGAATTTGGGAGATTTTCAGAATTTTGACACGAGGGTAGAACTCGAGAGTTCTTGGAGCTATAAAAATCGTTCTATACTCATTGGAATTGTCGTCAAACACTCTCTCCAGCTGTACGGTATGGCAAAAAATTTAACTCTTAATTAGAAAATTAAGAAAAATAAAAAGGATTAAAATTACAATAGTTGCTACGGAATTTTCCCCAATAGTTACCAATCTCTCTCTTCCTCTTCATCCACCTCATTTCATTGAATTTTCTTCCATTAGGTATCCGTTCTTCTCTTGTAATCAGATCAAAATTGTAATACTTCTTTTTTTTGTTCCCCTGGTTAGAATGTCTTATTATGTAAAAAATGTAAATTGGGCTTGCCCGTAAATATACAAATAAATAAATAAATAAATCTGTTCTTCAGTGGGAACGTTCACAAATGTTTTAACGTCCAAATCCCCATCGACAGTCATAAACGTTTTTCGGTCGGTGATGAAATGATTCGAGTCATGCTGAAACCGGTTTTTGTTTGCAAGGCTAAATTAGATTCAGAGCGAGGATATGAGCTGGTTCGAATTCGCTATCGGAACACCGAATCTACATTCAGTGACCATACAGCGGTTATGCGGCGGAAGGCTTCTAGGCCAAAGGGCGAGAAGGTCCAGGTAATTATCGCCCACCTACTTTACATAGGCTGATTATGAGCAGCGTTCCATCACCTCTCTTCCACCAACACGATCTTTCTACCGGTGGCAAAAACAACCGAGGCGAATAAGTGAACTAAGTAACTTAGTTCGATGGCTACTCTCTGCGGGCAACCTCATTGTGTTCGACACGATCGCATAGAGCAGAAAATAATAATAAATACATTGAAACATTTTATTTAATGATTTATACTGATGAATGGTATTTTTTCATTGGAATCGTAGTTGAAGTAAACTCACACATCGCACCCGGTTACGTGTTTGTTTTAATGATAACGTTTTTGTTTGTTTATTGATATGTTGATTTTTTGCTCAGCTCGCTTTTGGTTTATTATTCAATAATAAACCATTGTAATCGCCCAAGAAAAAAATTTTCCAACCCCCCTCTAAATTTGATGTTTTACGCTTCAAGGCATGTAGAATCCGAATATCCATTAAAAAAATTCTGTCAATACTTTTCTGGCCAAACTATAATAGCTGCACCGTTGAAATTTTCATCAAAAACCAATCAAATAAAATAAATCAATAAAAAATCAGTATTTTTGGGGGGTTTCGAGGGGGAAAAATTCATATTTTCCAAAGTTTTTCAGAAAAAGGTGTATTAGGTATCAATTTCTATAGATTTTTGGACCCTGAATCGAATGAGACCATCGCGGGATCGATAGCCCGATTGGTTCTCGAGTTATGGCAGCTTTTGTGTCGAATTTAGGGGATTTTCAGAAATTTGACACGAGGGTGTAACTCGAGAGTTCTTGGAGCCATAATAATCGTTCTATACTCGTTGGAATGCTCGTCGAACACTCTCTCCAACTATACCGTAAGGCGAAAAATTCAGATTTTATTGTGGAAATTAAGAAAAATAAAATAAAATTACAATAATTGCTTGAGAAGTTTTCTTTATCTGTTTTTCGGTGTGAACGTTCAAAAATGTTCGGAATAATTACAATAAAAAATTGATAATCTTCTATAATGAATAATAAACCACTGTACGATCATTTGCAGCGTTTTTTCTCAAATCCCATCTCCTTATCGAGTATTTCGGTACTTTAAACAGATTGGGAGCGCCTTCATTCATCAGACAAATCCCAACTCGACATGAGTTGATAAAATCTAAGGCGTAAGAAGAGGAAACCGCCGTTAGAAAACCATCGGAAGACTTTCGAATTAAATCAACTTGAGAAACTGCGCCAGACAAAGGAGAAGTGTGGGTTTGAATATTCCAAAGACAGAATTACCAAGTTTGGAAGGAGGTTGATTCATCTGTCTTTGACAATAGAAGTCTAAGGGACATTTCCCTCACCTCGCTTTCTAACCTTTACACCCTCGCACAGTTTTGGAACAGTGGTACCGAGCCCGCACAATCGAAGTGTTTGGCTTTGGAACTGAAGCTGTAGAAGGCCCGTAGTATTGCACGTTGGTAGCCCAGAGACTGCCTCTGCCCTGAGCTCGCTCTTGTAGCTCACAATGGACCGGCTGAACTGCGCGGATGAACTGCGAGAGTTAAGGTCCTTCAGTTGCTGGAGGAGGTTTCACGGGACCAAAGTAAATGTCCTTAACCCGAGAAATGGCTCCCGGTCTATGGTTACCCTGCCCTGTCGTCTATTCAAACACGTCCAAACTGGAGCAAGCTGCCGTTTTCATTTTCGCTAATACTTTATCTGTCGATTCGAGACCAGTGAAAGACCTTCCGCAAGATCGATCCTTCTCATCGGTTCCGATTGATGGGGTTTATTAGGATGTTTTTTCATAAAGTTTTCTTTCGTTTTCAACCGAATTTAAAAAGGACAGAGTTTTTTCCCAGTGTTCTGGATGAAAGCATTTTCGAAGTCGGTATAATTTTATTAAATCTTAATCCAACGTTCAGAGGACAGAAGGTAAAATATGCTCGAGCCTCGTGGCTCTCCTTTTGAAAATTTTAAACTTTGATAAGGTCACGGGCAGATTTGCTGAACTGTCATTCTATTCGTATTCGTCCGGTGGCTTGCGAGGAAAAAAGTAAAAGCCCGTATTCAAGATGATGATACTGTAAATAAAATATTTTCCATTGATGGATGTCAATAAATAACCGCACTCGTCTTCTGGTTCATTTTTTTTTTTTTTTTTTTTTTTTTTTTTTTTTTTTTTTTTTTTTTTTTTTTTTTTTTTTTTTTTTTTTTTACTAGATTAATCAAGCTCTGTAGCATGATACAGTTATAGCAAAATTTAAGCGCAAACACCGGTAAACACCGGTGTCGGGTAGTATATAAATTGGACAAAGCTAGTTCAGATTTTCAGACTGAAATGCTACGTTTCATATTTCGTCCAGCATTATATATAGGGCAGTTGTTCCAGAACTTCCCAACGTCTCCAGATTTTTAATGGCTGGCCGAGCACTTTCGCCCATTCGGGCATCTTCAGGGTGACGTGGAACCATGAGGTCCACAGGCCAAAAAAATACATAAAAAATTATTACTTTAATTTCCAGGATAAAATTTTGATGTTTTGTTACCATCCGTAATTTTAATTAATGATTTTAATGTTTTTTAAATTAGTTTTAAATTAATGTTTTTCTTAAATGTTAGTTAATTGATTTTAATTTTAATTAATAATTTTAGTGTTTTGTTACCATGGTAACTTATTTTGCAAAATTAAGATTATTATAATTGTTGATTCAGAAGCGACCTATGATTTGAATTGCTTGCTACAAGTTGCAATAGCTCATCGAAAACTCAAACAATAATAATTAGATGTCGCGAGTTTATTCAGCAAATCGGTTATAAGAGCATTTGCGAACTTGAACGGTTCTGTTCTTACAGTGCCGAGACAGAGAAGATTCGCAGACCATGGATATTAGACCAACTTAAATTGCTGTTAAATTAAATAGCTCGAAAATGAATCAGGCGCCAAAATAATTGCTGTTTTATTTTCGAAAAAAAGAAAGAACTATTTGATGGTAGTAATTTGCCATTCTTGGTGAAGCCCGTGGGCAAATACAAGTAATATTGGGCCTTAATTGTTCTTGGAAAGTGGATTGATTCTGACGAAGAAACCGTTATACTTCCAGAATAATTTAATTTTTATGTGCGCCCTCATAATACGTTTAAGATTTAATTAATATGTTATACGCTCAGTAAATTGGAAATATTAATTAGCTGCCAATGTAGTGGCGTCACAACTAGATCGCTCTTGAAAATAATTCAAGACTGAAATCCTCAAAAAATCGCGCCGTCCAACCCAAACAAAATGTTGCTGGATGTTGACA
Source organism: Tupiocoris notatus (assembly GCA_037159825.1). Classification (NCBI taxonomy): domain Eukaryota; kingdom Metazoa; phylum Arthropoda; class Insecta; order Hemiptera; family Miridae; genus Tupiocoris; species Tupiocoris notatus. Next base: position 2,037,648 of record JASJUZ010000090.1, read on the forward strand.
GAAGGAGTGTGTCCTCTTTACGACAATGAACGCTCTGCTCAAGCCAGGAAGGGTTTACTGGCCCGAGTCGGTTGGGATGTTGTGTTCCGCGAACCAGCCTCAGATCCCCGATTTTGCCCCGGGCGATTACAACTTTTTTACAAAGTTGAAAGAGGCTTTGGGTCGAAAAAGGCTTTAGAACGAAGAGAGGCCTTCGAAGAGCGTTAAATCAAAAAGGTGAAAGCAAACGGTATGACGCAAGCATGAAAAAACAAAAAGACATACAGTCGACTCTTGATATTTTTTCTCTGTTTCTTTAAAAATCTCGCGCAAAAAAGAAAAAAAAAAACTCGTTCATGTGAGCGTGTTTAGGTTTGATTTCGGCCGAGTTTATTCATCAATTTAGAGGTTAAAACGTGCCTCTAAGAGGACTTGCGAATATAAAAAACGAAATCTCTTTTCCCGTTCTTGGGACTGAAGGGTTTCCTGCCAGTGAAGGGTGGTTGATGAATTTCCGAAAACGCAAAGAGATCAGTTGCCAATAACTCTGCGAGGAAAGTAAAGTGCATGCAGATTGTGATGTATGGACTGAATCCTTCTTGAGGAATATAATCCTCATAACGTATTCAACACCAATGGAACATGTCTATTCTTCATAACTATCGGATCGAACACTAACATACAAGATCGAGAAATCTAAGGAAATGTTCCCTTTAGATCTGGCTCAGAAAAATATATAGGAGTACCTATATTCTCAGAATTATCTTTTCATTTACATCAATGCACTGAAAAAAATCTTGAATAAAATTAAAAATAATAGAATTTTGTAAATAGTACACACATACTTCGTCGACTCTTGCTCATTTGAATTTGACTGCATCCGCTCTCGTGTTTGACCTCTCGTTAATTCGGAACTCTCGGCAAATTCACATTTTTTCTGGTCCCTAAATTTCCAAAAATGTGAACGAGTACGTGCCAACAGTAGATTAATCCATTAAGTCTTCGTTAGCTCATTCATCATCACTCATCATTAAACAGCGCCAGTGAAAATGAATTCTTACTAAAGCACAGCGGAAATTGATGAACACAATTAACTTTTCCGCGAAAATAATTTGATTATCCATACATGAATACATTGAATACATTCAGTCAAAATACTGACCTCAAGCAATTTTATAAAATAGATTCTGGTGTGATGAACTGGTGTGCCATAATTTGATGATTCCATAAGTACCATCACTCAATGAAATAATTTTACGCGAGGTTTAAGGTTCACCTTCGAAACAGTTATTGTAACAGTCAACATCATAAAGCTACAAATCATGATTGAAAAAAAAAAAAAAATTTAATTACTTTTCCTTTTTGTGATCGATAGTACTTCGACGCTGCATGTGTAATGCTCAGAGCCATTTTCACGTAGTTGACTGACACTGACAGCCCCTGCGCGTCAATCGGAGTAAGCTCTGTCTTTTTTCATTTCCATTTTTCAATTCCAGAACCTTTCAGTTAACTCCCCATGTTCCTATGCTGCCAATAAGATTTTTCCTCGTCACCGAAAAATTGTAACCAAGCACTTCGGTCCTGTTACGAAGTTCAGATCAGCAACTCAATGGCGCTGGATGCCCGAATTGGTGAAAGATCTTAGCCGAAAAAAGACAATAATTCGCCAAATTATTCTTCGACTGACATCCAAACGAAATACTTCTACAGCCAAAAGATAAAACATAGGTTCTAATACTAGCTAAGCGCGATGTCTAACTGGAAACAAGGTAATTTCTGTCGGGCGATAAATTAATTTTGAAACGAATAAATAGAAATTCTGGAAAACTCAAGGCATATAGGTGTAAATTTGCGATGAGTCACTAAGCAAGCAGTGCTCATATTTATCTCGCTATCAAGATAGTATTTTCCTAAGTGTGGAAAAGCTGATTGCTTCCCCAGCGCTGGAACCGTTCCAACATCAGGCCTCCCTAAAACCGACAGGAACTGAGAGGCAGATTAGGAATAGAGGGGTGAAACGAGAGCGAAGATGTGGAGATGGCACAATCCAGATAGAGACATGGAACCACGTTGTACAACATAGGAACGTGCGCGTGTGAGAAAACATGACAGTCGGAGGTGAGCTTATGCTGTAATACATTATACCCTCATTCACTCGATATCGCTTTATATCATCTCTCGTATCTCTTCCGTTCCAGTGGCCGCGCCGAGGTTGGCAGCCTGTATTGTTTATGTTCGTCCTTCCCTCTTCACTTCCCTTTTCTTTTTCTCGGCCACCTCTACATCTCTAGATTGTAGAGAACAAGGCGATGATCGAGTTTTACCGCCGTCAATTATTTACTGCCGCGATTTCGATTATCTCTTTCTACTTATTTTCAGTTCTGTGATTCGGTGCGGAAAAGATTAGACGTTTTCCTTGTTCTGGGATATCTGAACTTGTGGTTCAACTGATCAGTAAGTCACGAAATTTTTTTTTTTTAAATATATTTATTTCCAATCACATGTATATGGCATGAATTACAAGTACAATTTATCACCCAATAAAATTAAATGGGAGTACAATCTACGTCGATTATGAACGAATAAATCGTATTTAGCTCCATAATGGAGCTACTCGTGACTTGCTGATCAGTTGAAAAAGTTCAGACTATGATAGTCCTATTACGTTCGAGAAAAATATTTATAATCATCCAATTGTGGTTATACTTACCATAGAGTACCTATCCTTGTTTTAATTTTTACCTTTTTCTGTTGCAATGGATTCATAATGGAAAATTAAAAAGGACCCACCAGAAGAAAAATAATGAAAGCAAAACGACGGCATAATTCTTGAACCAACTTGCTAGCACAATTTTAAGGGTATTTTGGGGGGTTTGGAGGGGGAGAAAATTCATATTTTCCAGGGTTTTTCAGAAAAATTTGTATTTGGTATCAAATTGTATAGGTTTTTGGACGCTGAATCGAATGAGACCATTGACGGGTCGATAGCTTTATTGGTTCTCAAGTTATCGCAGCTTTTGTGTCGAATTTGGGAGATTTTCTGAAATTTGACATGAGGGTATAACTCGAGAGTTATTCAAGCTATAAAAATCGTTCTATACTCATTGGAATGGTCGTCAAACACTCTCTCCAGCTGAAGGGTAAGGCAAAAAATTTAGCTTTTAATTAGGAAATTAAGAAAAATAAAATTGATTAAAATTACAATAGTTGCTAAGAAGTTTTCCTTTATAGTTACCATCTGTTTTTTCGGTGGGATTGTTCAGAAATGTTCGAAATAATTACTATCACAAATGGATAGTCTTCCTAACTCATTATTGAAGCGAAGGAATAATAAACCACTGTACAATAATTTGCAGCGTTTTTATTGGATATTCGGATTCTACGTGCCTTGAAACGTAAAACATCGTGGTATCAAGATTTGATGCAAAATAATCGTCTCTGGGCCTTGCTCTGGTAAAAAGGCAGGTTGACAGTCGCGGGGGAAAATATCAGAAAGAGCTTATAAGTTGGGCAAAAATTATTCTTATAATTTCTAATAGTCCCCAAATTGACCGCGACATGTGAATTAAGCCAAGTTTTCGATGCCCTGTTCGAAGCGCTGATTCGCCGGAACGGACAAGGCTCCAAAAATGAGCAATCTTTCCGATTCCAGAAGTAACGGAGGAATAGAAGCTTGCACAATATGTGTCACCGCAGGAAACTTCGGTAAATTAAAATGAGTGAAGATCAGCGCCTTCAGCCACGCGTTATAAAGAAGGAGCGAGAGCTGGAGCGAGAGGTGCTCTTTTACATTAGTTACCAAACTTTGATCGATATGAGAGCACCAACTGGGAAAACTCGAGCAGAGTTTTGATATATTGAATTCATACAGCGCAGAACTTTCTTTCGGAGAAGGTTGGGCGAGAGAAGTCATAAAAAGAATTATGTCTTTAATATATTCAAAGAGGTGAGTGCGGAAGGTGGCTTCGGCCCAACGTGAGGTAGGTGAGCGACCAAGTTTTTCATATATGTGAAAGGACGAAAAAGGGTGAGACCAAAAAGTGGAGATGCGTTGGGATGGAGCTAAAACTGAAGACAAATAGCAGCACACGCAGCAACATTGGAGCACCCGCGAGCCTACAGGATTCATCTAAATCCAAATAGTACCTAAGTGAATTATATTTACTATTCGTACCACCGAGGGTGTTCTCTTCACCCCGAGCGCACTCTTTATTCCACCTTCACGGATCATAGACATTAAATGGCAAAAGAAAACGATCTTGATGATGGGACCATCACAAATTTATTATTATTATTCAAAAATTATTATTCAAAATTATATAAATTATAAATTATATTATTATTAAATTATTCAATATTATTATTATTATTGAAATTATTATTACTATTCGACAAATTATTATTCTATTCATTATAAATTATATTATTATTAAATTATTCAAAATTATTATTATTATTCAAATTATTCCTTTGTTTCAATAATGATTTAAAAATACTATCCATTTGTGATAGTAATTATTCCGAACATTTTTTGTGAACGTTCCCACCGAAAAGCCGATTGGTAACTATAAGGGAAAACTCCTTAGCAACAATAATAATTTTAATCAACATTGTTTTTCTTAATTTATAAATTAAAAACTGAATTTTTCGCCTTACTATAGTTGAAGAGCGTGTTCAACAAGCATTCCAACGAGTTTAGAACGATTTTTATAGCTCCAAAAACTCTCGTGTTATACCCAGCAATCGACCCCGCAATGGTCTCATTCGATTCAGCGTCTAAAAATCTATAGAAATTGATACCAAAAAATACACCTTTTTCTGAAAAACCTTGGAAAATATGAATTTTCTCCCCCTCAAAACCCCCCAAAAATACCCTTAAAATTGAGGTAACGATTTGTCTAAAGAATTGAGCCATTGTCAGACCAAGATTAATTTTCGGTGAAAATTTCAAGAATTTAGCTTTTATAGTTTTGTCAGAAATGTGTTGACGGCGCACATAATTTTTTTTTCATTGGATATTCAGATTCAACATGCCTTGAAACGTGTAAAACATCTAATTTTCAAGAGTTTTTTTTTTTTTTTTTTTTTTTTTTTTTTACAATTACATGTCATTATTATATGTAAAACGTCGATTCAAGAACACGTGAAGAGCAAAAAGCTTCGATAAATTCCACTTATAAGTCGATATGATAATAGTCTATGCAAATCTTAATCGTCATCCCCGGATTATAAAGTTACTGCTATCAGTTGTTGACGAATTGGAAAGTGCTCTTTGCGTCGTCTTATAATGTAGCCAGTAATATCGAGTCGGCGATGTTGATGTATCAAGTGGCTAATGGATTCACCGTTTCAACAGGTTTCAAATTAGTTCGAAGGTGGCCGAGCAGAAGCTTGAGCACGATCAACGTGAAGGAGAATGTTGTCTGTACGATACGGACCAACCGAGCCCTGTAATACAGGGAGGACACGTTACCCAAGCGCAGGAGCGCCTAATGGTCCTCAGGATATAATTGAGAGAGACAAGGGTGTTCTATCACAGTGCTTCAGTCTAGAGCTTCAATAATTTCCATTCCTAAACGGCCTCCTAATTTCCGTCTCTTGTGTTCTCGCGACCGTTGACGGGCAAACCGTCAATCGAGAGGCACTGACCATCTCGTTCAAAGCTCACAAGTAGAGCCTAGGCCTTATCGATGACCAGAGCACTTGGAGGTACTTGGAAGTCCTAAACCGCAGCAATGCGCTCAACAACTGCCATACACGTTAGCGATGCTCACTTGCAGACCTCACGCAGAGTTTCTGTTATTTTACCACAAAGCCCTGTAAGTAGACTTCCGATTTCGGAGCGATTGCGATTGCGCCGAAACATAATAAAACGCTGCAAATGATTGTACAGTGGTTTATTATTCCTTCGCTTCAATAATGATTTAAGAAGACAACCAATTTATGATAGTAATTATTCCTAACATAATATGTGAACGTTCCCACCGAAAAACAGATTGGTAACTATAGGGGAAAACTCCATAGCAGCTATCGTAATTTTAATAATTTTTATTTTTCTTAATTTCCAAATTAAAATCTAAATTCTTCGCCATAAATATAGTCGAAGAGAGTGTTCCATCGAATATAGAACGATTTTTATAGCTCCAAAAACTGAAAATCTCCCAAATTCGACACAAAAGCTGCGACAACTCGAGAACCGATAAAGCTATCGACCCCGCGATGGTCTCATTGGATTCAGCGTCCAAAAATCTATAGAAATTGACACCAAATACACCTTTTTCTGAAAAACCTTGGAAAATATGAATTTTCTCCCCCTCGAAACCCCCCAAAAATACCATTAAAATTGAGCTACTAATGTGATTCAAGAATTGGGCTGTCGTAGGACCGAGATTGATTTTTGATAAAAATTTCAAGGATGTAGCTATTTTAGTTCGGCCGGAAAAGTGTTGACGGCGTACGGCGTACGTGTACGGCGGACGGACAGAATTTTTTAAATTTTTTTTAAATATTTTTTATTTATTTTCAATTGGATATGTGGAGTTTACATGCTTTGAAACGTGAAACATCAAATTTTGAGGGAGGGTTAGAAAAAAAATTCTCTTGGGCGATTACTAAGGTTTATTATTGAATAATAAACCAAAATAGAGCGATGAATGGTAAACGATTGAGTTTCCCGTGGATTTATGGGGAAAAAAAACGATTAAATATTACCAACGACTGCTGCAATAGCTCAAAAACCTTGAAAACTATCCATTTCGATACTGCAAATTTCGATTTAACGTTCAATAATCTCTGATTATGTCACCGTACACGGAAATGTTGCGTTGAAATTTTACATCTTCGCCAATTATTGTGGTTTACTATTGAAAATGTAATGGAATAATTCTGATCATCACCGTATAAACCGCAAGTGCATCCATCTTTGTCGATCTCATTAACGCTAATAAGGTATAATAGGCTCCGACATTGCTTCTCTGGCCGTCGTAATGGGTTACTCGAAATCAATGACGAATGCGGGTGGCAGAATAATGTATTAATTACTGGCGATTGACGAAATGTTCGTTTACCTCCGCCATAAAATGACATACACGTTTGGCGCAGTTTTCTGATTAAAGCAAAGCGACATGTGCGCCAAAAATCATCTTTGGACCAACAGTATTCCAATTTTTAAGCTGATTAAGAATGAATGATTCCATTGTAATCGCCCAAGAAAAAGATTTGTAACTTGCACAGTGGATAACTCAAACAAAAAGTCGTCAATTCAGATGTTTGAATATACCAAAAGATAGGTAATTTAATTGTCCACAATTTCCCAATGTAATGTACCTATCCATTTTTCAACCGTTTTTGCGTTATTCTACAATAACAGTGGACTATACACGAAAAAATCACTTTTTTCAACTTTAAACGTTATTTTCATCTATTTAGTGCGAAAGAAACAAAGAATGAACCATATATTATTGATATACACATCATCAACTATCATTATGCTGAATTTGAGCGAAATCCATTTCGAAAAATTTTTCGCGAAAAATCCAAGGGGTACCCCTGCGATTTTTTTCAACCGAACAGTTAACGATTTTTTACTCGTCTCTCAATAGAGATAAAAATCTGAAATTTTCAGGAAAGTTGTGTCTTACCAAGATGTATTTTTGTGATTTTTTTTATTTCTCGGAAAAATCTGCAAGTGGTCGAAAAAAATCGGTTTTTGAAAGCTCGAAAATTGGACTTTAACCATGATTTTAGGGGTCAAAATAAATGCGAATCAATTGTTTTATTATGCAGAAGTCTTCATTTGAACGCCCTACACACGTACATAGCAAAAAATTTGATGAAAAAAATTTAAACAGAGCCAGAGAAATTATTTTCTGTAAATCGGGTTTTTCGCCGGCTGAAATTCCGAGCTCGGAAATAGTGAAAAATTAAATTTTCGTTATTGAGCGATTTTGAAAGCTATTCCTATAGGAAATTTAACGCTGAATCCGAATATGACGTCAAAACGGCGGAAATTTCACGACAACTATCAGTTTTTCCAGTTTAATACGCCACTCCTACGTTTTTCAACTTTGAAATTCCGTTGCAAATACTTACAGTACTGTTCAAATTTGATTAATTAATGATTCCTACAGGAAATTAGACGTAGAATTCGAATCTAATGTGAGAACAAACAAAATCGAACGATTATTAATATTTTTCGAATTTTTTCGATTTTCATACTTTTGAAGTTTCAACTTAGGGATTTTTTCGTCACGTTCCCGAAATGGGAACGATTAGGTGCTGTGGAAGAAAATGAAGGAAATTTAACGTAGAATCGATTAAAAATAAGAAAATGGCTAGTGTATATGATTGCTCTCGAGATATATTCCACTTTTGTTTGATAGGAACGATGCAAACTTTTTGGACGAAAACCAGACAATTTACTGGACGAAAAGTCAATTTTTTTACTTTATTGAAAACAAAGGAGTTTACCTCACGTTCTGAGGTGGAGAAATTCTTCAAGGGCTTGTACAAGAGCAAGAGAGAAGCCATCGTTACTCGTCTTTTCTACCTCGGGTAATCAATCTAAAAGTTGACTCAAGCTTTTCGTGAAAATACCGATCATCTTTTCTTTTGATCACACTCACCTAACCATCCGCAGGTTTTCGCCGTTATTTATACAAGTTGGGCGAAAAAATTTCGCAAACAATGTACTTCAACTGAGTGACATTAAGATTTTTCGACTGAAGATCGGTCCTTGTCGTATCGATTATTACAAACCATTACTCATTGTGTAGAGTTGAGTAAGAGGTAGTACTTATTGAAATGTACTTCCCAATAAAAAAACTTTCAAAACATTTTCCGGTAACAACGCTTTGCTCGTTTCGAGAATTTTTCATCAACTTCCCCTCTACTTTTAAAAAAATAAAATCATGATCAAATCAGCGCTACCTTCTGCACCAGATGACGCTTGATGTCGAGGGAGCTTTTGCCACGAACTTGACAGAATATTTTTTGTCGTTTCATTGTGGTCCGGCGCAAGGATTATTTGATCCGGTGCAACGAGTGAAAGACTTTGAAACAATGTTTTCAAACAAAATTTGTCGAAGATGCATCAGAAATTGTACTTTTTTTTTGTTGAGAATTTTGATTATAACTCGAGTCTTCTTCTTAAACGAGGGATTTCTGTATTGAACGAAAAGTGCGAGTCGAAGTGTCATTCACTGGTTTGATGTTATGCAACAATATTAATTATTTAAGAATCGGAAATTGTATACTTACCAGTGCTTATCTATAATTTAACTTTTAACGAGGTAAAAGCAAAAACAGCGTCAATATGTTATTTTATGTGAATACCATATCTTACTCTGAAGTTAAATTTCTTTTCAGAAATTATTATTGTTATCTCCTTTGTTCTGTGCACAAGGCAAACCTTTGTAATAACTTACGGTTATACAATAAACGATATTTCATTTCAATTCAACTCACGAGATAATGCTAGACCATTTTACTGGAATAGTTTGAGTATGTTATTCTACTTGTATTGTATTGTGGCCTGCGAGTTGATTGATGAGAGCTACTCCGTTCGAATGCTTTACCATTCCGTTTTGGTATCGTTATCGGATTGACGGCTGGGCCATTTGTTTTTTAGATGGAAACTTCAGACCGAATCAAACAACCCCCGTGAGTATATTGCTACGGTTATCTTAGTGATGAGTTTCCCTCCGCGTAAACGACAGAGCGTGCGGAATTCCGCGGATGGTTTCACGAGACAAATTCTAATACGGACGACTTCTGAAGGAAGAGGAAGTTCAAAATCAGCCGTACCCTGTGACGGCATTGTTGAATGGTCGCAACTTACCATCACTACGCCGCAGTCGCGCTGGTTTTCAGTCGTGTACTAGCGAACCTATCCAAGCCTTGATCCTATCAAGGTGGAAATCACGCACAATAATCACTTATGATGAGTAGGACTTCTAAGGACAGGTCCAATAAAAAAAATAAAAAAAAAAGCTGCAAATGATTGTACAGTGGTTTATTATTATTTCGCTTCAATATTGATTTAAGAAGACTACCCATTTGTCATTTTAAATATTTCGAACATTTGTGAACGTTCCCACCGAAAAACATGGTAACTATAGGGAAAAACTCCGTAGCAACTATTGTAATATTAATCATTTTTATTTTTCTTAATTTCCTAATTAAAAGCTAAACTTATTGCCTAACGATACAGCTGGAGTGTTTGACGACTATTCCAATAAGTATGGAACGATTTTTATAGCTCCAAGAACTCTCGAGTTATACCCTCATGTTAGATTTCTGAAAATCTCCCAAATTCGGCACAAAAGCTGCGATAACTCGAGAACCAATAAAGCTATAAACCCGGCGATGGTCTCATTCGATTCAGCGTCCAAAAATCTATATAATTTGCTACCAAATACACATTTTTCTGAAAAACCTTGGAAAATATGAATTTTCTCCCCCTCAAAACCCCCCAAAAATACCCTTAAAATTGAGCTAGCAAGTTGGTTCAAGAATTGAGCCGTCGTAGGACCGAGATTGATTTTTGGTGAACATTTCAAATTTTTAGCTCTTACAGTTTGGCCGGAAAACTGCTAACGGCGGACGGACAGAATTTTTTTTATTGGATGCCTTGCAACGTAAAACATCAAATTTTGAGGGGGGTTAGAAATTTTTTTCTTGGGCGATTACAATGGTTTATTATTGAATAATAAACCAAAACGCTGCAAATGATTGTAAAGTGGTTTATAAATCCTTCGCTTCAATTTATCCATTTGTGATAGTAATTATTCCGAACATTTATGAACGTTCTCACCGAAAAAAATATGGTAACTATGGGGAAAACTCCGTAGCAACTATAGTAATTTTGATCAGTTTTATTTTTCTTAATTTCCCCATTAAAATCTGGATTTTTCGCCTATCGGTATAGTCGAAGAGCATTCCAACGAGTATAGAACGATTTTTGGTTTATTATTCAATAATAAACCTCCCTCTACTTCCGTTTAACCAACCCTATCGTTATAGTATAGAACAGAACTGATCTTCCACTTCAACAGGAATATTATACGATGTTGATCTCAGCAACTCGTTTACAATCGTATCGTCGTTTCTGTATTGATAATAAAAATATTGTCACGTAAACATGTAGATACTATGATTCACATAATTTCTCGCTGTAGAATCACTTTTAATCGTATTAATTCTTTCCCGTAATATCGGCTGTAAGGCGCCGTAAGCACAGAAGGAATATCGGAACGATGACTATTACTTACACATTTATCAAACGCTCGAAAAACCGAGTAACTACGTCGATGGGAAAGCAGCGAGTTAGTGTTATCCGTAGGCTTTTGAGTCCTGATTTGCCGCTCGCTCGGCTTCGGCGGTAAATTGAACCTGAAAGCTGTTTGCAGAATCTCGACCGCTGTTGGGTATTAACTCGAGTTAAAATCTAACGGGGTGGTGTTACATACCTATTTGATGGCTTCGTTACACTAATTATGCGAGTCTAATGCCTAATTACAATACTGCATCACGCTGAAGGGAGGACCGCATGGGAGGATCGCCTGGCTCTGGCTGGCGAAGCTGATATAGTGTCAAAACACAATTTGCTTGTCTACCCGGCCCGTACATGGTGACCACCGTATGCATATCCTTTAGATCACTCGAGCCAACTACCCAGCCGTCCTTTTAAAAGGTATTTCATTAAATCACAGTTCTCCTTACACAAATGATCAATAATTTGACACGGTAATAATCCTAGTTTTCAATTGGGATTATATATATTTACTCTTACGTACGATTTCACTAACTTTATATAACGCGTCAGAGAATTTATGTGAATAATTTCATTTTACGAGCATTTATACTTCATGGAAATATGATAACTTGGATCTAAAATGGCATCGAGGAAGTAAAAAAAAAAAAAATTCATCATGTCAAGGAAAAAATGAGTGCATAATATATATTATAGTATTATATAATTTTCTTTAATTTATTTTCTTTATTTTTTATTTTTTTATAATTTTTTTTTTAATTTTTTCCCCTTCAAGTTAACAATCTGTTGTTTGGCGGAACATTAACAAATGTTTGGAATAATCACTATCAAGAATGGATAAATAAATGAAAGTGCGAAGGTGTTTAATCGGCAGTTTTTCTGCCCTTCAACACTACAGCATATTCTTTTAAGTTTCTATTTCATCAAGAATTACTCAGAGGGTACCTACCTCCACGGTTTTTTTTTAAACATTTCGAAAGTTGAATAAATCGGCCGTGATGCACTTTTCTGAGGACGCTGTTGGAATTTGTCTTTTTGTAGAAATGTACACAATTAGCGATGTTACTAAAAATTCCAGACATTAATGAAAATGTTCATTCGTATTTAATCATATTTATATTACTCTGACATCGTTAAGCACACCCAACATACACTAATAAACTGAGCCAATATTGAGACATTACGTATAACACTGGGAAACTTCATTTTTCAAAGTCAGGATAATAGATCCAACAGGAAAAGTCCTGTTATTTTCCTGTCGCTCACGAAGTTGAGAAGAGAAGATGATGATGAATTGCTCCAGAAGAGTTGCAGCTGATGAGGACAAAAAAGAGCAGTGAATATTTTTGAAAAAATTGTTGGGAACTTTTGATGTGATATCCATCATACCAAACATAAAAAAACTACTGAAATGATAACCATCCTATTCGAATGATAATTTAGTTAATTGTTTTTCTTTTGACGAAAATAATGAACAAAGTAATACTTTATTCCATGGTCGTTTGAGCACTCGCGATGATATGAAAAGTATCTATGGACGATACTGATGGCTTGGGAATGTTTGCATCGGTTTGCACTTCAGGAAAATATAGCTGTCATCCTTATAATGCCTGCTATGATTCATGTTACGCTTGAAATTTCGTACGATTGTTTAAACATCGCCGAGGATGAAAAAACCGCCTTATGGCCATTGTCCGGACGGTACGTGGGGGACAATGGGAAACAATAGAGGGTTGAATACTGCGAAACCCGCGTTCCCCATCGTGTCCGACTCTGGTGCGGCCGCGTACTCATTGAATGAAAGGCGAGGCTTCGAACGTGACCATTAGCGTGCTTTGACCCCATTAAACCGATCCCTGTCCTCGAGAAAGAAGAATAACACGCAATCTAAATTATGACAAATTACAAGTCCTTAACTGTAAAAGGAAGGAAATTAAAACGAGGAAAAAAGTGCGCTGGAAAACTGAAAGATGACCGTTTATTAACTGCATGAAAAGTGGACAGTTCGGGGACATTGTCAAACATATCCATCGTTCAGTCTGACACAATAATATACTTTGTTTAGTGTTGCTGATGGGTCTCATTATGGTGAAAGGTTCAATTACAATGAATATCGCTTGTGGACTACAGCTTAGCCGATGGCAAGATCCGCGACTACAGACACTAAATAAAACTGCTCGTCTCTCTTATAAGGTTCTGAAAATTTTTATTCCAATATTTCTTAAATACTCCATAAGTAAGTACATCTTTGAATTCCGTGGGTATCTAGTTGGTTACTTTTGTCGATTCAACGCTAACACTTTATTTCGTCGCTAGCTAACCTCGTCTAGAAACGGTTTCGTTCAACGGCTATAATTATAGGTAACAAGGAATTATCCGTTCGTTTTATCCTCGTTTTTTTTTTTTTTTTTTTTTTTTTTTCAATTATAGGTAATTGATTATAGAAGGCTAAAGATCAATTCCTTTCATAATGTAGCAACGGATTCTAATTACTTTAAATGAATTAATTATTCAATTTTTTTTGTGAACTCCCGATACTAAAAAAAATAATTTCTCGAGTTTGAGCACTCACGCAAAACATAATTTATCATATTATCATAAATTATCATATTATCATATTATCATATTCATATTACCTATCATATTATCATATTATCATATTATCATATTATCATATTATCATATTATCATATTATCATATTATCATATTATCATATTATCACATTATCACATTATCACATTATCACATTATCACATTATCACATTATCATATTATCACATTATCATATTATCATATTATCACATTATCACATTATCATATTATCACATTATCACATTATCACATTATCACATTATCACATTATCACATTATCACATTATCACATTATCACATTATCACATTATCACATTATCACATTATCACATTATCACATTATCACATTATCACATTATCACATTATCACATTATCACATTATCACATTATCACATTATCACATTATCACATTATCACATTATCATAAATTATCATGTTATCATATTATCATATTCATATTACCTATCATATTATCATATTATCATATTATCATATTATCATATTATCATATCATCATATCATCATATCATCATATCATCATATCATCATATCATCATATCATCATATCATCATATCATCATATCATCATATCATCATATCATCAATCATCATATCATCATATCATCATATCATCATATCATCATATCATCATATCATCATATCATCATATCATCATATCATCATATCATCATATCATCATATCATCATATCATCATATCATCATATCATCATATCATCATATCATCATATCATCATATCATCATATCATCATATCATCATATCATCATATCATCATATCATCATATCATCATATCATCATATCATCATATCATCATATCATCATATCATCATATCATCATATCATCATATCATCATATCATCATATCATCATATCATCATATCATCATATCATCATATCATCATATCATCATATCATCATATCATCATATTATCATATTATCATATTATCATATTATCATATTATCATATTATCATATTATCATATTATCATATTATCATAATTATTATCATATTATCATATTGACGAACATTGATATACATCTACTTGGCCTAACAGGTAATATTATCTGCTCACGCCAATTTTATCCCTGATTGTGATGTGATCCTAGTCAATATATCCAGTACCCAACAAACACGCGAACGTTTTATTCAATATGTGATCAATCGGTTGGACCAGCGACCCACAGCCCTTCAATATTCAAATTACAACCGGCAGCCCCCGTTTCAATACCTACCGAAAAAATTGCCCTCCCCAAGGATGCTATATCAGCTCATAGATGAATTGTGCCCCCAAGTCCATCCTTATTTTCTCCAACTTTCCACCCCTTTTTCCACTTTTTTCTGGGCAAAAGGGTATAACTCACAGCGGTTCGCATTTATTTGAATGCCAGCAGAGGGCGACGTTCAAACTCTGGTGTCCATGGGTGGAGACACTTCCGCGATTACGGAGGGGACTTTCCCTGGATTGCTATCCGTGCCTCGCCGAAGCAATACTGACCAACGGACGGGAAGGAAATGAGACCCAATGACGAAGTGCTACCAACGAATTTATTGGGACTTGAAGCCAGTTGTGCAGTCATGTCGGGAGCTGAGGAAGGTGTACGGTCGGTCGTTAAGATCCAGCCGCACCTTGGCCGAACCTTCTCCGCCTGTATCCATTTTTTTTATATTTATAACCAATATTTATTCTGAAGCCCTTCGGCTGATTCCTTCTCATACCCCGGTAACGCAGTGTCATATCAGTTTGGCCTTCTCGCTCTTACTTCCATATACGCACTCTTTCCCCTTCTGAGCCCATTATTTGTGAACGACGATATGGTATTCCGCATTCTGACCTTTACTTTCCTCCCCTCGAAAAACCTAGTCGTTTTTTCTGATGTTGGACCCTTTTCCCTTCGAAAAATGAACACCTTCCGCCGCTCATCGTTGGTGTAAAAAAGGTGTCAAAAATGAACGAGAGGAAACGTTGTGTGGAAAATATTTGCCTCGTATACATTAATCATGTAAAATCCGTAGCATACTGTGCATCTTGACGACTTATATGATTCGCGATCATAAAGTAAGGAGTCGGTCTTGACTGAGACCTGAATATAGGTTCATCATATCAACAGTGCTAATCGACTTGATCGCAAATTAATATTTTCAGCAAATAATTTTTCAACCACTTGCCGATCCCACCCGCTACTGTTTTTCATTACCTCGAGCTTAACAGCCACATCTGGGCTCAATAATTTACCTATAATAGTAGCTTTGAAAGTAATTGATGAAGATGACTTTACAATAGTAACAATCGTTGTAATCATAAAATATTTTTTATTTTATACACTACTGCCAGTAAACCGTCAAAAATGTCGTTTTTGCTATGCAGAATGAATCGCTGAAATCGGATTGAAACTTTAATTTTGATTGGAATAGATTTAGGAGACATTTCTCGATGTCCCACGTTTTCGAAGACTTTGAAACGAATTATTTATTGTCTGTCAACTCAAATTCGCTGCAATGACGGCTCAAAAAAAAAAAATCTCAATTGAGCTTCTTTTCTGACTTCATTATTTCATTCTGAGTAAAGCTCTACTTTACAATACATTTTTTTCTCTTTGCCCGCCTCTGAAATAGTATGAAATTTGACAGATCGAGAAATGTCGGCCGAGTGCTGCGACTATAATAAGATATAATCTTCTTCAACTTTGAATGATGAAAACTGTTTTTTTTTCTTCCTAATTTACAGACAAACAAGGGATTGAATGTTAATAATTCATTCGTTTATGGTTCAATATAAATCACTCTAATAAAGTTTAAGCTTCTCAAAAATTCGTTGAGTTTTTTAAGGCAAGTAGAAGAAACGTTATTGAATAAAAAACAATTCTGTCAGTTAGAAAACAATTGAGCCTTTTCTGAATAGAAGGCATTTTCCGACAACATGTAGCAAAATGAAGTACTGAATATTTCTAAACCAACCAACGTGCGCAAAGGTTTTTCCTTGGCTTTACAACGCTTTTTGTTTCTATTCAAATTAAAGCTAAATTTGATAATGCATTATTGTTAAGCATCCTAAATAAAATCACGCTCATCTCAAGAAAATGAAAAGACGAATTAGAACTATCGATTTATTCAATCGTTGCGCAAACTTTCCACGAGATTCGAAATAGCAATGGAATTTATTAAAGCTCGAATTCGCAAGCCGTTGAAAGCGGCAAGAAAAGCTATATCCCATTCGTTGCCGTCTTCCTTATTTCCTTCTACGAGAAAAATCCTCTGTTTATATACGCTGTAGTTAAACAGAGGTAACGTATGAATAAATGTGGTCTTCCCTTCTGTCGGTAAGAGGTCTCGAAAGCTCGAGTGCCGCACCGTAAAAACTGTACAAGGGTTCGAACGGAGCGCCAGTGAATGCAAGGCGAAAGGAAGTTGAGTGTTGAGGCCGGAGGTCGACAGAAGAGGAAACGGAAAGGGACGATCGTATATCTCAGGATCGACCTGCGAATCGCCACTGCAGCCGTCGCGTCGCCACACGCCTAGCCCTTTCGTATTTCCACGTTTTATTGTACCAACGGCCTCTACCTTGCTCTACACTAGCAGTTCGAACCGTCCAACTCAACGCAAATACGACCTTTGTCTCTATCACTACTCGCCGCATTTCACAGCATCAAATTGCCGCTCCTCCTTTGCCGGGCGAACTAAAGTACTTCCGCGTTGCTTAAGCGTGCCACGACTTCTATAGTTTGCCTCGTTCGACAGCTGGTCGCAGTTACGTCGACATCGTCCGAGTTGTTTACCGTCAGCAATAGCAGAACGAGGGATATTCGATGATCGAATCGAAAACCCATCTACAATTTGAGCTTGACTTGATTTTCCAATTCGCATCCGTTCGTTAATCCTGACTCGAATCACACGATATTTTCATCATGAACGGAGGAAACGAATGTTGGTGTTAGATTGTGTTAATAATTTTTGCGAGGTTCATACTGACATGGGAACTGTGTAAGGAGACCTGTGGTGTGCACAGATCACACACAGTACTTCCATGTTTGAGTCGGTAACCAATTATAAAATCAAGAAGCTCGTACCAAGGGCGCAATGTTATTACTCTACTATTGTTATTGAAAACTAGCTCGGACAAACCAAAAATAGAAAAACGCACGAGTTAGGTTAATAATGAGGAAGTGAATTATGTAAGCCTAACAAAACGATGCAAGCCAAGTTTTGTAAAATGGGATGATTTTTATGAACCTCCATTGTCGAAGATATTGATTGTTTATCTCCTGTAAAAATCAAAATAGTCAATAAACCGCATGAAGCGGAAGTGCAGTGTGTGATCCGATCGATACAAAACAAGTTTTGTGAAATGGAGCCATTTTTATAGCAAGGAGAATAAATTATACGAAAGTGTGCCGATAAAATAACTGAAAATGCGAATTATGAGGAATTACGGTGTGTGACACCAATAACAAAAATCAAACGATATTAAGCTGAGAAGAAGAAACATTTCAAGTCCCTCGGCGTTTAAATATAATAATTTTTACAGTTTGAAAAAATCGAAATATAGTCAATATATTTACGCGTATAACGTTGATATATGACACTCGTGATAAAAATCAGACTTCATTCAATCGCCATCCTAAACGTTTCAAGAGTTGAACGTTCAAATATATAGATCCTCGCGGCCTGTAAAAATCAAAATAAAAAATACTCACTAGTGAAATCGTGAAAAGGGCTCATATTGTGGAGGTACGGTGTGTGACCCAATATCCAAAAAATCAAGCGTCATCTGCTCGCACTGAAGATCATTTTAAGACCTCAAACGTAGAAAAATAATTACTGCTACAGCCTATAAAAATCCAAATAGAAAGAACTTTGAACTTTTATATATCGGAAGTGCTGTGTGTTATCCAAAATTTGAAGACGGCCAATTTTTCACAGTTACGCCAAATTGTTTTTTTCCTATAATGGAGTAAAACTGTTGATTCAATATTTATATTAGATTAAGGCGATTCGGATCCTCAACAGTAATTTCCTAATCTTTAAAAAAAAAGGGCCGTCCTACTTTTAAATAATATATTGACAAATTTGAATATTGGCATTTTAATAAATCATTTGAAAATAATTTCAAACTAAATGCAATTAAACAATAATCCTATCACTTCAAGGAATGCGTTTCATTCCAAGTTGAGAAGGAAGAGATTTATCATGATGACATGAGACTTCTATTAAAAAGTTCCACCGTAGTCGGCCGTCTTGCGGTTGGCTTTTCCATTTCGAAAAGTGAAGCGCAGTGATGGAAAGGGGAAATCCCGATAGGCGGATTGACAAGCGCATGATCGAAATGATGTCCCGGGGGTGCGTACGGAAAGCTATCCAAGCAAGCGCTTAGCCGCACTCTCCTCTTTGGAAATTCACCTATATATTGCTGCTCCAACGGGGGCATAGCTCAGCTTTGCCGCTACGGTGATTGATCAACAAAGTCTTTTCAATGCCTAAAAGAATAATATATTTTTTGTTGACCTTCCGCAAGGCATAGGAAAGCTTATAACCTCCTTCAAAGGTTATGAATAGATGGTTATTTGACCAAGCGCGGATGAGGCGAAGATGATGCACGGCGGTATGTTGAAGAAAAAAGAAGGATGAGAGATTGCCTCGGATATAAACGTTTTTTTATTGGCTAAGAAGATGCTCCTTTGAGAAGGTTCACATGCCGTGCCCACGACATTAGAAGTATATTAATGGACTAGTTCGCAGCTGCATTATCGTCTTGATATACAGTCTTCGCTAGAACTAAGACCACTTTATTTTCAGAAGTAAATATTGGCTGAGGGTAAGAAAGCAATTTTATCGAGGTTGGAAGGTGAAAGAAAATTTTTCAGGCGCATAGGCACGAGCTAAGATCGCGTCTCCGATCCCGAGCTAAAAGACGGAGAGAGAGACCATTTATCATTGTCTGAGAAGAGGAAAGCGCTTATACCTCAGGAACACGATGTATCGCTAATAGGAGAGGTTTCCCTCAATATGTCACCCTTTCTAACCCCCGGCTCTTCCTTACTGAATTTAGATTTATGTGCAGTAATCGACCTTGTGATCCTCTCTTTCGTTCTATCCATTCACACGTCAACCTTCTTCACATATATTAGACCTCCTCGTGAATTTAGATGACGATCAACATGAAAACTAAGCGATGGTGCTGCATCTCTCAGCTTTCGATAATCAAGTCACGATACAGCACGCTTGATGCATTCGAATTCCTCTATACAGCGTTTCACAAATCGGTATTACAAGAGATTACAAGGGATCGGTTTAAATTACCTCTGAAAGTTGAATTACCGGCAGATGAAACCGCGGGAGGATGAGAAATAAAACGACGGTACATCCTATGATCCACCACAGATCGACCACGTAATGTTTGATACAGATTCGAATGGGAAAACATCAGCTTCAATTACAGCATAAAATGATGAAGCACTATATCTACGCCGGATTTAAAGCAGCAAACGATTTCCAACCCCGAGTGTTTGCTGCATTTCCTAATGATAGGAACGTCAATTAACATTCGCATCAATCTTAATAAGTCCAATATCACAATGCACAGTTAAAGTAACTATTTTTCATTTTTGAAATGAAAAACCTGTACGTATAACTGATCTTTCCGTATTTTCCGTCCACCAATTACGATTTTTCTTTCAATCCAAATCAAGTTTCGCTTCATATTCCTACGCTTTAATTTAAGATTGGAGAGCATTATCTTCCCAAATATCAGAACGCAATAAAATTAAATTCTAAAAAAAAAAAAAAATTATTGTACCAACTGGGTTTATTATTCCTTTGCTTTAATAATGATGTAAGAAGAACATCCATTTTTTATAGTAATTATTCCGAACATATGTAAATGTTCCCACCAAACAACAGATTGGTAACTAGAAGGGAAAATTCCGTGGCAACTATTGTGATTTTAATCATTTTTATTTTTCTTGACATTCAAATTGAAAGCCAAATTTTTCTCCTAACGGTACAGCATGAAAGAGTGTTCGACGCGCATTCCAGCGAGTAGAGACCGATTTTTGGCTCCAAGAACTATTGAGTTATGACCAAATTTCTGAAAACCTCAAAAATTCGACAATAAAGCTGCAATAACCTGGGAACCATTAAAGCTATCGATCCCACGATGGTCTCATTCGATTCAGCGTTCAAAAATCAATAGAAATTGATACCAAAGACACCTTTTTGAGATTGATTTTTGGTGAAAATCTCATTAATGTAGCTACCATAGTTAGATCGTAAAAGTGTTGACGGAGTACGGCGTACAGACAGCATTTTTTTCTTATTGGATATTCGAATTCTACATGCCTCGAAACGCAAAGCATCAAATTTTGATGGGGTTAGAAAAAAATTTTCTTGGGCGATTAGAATGGTTTATTATTGAATAAAAAACCAATAACCCGTGTCGATACTTGGTATTTCTAGCCTCAGCCTGTTCCAGTTTGTAAGAATTAAATGGTAAAAATGAATTCGACAAATTTTCGTCTCTTTAAAAATCCTGTTTGATCAAGCATTAAAAATTCAAGCGCCTAAAAAATCAGCTCTGCAATATCATAATTATTCCGGTTTCATTGTGATTGTATTTGAAGCCGCATTATATTTGACCCATTTTTTTGAGACTACATCCATCTAAGTTGATTGATTGATTGACTGATTGATACTACCAAGGATTGACTGGTGAAAGTTGATGGATCAGCGTTGAACAAGCATACCTCGGTCACGGAGGAATTGACTCAAGCCAACAGGAGACTACTCCGCAGCTGAAGCAGTGTCTAGTCCTCAATCACACAGTTTCGAACCGACACTTTCTGACAGTAAGTTATTCGATCTGGTGATCAAACTATAGCGTAGTGGTTATCACTATTTCTTCCCTCCAGAAGTTAATCCAATTAACAGTTACAACTATTATCAAAAGGAGATTCGGGAGCCGTTATTCAATTATACGCACTCGTCTGATGATGAAAATATTTTTCTATGCATGCCCTGATTGCTTCAACTTCAAACTTTCGAGATATTAAAACCGAGTAGTTAATAATATAGGGAAGAGGAGGAGAAGGATGAGATACTCAATTTTTGTATTCGGCCGAAATCGTTCGCACTTTCGGGTATTGGGTTCTTATGGCCACTATTTTAGATGTAATAATGTGCTCATTCGATAAACGACGCAATGCTTGTCCGGAGGTTTATCATTCTTCATCGATGTGGTGTAAATCACTATTTGGCAGTATCGACCAATGAAGCGTCCTTCGTTTTAGAAACCACTTGTTATACAATCTCTATGTCTCTCGTGGCTAAATACCTAGCCTTAAACGCTCCTATCATTAGTCTGTATCATTCTGTTCTTCCGTTTATTTACCAATCCTCAATTATTGTACTTAGCTGCTTGATTGAAGACGCCAAAGTAAATGCTTAATTGTTTCGATTCGTTTTTCAGGTACGTAATACCTGTCTTAATTATGCACTTACATTATTAATAATATCACTTTGTTATATTTTATAAATAAATGTACGTTTTTCAGAACGCATCCACGCCGCCTTTACTACTTAACACCCTTATATATTCAAAACAGATGTGAAATAGTTTATTAGTTTATTAATTATAATTCACTCTCGATCGAAGGAAAGAGTGTTTAATACTTAGTGTGGAATGACTTGGATAAATATTGTAATGCTCTTGTTGTTATTATCATCATAATCCAATTTTACGGGGGGTAACTAAAAAATTACCCACAAAAAGACACAGCTGGCTGGTACCAACATTAAAAAAAAATCATACGAAAATATCTACAGTAGAATTGAAACTTCCTGCCTCGAACCTTGCAAACAGAATCGTTCTAATCGAGGTGGCAACAGGACTCCAAGTTTCATTTGATAATAATAATAATACATCCAATTTCCAGAGAGGACTTTTATTTTCATCGTAAATTCTTATTGCATCAAATAATTAACCAAAACGATGATGTTCATGTTACAAATGATGACCTACCAGGGAAGTCGACTGTGATTGGTTTCAATGGATTATTTTTCACCATTAAACCATTATTAAGAATTTTCAAACACAGTTGCGGACATTTTGTGCACCATGAGGCACGCCCAGAAGTCGGTTCTCTCACCGCTATAGCCTTCTCGTTAGGGAGATAAGATAACGCACCAGGACCGCGACTGTTTGTTTGTTGCTTCGGTCAGTCATCAAGTTCCTGACTCACGAATCTGCTTCCGAAATCCATCGTCAGCTTGTGGGCACTTACGGACCTGAGGTGACGGAGACTGTCAAGAATTGGCTTTCAAAGGTGGAGCAAAGCGTATACGACGAGGGTATACAAAAGCTGGTGCTGAGGCTGAAAAAATGTATTGATATTTTGGAACATACGCTGTAAATTTGATTAAATATGTGCACTTTTCGATTTTTGGCAGCAGTTGTAACCTTCTTTCTGGATACCCCTCGTAAACCTGAAGTGGAAATATTTACAAATGGTGGCAGTATTTTCATTCGGACACCAACCATAATCTAAATTATGAACATCGCTGATAATATACCTGAATATTGTCACTGGTCGACAAACTACTCTTGATTCAATTTTACGTGACAAGGACGAGCAAGGTGCTGGTTAAGAGAGCAAGTAGCTCCGCTGAGAGGTGTGAGTCAAGTAAATTGGAATAGATGATATTCCAAAAGGTCCCGCGGTCACCCTATTTCTGCCTTCCTGCCATTCCATGGATTTAGGGAAAAAGGGCACATCTCTTTCTTTCCTGCTGAAACCACCTGCGAAGAAATCCACTGAGACCTTTCCCTGTTCACTCACCTTACACCTTCCCATTTCCTTGGCCACCGAAATGCCCTTTCGCCCTTCAAGAGGGCATAGTGACTTTGCAAAGGGACAGTAAGCTCTTCAGAAAAGGTTTATTCCAAGGGTGACCTGAGTCTGGCGCCGGCCACTAACCCCAATTTCTTAGAAAAATGTATCCACTTCTCAACTCTTTTCTTAAGATGAATATACTAGCGTCGTCGTGAACTGCATAACTGTACAAGTGGTTTGAAACTACTTCACAATGGTTGATATCATTCTAGGCGGTTCTGGCTAGGAAAAATGAAAACCAATCTCTTCTGTAAGATGACTTATACCAGTCAGATCCGTAACCTAGGAGAAATGATTCTATTTTGAACCGTTCGACGGTATTAAGGTCCATGTTCACAATGTAAATGGAGGAGCATTGTCTTGAAGTCACCCTTGGAATAAACATTTTCTGAAGAGTTACAGTCCCTTCGCAGACTGTTTTGAATGTCTAATTAATTTATGTCCTTTCTATCGCTTTCCGAACTGAAAAGTAGGTCAAAAACAATCAACTCAGTTTGCATCTTTTTCAGTTTATAAGTGTGTCAATCAGTAAAGGCGACGATGATTATTGACGAATATAACAAAGAAATGATGATTAATAATATAAATACATAATTAGGACAGATAAATTGCATTGGTACCTGAAAACGAATCGATACATTCAAGCCTTTTACTTTGGCATCTCGTTAATCAAGCAGCTCGGTACAATAATTATTAGGTAGGTACTTGATAATTTGGAAAATGTAAATATAAACGCAAACGGATGAACATAAATATCAATCAGGTTATTTGAAAGTAGCGAGTAGCGTCGAAGGCTTGGTGGCCATGAGAGACATAGGGATTGCATTATTGGTGGTTTCTAAAACATAGGTAACTATTGTTTTACAAGTTTCCTATCAATTTGATACGGATTTTAGCTTTAACGTTGTAATGTTCTAATTACATTATTATATTAGGAGTCGTAGCCGGGATAAGATGAACACGAGGTCTTACATCAAACCATAATAACTTTTAATCGCAACGTGATAACATATTCAGCTTATCGGTATCAGCCACATTATCTAGCTCCAATCGCGGCGCTGCCGCACATAAATATACCACAAACGTAAACAACCCAGTATTGGATCACAATCACAATCTTCCATGACGTTATAGGCACTCAACGCTATGTCAATCGTTGGTATTCGCCGGAGAAACTCAAATCATCGTCTACGAATCACGAACCTATTTGTCTTCACGTGGAATATCCAATAAAACTCAACCTGTTGCGTTTTAGCCGAGGATGCAGCAAGCGAGAATCGACGAAAAGAGTAAAATCAAGACGGGTGAGTTGTATTCGAGGTGTCCGTGGGTGAAGATAGGAGCAGCAAGCGATACAACATCACGACGTTTACGGTCGGTTTGTCAAAGGCATTCATTCTAAAAGAAGAACCGAGCCGGGTTCACTTAGAACGAAGCGAGGCGATGGCCCCCATCACTGGAGCAGTCAGTCTTCACCTACACAGCCATCTTTCTGCTATAAAAGAGAAACACATACTCAACTACCGTGCGAAAGGAAGTCAATCAGGACTCGACGTGAACGTTTCAAACATACCTCAACCTCTTTGTAAAGAGCTATGAGCAAGATGAGAACTTGCAAAAACGCGCGCGTTTAGACATCGTCGGCGGTAAATCAGGAAATAAAATAGAACGAATTGCTATGCGTAGGCTCGCAGTACTTTTATGTTTGAGTCGACGAAAAGTATTCCTAACCGATCGAAAATATCAAGATTTATATAAGAGGCATATTAAATTTGGCAACTAAGAAAAACAAAGAAATAAGAAAAAGTACACATGAAAATTATTTCGAGCGGCCTTCAGCTAGCCTTGAAAATTAGAACCTTCTTGAAAATGCTTCTCATGCTGATTTCAATATTGAATCTTATGTAAATAAGACCTTTCTCATATGAAATTAAAAAAAAAACCGTTGTTACATATATTTAAAAAAATAAATAAATAAATTTAAAAAAACGGTAAATACGAACTAAATAAGCTTGTAACCGCTTTTTATTCTTATGGTCTGTAAAAATCACTTTAAAAAAAACTATGTCTTTATAACTCGGGAGAATTGTGTGTCCATCAAAATTCAATAACGACTAATTTCGCACATTCACTTAGAGACTTTTGAAATTTGATTTGAGTCCGATTGATTTTTCAGGGAGAATATGACGTGACCGAAGACAAACGGACAGACTGCCAGTGGTAAATTCACTTTTGTTCCGAACTCGTCATTTGGAACAATCCCAAAACTTCATTTTTTTTTTTTTTTTTTTTTTTTTACTTAAGCGTGGAAAAGAAAATTAGATAGATTATTTCACGAAAGTATTGTGCGTTATCCAAAATCGAATGACGTCTGGTTTGGCACATCACTGGGGGAAGTCTTTCTGAAAGTTTAGGGAATCATAATTGAATTTTTGAATGAAATTCTATGAAACGTTTTAATATATATGAGGGAAATATATGAACTTCGGAAAATAAATCCTTCTCGCAGTCCAATCAAAATCAGTATTTGCGTTTCTTGGCCACAGGCACAGACTCGCTAACACTTGCTAGAAAGGCGTTTCTGGGTATGAAACTATTTATACCAGGTTTAAATTGATCTCCTTTCCGATTTCTTTATTTTATTTATTTACCGGTTCGCCAAACCGAAAATGGAAGTGTTTTGTGTTCAACACTCGCTGCACCCTACGTACACTCCATATCATGGAATATACTTTATTTATAATTTTTGGTATTACATGGTATTCATTTTTATGGGTTGAGGAGAGCATAAGTAAATAACAAGTTTAAAAAAAAATTTAAAAAGAACAAATACGTTTAGAGCTGCGTAAAATAAAAAAGTCAACCATTACCAAGTTTTCAAAACGGTTCATGTACCAATCGTTGATATTGTCATAAGGGATTTCCTGCACGATGAATCTACCCTATTTCACGTATTAATACTTGCATTCATCTTCTACTGCACGAACACCGAGACTGAGGTCCAAAATGGGAGCAATATAATGCGTAAACTGTCACTGCTTGCTATGTCCTCCAACTCTTAAGTGGTCGTGTGGTGTTACAACTATACGAGTACAAGAGGGCCATAACATCGGGAAGTTGCGACGCCGCGGCACTAAATCCACAAGATGAATGTCACGACGGTCATTTTGATAGCCCGTGCGAAACCCTTGTGAGCAGGTACATACGGAACGAGTAGTTATACGGAGGCCGCGAATTATACGATGGTCACACGGGTCTTAAATGCCTTCCCGAACCTCTCGTGCTTCTATTAACCTTCTCGCGAGTATCGTAGATGGTGGTACCATTTGCTAAGCGAATTATTGTACTGGTGAGGCGAGAGAGGGAAAAACCCGGCGACTCATTTCCCAAACTTACTGGCCAAATACTAATGACAAAGATGTGACCAAGATGAAATACTTTCATAAAAATAGCATCGATGTTGAGTATTTGAGGTCTCCAAGCGCATTAGGTATTTTCGATATGAAGTTTTTCCCTGTATTACAAAAAAAATCATTTCAAATGCCTTTAAAATGAATTACTTTAAATATTATTAAAATATCTTATCATATCAAATGTCTTTATAATAATTTTTTTTTAAAATATTATTAAAATATCTTATCATATCAAATGTCTGTATAATAATTTTTTTTTAAATATTATTAAAATATCTTATCATATCAAATGTCTTTATAATAAATTATTTTAAATATTATTGAATATTTAAAATTATAAAATCTATAAAAATATCTTATCATATCAAATGTCTTTATAATAATTTTTTTTAAATATTATTAAAATATCTTATCATATCAAATGTCTTTATAATAAATTATTTTAAATATTATTGAATATTTCATCATATTAAATGCCTTTATAATAAAAAATATTTTAAATATTATTTAAATATTTTATCATATTAAATGCCTTATTTAGGTGCTTTTGGTATTACATGGTGGGGATTATGTATTACTTGATCATGTCTTTCTTTACGACTTAGTAGCGTTGGTATTTATTTTTATGGGTTGAGGGCAAGCGAGATTAGGGGACCGTTTCTTCATCCTTTTCCCCTCCAATTTTATTTTCCCATGGAGATCATTTTCGCCCATTCCAGCATCTTCAGGGCAGTCCATACTGGTCCATGTGTTAGCTACATAGGTACATCTAGTGAATATGATGGGATAACATAAGTACGATTCATAGGTAACATTCGAACCGTATATTTTGGTTAGAGATATATATGTTTTTAAAAAATAACGGTAATTCCTCACGCACATGTTTGAAAAAAAACTCTCAAAGCACTAAAACTCTCGATTATTTCAATGTCACGACAGGAATCGAATAATACTTTACACAACGTTATTTTTTGCTCAGGAGCAATCTTTTGACGAAATTTTTTGAAATGTAAAAGAGAGGCGTTTCGTAAACCATTCGTAATCCTTCGAGATGACGCACGAAGATCAGTATTCAAACCGCATTAGTCTCCTCGTCCGTTACACCATTTGTGAAAGCCACAACAGCGCACGAACGTTATATGGTGACGTCCAACCGCCGGCAATTATACTGCAGTTTCAGCGGTTCGTTCCATTTCTACAGCAACTCGCGGTTTAAGCTGACGGTTCCAATTTGCACCGGCACGATTCAACATGTATTGATGGAGAACCTCAAAGAATCTCCATGTTCAGAAGTTGAGTCTTATCATCCATAGAAAATGATACCGAATACACCTTTTTCTGAAAAACGTTGGAACATATGAATTTTCCTACTCTTGAAATTCATGTAGCAATAAATAATTGAGACTAATAAGGAGAGTCAATTATTTATTGTCAATAAATAATTCAATGTCAATAAATAAACTGTCAATAATAATATATTGTCAATAAATAATTGACAATAGTAAATAATTGAGCTATTGTCAGGCCAAGATTTTTTTTTTTTGGTGAAAATTTCAAGAATTTAGCTTTTTCAGAAAAGTGTTGACGGCGTACGGCGGACGGACGGAGTTTTTTTTAAATTGGATATTCGTATTCCACATGCCTTTTGAAACGTAAAACATCAGATTTTGAGGGGGTTAGAAAATTTTTTTTTCTTGGGCGATTACAATGGTTTATTTTAATAATTAACCAAAAGAAGTGGTGCAGCAAACCTTTCGCTATCTTAACGCGTCCGATTGAGTAGAATTCGAGTGTTTGCAATTTTACACAATAGAAAACGCCCGTTTTTCATTTTCCCCCCGATATTTTAATGGATGGGGGAATTTAGTTTTTCTTTATTGCGCTGAGCCATTCCCATTTCTGTGCGCGTTTCATACCCGAGCTGCTACGCAGAAGAGAATGAATATTTTGATCATCGGGCTACTCTGGTGGGTTCGGATCGTGCGGGGTACAGGATTGAAAATCGGTGAAAAATATACAATACCGACAGAAAGAATAGCTGATCGCTGTAAAACTGTAATGATGGAAGCCGACTACGACAGCGGAAGATACTCGAGAGCGCTGTGAATAATAAAACTCGGTTCATCCTTCGGGCCGTTACGTTGCGTTCTTTCAACTCTGTAGCTTGTAACATTTTTATCGCCGTGGATAAATAATGCCTCAACGGCTTTCTCCTCAGCCGAGTTTTCACGATTGGTTCCAATCGGAGCAAACAGGTAATGGAGTTTTACAGCGTCAGTAAAAACCGAGCCGTGTGCCATGATCAGATGCGGATAGGATATAACTTGGTATGTTCGTGAATTATTTATGTGAAGCAGGTGTCGATGACTTGAAACGGCTGGGCGAGGGAAGGAGCCGAAGTTGATGTATAAGCTTTCAACGCTGGTTTTAGGTTCACAACGCCGTTCGCTCCTTCTCTCAAGACGGTCTTGTGGTACGCGGTAGATTGAAAGATTGAAAGCTGTTCGTAGTCCAGCGAACGCAAACAGTAGGTAACTGAACGTTACAAATATGTATACGAAAGTATTAAATTATTCAGCGATGAGTAACGGGGAAATAATTTTCAGCAGTCAACAACAGGAAGTTAGTCGGAGCGCAACGTCATTTTTCACATTGAATGCGAAAACTTGTCACTATAATCAACCTGAGCCCAATCGCCCCTACGTTATGAATGTAATTTTATATTTTTTATATTTATTTTTTCTTTAAATTTATATTTATTTTATTTTATATATATTTTATTTATTATTTATATTTATTTTTTATTTTATATATTTTTTATATTTTTTATTATATATATTTTTTATATATTTTTATTTTTTGTCAATTCGGACGTAATAGATTCTTGAAATTTCGTTTTCACGATTATAATGAGATCAAATGGCAACAAAGTAGCAATAGTTTATTGATCAGATCAAGCCGACAGACAAAGACAACACTGCAACTCCTCAGCTGTTTTGCAAGGATGCGCCGAAGAGAAATAGGAAGTAGTTATCTGAAGGGTCAAAATTTTTCTGACAAAACAAAAATAGCTAAATTAGCTAATTTTTTTAAAAAATAGCTAAATTCTTGAAATTTTCACCAAAAATCAATCTTGGTCGGACAATGGCTCAATTCTTCGGCCAAATCGCTACCTCAAATTTAAAGGTATTTTTGGGGGTTTTGAGGGGGAGAAACTTCGTATTTTCCAATGTTTTCCAGAAAAAGGTGTATTCGGTATAAATTTCTATAGATTTTTTTGGACGCTGAATCGAATGAGACCATTGCGGGGCCGATAGCTTTATCGGTTCTCGAATTATCGCAGCTTTTGTGTCGAATTTGGGAGATTTTTAAAAATTTGGCATGCGGGTATTATTCGAAAGTTTTTAGAGCTATAAAAATCGTTCTATACTCGTTGGAATACTCATCGAACACTCTTCAACTGTAATGTTAGGCAAAAAATTTAGCTTCTAATTTAAAAATCGAGAAAAATAAAAATGATCAAAATTACAATCGTTGCCACGAAAGTTTCCCCTATAGTTACCGATCTGTTTTTCGGTGGGAACGTTCATAAATGTTGGGAATGATTACAATCACAAATGGATAGTGGATAAAAAATAAATAAATATTAATAAACTTAGAATTTTTTTTCAATTAAAAAAAACATAATTTTCTATTTATTTTTTAATTATATTTTTCCAGATAGGTATTGATTTCCCCCAAGGTTTCAACTGGATAAACGGTTTAGGAGCTTATCATTGACACGCGCATGCTTTCAGTTTTATTTTGAGAGATTAAAGAATTATTGTCATAATGACAGAAAAACATGACTCATTTCACGAGTCGGTATTCTCTATATAAAAACACTAAGATCTAATAAGTTCCAAACTTGAACGTAACACTCACGGTAAGTAGAGGTTTCCGTCTAATTTTGAATTTCTTATTTTAGACGTTCACGTTATATGCAGATGAGGCAATCCAGAAGCCGTAGTAAGCAGTTAGTTCGAAGGTTGGAACCACGTTAATATCAAACCTCTTCAAAGTGAAGGAGAAAATCTTGAGAAAATTGCGCGAGGCGGAAAATGTTTATTCATGTTGTTATATCAAAAAGCGAGTAAGCGGTTTCATATAATTTCAGAGGTTTTACGTTTTAATATGATTCAAACAGACGGTGATGAGAAATGGTGGGGAGGCTGCGGGGTTTTAAGAAAGCTCGAGGCACAAGGAGTGGAATGAGAAGGACGAAATGTAGGAAAACAGGCGGATTTCAGCAGGGCGCGAGAACGACCCGTAATGTTTTCCAAGAATCGCTCCTGAAATAGATCTTTGATGTTCACTGCAGCAATGTTCACCAAGATCGAGAGAGATGGCTGTCGAAAAATATTCGAACTATCTCAAAAAAAGACGAAAAAATTGACGCGAGACCACAAAAGCTGATTTTGCTCGCCTAAACTGGTAAAACCGATATGGAATTCATACAATTAAGAACGCCTGAAAATTGGTCGAATACTGTTACTGAAATATAACTCATTGAAAAAAATTTTAAACGGTCTTTTAGTTGAAATTTTAAAAAGTTAAAGTTCAAAAGATGGAACGCTCGTATATTAAAAGAGTAATCATAGTTGACCAATAATGAAACTCTGCTGACAGTGATGAGAATCAATATGATCAAATAATTTTTACAATTGATAAAAGGCTCGATCATATCTTCGCCGTTCAACGACTACGCCAGTAAATTAAGTTCAACAAGTCTTTCTTTTTCAGCTCTCTCACTTCCGACCCGGACCTTTTCTTGGAAGTTTGGATAAGCTACTGGTTAGAAAGTTCCAGAAATGACTTGGAACAAGAGTGTGGGGAGACGCAGTTATGAGATGGTGTAGAGTTGACCGGAATCAGCAGGCTGAACGGAGAACGCCAAGTGATGGCAAAAATGGCTAGATTCTGCAAGGGGTTGTCCACAACTTCTTTACCTACAGATTTGAAAAAGATTGAAAAAATCGAACGAGACATTTTGTCACCGTCTAGTATCTATATCTTAAGAACACTAGAAAATAGCACAATTGTTCATGAAATAATTAATTACGGATATTGATGAGAATCTTGTAGTTGAATTTGTTCCCGCACTAAAAAATTGCGAATTCGGATAGTTTTATTTTTTCATTATTTTTTTCTTAAAAGTATACGTGCCACGCGGAAACCGGATAGCAAAGACAAGGAATGTCATCTGAAAAAATCACTGTTACTAGTGAAGTTATTGAGTTTGAAAGAAGTCTCCAACTGAAGGGAACTAAGAATAGGAAAGGAAGAGTAATGATGGACCAATTTTAGACGAGTTATGTTGCTATATCAATTTGGCCCTTTAGGCCAACATCAGTAACAATTTAACAAGTTTTACTTT
Organism: Tupiocoris notatus; assembly: GCA_037159825.1. Classification (NCBI taxonomy): domain Eukaryota; kingdom Metazoa; phylum Arthropoda; class Insecta; order Hemiptera; family Miridae; genus Tupiocoris; species Tupiocoris notatus. Next base: position 2,070,227 of record JASJUZ010000090.1, read on the forward strand.
GAGCTGAAAAATAAAAAAATTGTTGGACTTGATATATTGGCGTAGTCGTTGAATGGCGCAGATAGACGAAGATCGAGCCTTTATTTCCAATTGTAAAAATTACTAGATCATCACTGTCACTCACTGTAAGAGTTGTAAGATTGTTAGTGATGATCCCACAATCTTAGCGGAAGTGATTTTGAATAAAACTAAATTAAAAAGGAAGAAACCACATTGCCTACGTCAGCAATTTTCTAATCCCTGGTGCCAGGGATGCGGTTTGGTGGATGTTAAGTGTGATGGAAGGCAGACGTGGTAGAAGGGAGTGTGGTGAGACAGATTGTGACGTCAGCAATTCTCCTCTGTTATTCCGGTTCTGTTTCCAGTACTTTTCAATCGCGAATTTGTAATAACTTTTTTTTCGATTTTAAATGGAAATGGCGTTTTTAGGGATGTACAATTAAAATTATTAAAAACCCATGTGAATTCCCATTGCATTTTTTTTTTACATAAGAAATAATTTTCCGCCAAAAAACGTACTTGAAGGACCATATAATCAACACAAACACTTTTCAGGTGAAAATTCTCAACGCTAGAAAATAAAAAGGTCAGAAATGTCAATGATTTAGTTTTCCTATTGGAAAATACGCACCACAATTGTAGACTCGCAAATAATCAGAAACTGCCATTTACGTTAATCGAATTTCCATAGCGTGTTCCAAGAACAGATTTCGTGATAGCGTACTTACATCTGAGAAAATCACCAACAACAAAAAGAGGATGCATTAAGACAATTATGAGCACAATTCTAGTGGAATCATTTATTACCAAAGACCAAAAACAACTAAAAAATTTCTCCCCCACAGAATATCCCGCTGAATTTAGCAGGAACGTTTTTATTCATTGTAATTCTCAAAGATTGTCAAGTAAAGGAGGGAGGTGAGACACATCAGAATTAATATAATTAGCATTAATATACAATCTAATTATTTATATATAGTATAATTACCCGGAAAAGTTACATGATGTAAACGCCATATTATGCTAGAATATTTAGATCTGATTAGTAAAAAACCCACAGGGTAGTAGCGTATTGCTGTAATTTTTAATTGTAATGCTCGTCATTGTAACAGTAATAACGACAGGTCTTGAGTGAATACATTATGAAAGACAACTAAAGGTAACTTCAATTCATTGCCCACAAAGAAAAGAGGGCAAAGAGAGGGTTGAGAAGCTTGCGGGCTTCGAGTCGACGTGGTCAACTGGAAGTTCTGTATTTTCAAGCTTATTGGTTGTGATCTTAATAGAAAAAATGAAAAATAGCTTGTTAATGAAGAACGTTCAACATTTATTCCTGTGATCCGTAAAGCTCAAAATATAGACGAATATGGATTTATTATGATTACATTGTAAAAGTGATTTATGCACACAAAAAAAAAATTTAAAAAAAAAAAAAAATAGCGACTCATTGTGCGCTGTGAAAAAATCTTTCAACAGAAGACTTAATCGATTAGTTGGCTTTTATAGAGCCATGACGAGTTTTATCTACACTGCCGCTTGTTCAATGAGTGTCTCGGAGTATAGAGCTACGAAAATGTTTCCACATTCACCACCGTTCCAAATTCGACTATTCGGACAACTATACAATACATTATGTTCGCTCACAAGAAAATAACAACGTTTCAATCGAAAGCCTTTGAGTTTTAAGATTCACAGGGGAGATTATATTCTTTAATATACAATATTAATCGTACAATCGTAACAGTAATTCGCTGGTTTTAGTTCAAACGCGTGGTTACGAAGAACAAGGGAGTGTGAAGCGGATAGTTCGCTAACACCCCGCTTGTATCTGATTGGAGCTAGTAGCGTTCTCTTCTTCCTTTACTCTTCGCACAAAGCCCTTTTCCAACTCATCCCGTTCACAACAGTTCTTCCCTCGCCATCCGCATCGGGTAGAGTTCTTGGAATTTACTACCTCAGTATTTTTAAACCAAGTTGCCTGGAATAATCCCATTCTACTCTTTTCTCTTTCATTCCTCGCTGCTTGTTCTAGCGTTGGCCTTCTCCCTTTACCCCCAATCTGCGGAGAATCCCTTGAGAAAGATAACGTCACGCCGGAGTTTGTTCAAGATTTTCGGTCATTGACGAACAGAATGCAGAGCATAATGTTACTATTAATTCGCCTCATCTACTTTTATCCAAGTTGCCTGGCAGCGTTGGATAAACTTGGGAAGAGAAAGATCCGTTCCTTTTCTCTCTAGATCCAGAAAGTAAGCAAGCAAGGTTTTTCCAACCCTACGTCGAGCATAATAGAAAATTGCTTTTCCATTGGAAAGTTGGAATAAATATATTTTTTTTTAAATGATCACATCATTAATACTTTTTTAAAGCGCTCGAATCTACGAGGCTTGTCCCAAAAGTAAGGTCTCCATATTTTTAAAAAATCGAAAAAATATTTTTATTGAACTTTTTTGACATGAATGTATTCAGTATATGTTCACTATTTTTCAACGTAGTCACCGTTCACATCGATGCACTTTTTTAATCGATCTGGTAGCTTTTTTATCCCTGCGTCGTAGAAATTTCCGTCCACCTCTTTCTCAAAGTATTCCTTCACTGTACCTCGAAATATTAACGTTTGCCGTAACTATTTTACCCGAATGATTTACTAGCGACTCCAAAACAGCAGAATCGGTTATTAAATAAGCGTATTAGCGAGAGATTGACACAGATCGCTCGACATCACGTTCTATCGCTTCTCTCCAAAACGAACCGAATCATCCTGCGCTCAATTTATTGTTAATCACCGAACACTGGCTATTTGAAGAGCACGGTAAACTGATCACTCGGCTCTCGGGAGGTTGATAGCTTAGCTTACAATGAAACAAACGGCTCTGTCCTCTGGCTAATCAGAATTTGCCGAAGCGGTTCCGAATAATTGGGAAAGCGAGAGTTGTTCGGCAACGCGGGTGGGATGAGCTATTGTCATCGTTAGAGTTTCGCAATCGGACCGATGCGTGTTGCATAGTTAGTCCCACGCGTTCACCCGTACGCTGCACGAGAGCTGACAGCCGTTTCGCGACAAGGAATCGACGCCAACCGTACGTCGAACGAGTACGAGAAAAATGCCACGCGTTTACCATGGTTGATCGGAGTGAAAAAATATTTTCAGCAAAAAAAAAAAAAATTAAAAAAAAACTTCCAAAAAAAAAAAATAAAACCACAAAAAAAAGGTAAATCATGGTAATGGTAAATTATTCCATTCAAAGAAAAGTATACAACTTGGAAACTTTACCGAGCGGAATCGGTTGCGAACCTAACATTCAATGGTAAAAAAAGAAGACTATCCGTTTGTCATTTTAAATATTCCGAACATTTCTGAACGTTCCCACCGAAAAACATGGTAACTATAGGGGGAAACTCCGTAGCAACTATTGTAATTTTATTCATTTTTATTTTTCTTAATTTCCTAATTAAAAGCTAAACTTATTTCCTAACGATACAGCTGGAGTGTTTGACGACCATTCCAATGAGTATAGAACGATTTTTATAGCTCCAAGAACTCTCGAGTTATACCCTCATGTCAAATTTCTGAAAATCTCCCTAATTCGGCACAAAAGCTGCGATAACTCGAGAACCAATAAAGCTATCGACCCGGCGATGGTCTCATTCGATTCAGCGTCCAAAAATCTATATAATTTGATACCACGTACACATTTTTCTGAAAAACCTTGGAAAATATGAATTTTCTCCCCCTCAAAACCCCCCAAAAATACCCTTAAAATTGAGCTAGCAAGTTGGTTCAAGAATTGGGCCGTCGTAGGACCGAGATTGATTTTTGGTGAAAATTTCAAATTTTTAGCTCTTACAGTTTGGCCGGAAAACTGCTAACGGCGGACGGACAGAATTTTTTTTATCGGATATTCGGATTCTACATGCCTTGAAACGTAAAACATCAAATTTTGAGGGGAGTTAGAAATTTTTTTTCTTGGGCGATTGCAATGGTTTATTATTGAATAATAAACCAATACAAGTTTTGGGCTTTTGCTGTTCGTCCTAGTCATCGTTAGCATATAAAAGCAACAGCCGATCTGACCATGATAAAATTTACAGAGGACCAAGGATATAATATGGTTAATCCCGGGAAATAGAATTGAAATCTGATAAAAATAATAAATGTAATGCGTGCTGTGGTAAATTGTAGAGAATTTACATTCGAGAATGCCCCGAGAGGACAGTGAATTTATTCGAGGTGAAATTGTTAAGGTATCAATTTAAGTTCGCTTTTTCACTATTCGCCTTATTTTAGGCGCTTGGCAAATCACCAGTTCTGTTCATGTTGAAATCATAAGACGTCCACCTTGGTGTCAACCGCATGACGAAATTTAATTGAATTTCAACAGCAATGAATGGTTTTCCCACGATAATTTGGGAGCATGTATCGCTAGAGGCTAATTTCATCATTCATTCGATCCACATCACCTACCTAATGCATCTTTGTCTTAGAATCCACACGAATAGTAGACGGACGCAATTTTCAGTTTGGAAGCAGAAGTGAATTAACAGTCTTGAAGGAACTTCCTCCCCACAAGACGAAGTTAGCGAAAGCTATGTTGTGTTACAAATTATAAAGTTATAAAAGCAGTTTAGCCGAGCCACAATACATTCTAAATGGTAATATATTCATCTCTTTTGCATGTTTATTCAGTGTTTAACTGTATTAACCCTATTTCAGAGAAATAATTAAATGTTCATTCTCATATTCCATCGCGCTTTTCTCAGTAGCTATAGAAATGCAAGTGAAATGTTCGAGAGCAAAGGCTTGCTCAGGCATGAATAGGCTTTTCTTGGATTAAGATGCAATCACGACAGCGGAAAATTGAAAAATTAAATTAATTTAGATAGCGCAAAATAATCAACGCTAAAGCGAAGTAAGAAGTACTGTAGTTGATAATGTGAAACTGAAGAAAACCGATGCAGAGTAAGGAAAGATAGTAACGAAGCTGCTCGATTCTTATGAATACGAGAAATAAATAGCATAATTTTAGATAAGTAAAATTACATGATTGTGAGCAAACAAAGAGGAAAAAAAGATTTGGGTGAAAAAGTGAATCACGTCTTGGAAAAATTATTTTTTCCTCTAATTAACGGAGAAAGGGAGGATTATAGTTTGATAATGAATTGTGATGAGTGTATCAGAATCGACTATGGTGACCTACGTTCTACTCAACTACGTTGATTGACGTTATTGTATTATAATTGTGTACACAAAACTCTAGCTGCTATTATCTAGTTGTAATCATTAGCCTAACAAAATGATCAATATAAATTTACCAATGCTTTAAAATTATTTAGTTTGTCCTGAGGATTCCTTAAGGGGCGAAAGTGTGTCCAGAAAAAAAACACTGCAAATGAGTTGGTTGGTGGTTCCTTCCTTTGCTTCAATAATCCATTTGACCATCCATTTGTGATAATGAACTGTCTGAAAATTCATAACCGTTTCCACCTGACAACAGATTGGTAACTATAAGGGAAAACTCCCTTGGAACGATTGTAATTTCAATCATTTTTATATTTCCTGATTTTCGAATTAAAGTCTAAAAATGAACATTTTAATTATTTATACTTTTCTCTATTTCCAAATTAAAAGCTAAACTATTCGCCTAACGGCACAGCTGAAGAGAGCTTTTGACGACCATTCCAACGAGTATAGAACAATTTTTATGGCTCAAAAATCTCTCGTCTTACCTTCGTGCCAAATTTCAAAATCTTCAAATTCCACACGGAAGCTGGGATAGCTACAGTTTGTCATGTAATGTTTATGTGCTCAAGTCGTTATAAATTATATCCGTCACCATCAAGTATATTCTTATTATTTCTATGCCGGCACTCAACATAACACTAGATAGAACTTTAATGTTGAGATATCCGTTGGTGGATAGTCAAATCTTGTTGACATTGGGGAACAGGGAATTCATCGTATTCAAAAGTACCTTTGTCACCGAAGAATCAGACAACGAATTGTTCACCTGTTCCGCTACTTTAGCGGCCTTCTGCATAATGTCAACCAGCTGAGCTCATCACGTTGGTTACTTCGAGAGAAGATGGGGAATGTTGTCTCTTCTTTCCTATTCAGGGAAAGGAACAGAGTATCTTCTCGACTAACTTTATTACACGGAAAAAGGACGGGCACAGTTGTGTGTTGTATAAACCGCTGCTTGAGCACACAATGACTCTTCTATCCATCATAAAACAAGCGGGCTAGGAGCACCCATGTCCCACTCGGCCTCTTCGCCCTTCGACAAACTACAGTTTAATAACGTCCTTATGCACAGCACTCTCTAACCTCCAAGGAACTAATATAGGTAGATGTCTTCGAGCTGAGATACAGATGTATTAGAGCCCGACATAATTATCTTCTGCGCTGGGCGTAAAACTACAGAAACAATCTGACTGAATTAAAACCCTACCAAAGATTGTACTCTCTGTACAATTTCTGTATAATATTTCCAATTCCTTTACAGCTTCAACGGCCCAATGGAAATTAATTATTTTAATTTAACACGTGTCGATATGTTCGTTAGGATGAAAACACTTCAAACGATTGTTTACAACAGTTTAATATTCCTAATAGCCTTTACGTCAACAGCGAAGAAGAAAACTATTTTTCATCCTTGCGGCAACCATAATCGCCGCAACCAGTTCGTGTCGAGCCCAACCAAGAAACCTCACGAACAAATTGCCTGTCAACGTTGACGAAGGAAATACCTACAGCATTTTTATACGTGAAAGAAATTCAGCTATTCCAAAAAACCCAGAAAAAATTGTCACAGCATAATGCAAAGGAGGTTGAGATGTTTTCAAACGCTAGTCGGATTTATTTTTCGTTCCAACCTCCTCACCGTTACTTTTACATATTTAATACTCCTTTTCAAATATTGAAAGATTTTCAGCCGAGTGCGATTGGGAAGCGAACGACTCACTCGAATGACGCAGAATTCAGGGTGAACAAATTTGTGAAGTTTTTTGGAGTCAAATAATTTGATTGATTTTTACATTTTTTACAAGGTAGGAACCGACAATGTGGAAAAAAATATCGATAAATGTTTGCATACAGATATGAAATCTTTTTTTTTTAGCAATTAGTGGTTAGCTGCAATACTGATTCTATTTAGGATATTGAATACTTTAGGGGGAAATATGAATTTTTGCTACAGTACAATGATTGATTTACGGCCCCTGAACTTGCTAACCCTCGCGTAAGACAAACTTCTGAAAATATATCAGTTTTTACAGTTAGTTCAACTGACATTTACTAGAACATCTGTTTTGTTATCAGCCCTATCAACATTAGGAATCTGATGCCAAGAAATCTTTCCTTTTACAATTTACAAAATTGGCGCAGTTTTGTAGAGAGTTTGAGTTGGCCAGCACGTTGCTCTGATTGTTATTTGTTAACGCCTAGGTAACTCAAAGCTACTGCCATTTCGCAATTTTGGGATTGTATCCACTCGAAAAAGCTACAAATAAGAATAAAAGAATAATAGTTTTAGTAGCAGATGTGCAGCGCATTATTTCTATCGGACGAGGTCGTTTTTGTCCGATTCGCCAATGCCTGATCAAAATGATCGTCGAATGGGACAAGATTGCAATTAAGTTCAACTCCCAAAATAAGGAGTCGTTCCCGATGCAGAGCACTTGAAATAAAGTTCGAAGAATAGAATGTAAAGTTTGAAATATGATAGGTACTCACAGGGCCAGTCAATCTCAGCACTTAAAAAATGTATGCAAAGCAGTACAAATCGATAAAATCGATATTCTGAAATTTCAGTACGTAGTTGGAAGAATTTCAGCATATTTATGTAATATTACATTTATATTCCTCTAAAATTGGCGAATTTGTCCAGATTGCATGAAAAACGGCGGCATTTTTAAACCGGTTTCAGGTTTTAGGTTCAATATTAACAATCTGTTCAATAAAATGGCAGGTTATGTGGGGATAAACTCTAAGCAGTGATTAGCTGTCATCACATGAGTTAACAGGCCATTTTCATTGCTTGAGCAGCTGTTACCATTTATCAGATGCATATTGTTGTTAAAAGAATACTATACTCTTGGCTGTACGCGTACTATAATGTTCGTTATATTTTGTGGGAGTTGATATGTCACGTTGAGCAGTGGACTGTAGAAGATTTTATTACAAACGAAAACGATCTGCTTGTAAAGAATGGGATTAAATAGAAATTATGTCAAATTGGATACAAGTTATTGCAATTTGGTAACTCAACGGGTCGACGAACATGAGGCACTCACCTGGGCCCAGGAATGGTACGCTGCTGCTGGAGAATTGAAACGCCGGCACACCAGTAAACCCAATTTGTTGTATCCAATTAATGTAAATGGCAATCGTACCCAAAAATGATGCTACAATTAATTTATTCGCCAATAGAAATTTAGCAGTCTCGTAATTATCGAATAGAATTGGAATCGCACGTTTTCCGTTACGTTTTTTGATCGAGGTTAGCGAAGTGATCAGGTGATTTGTATACTTATGTGTGTGTTGATGAACTGGCAGTGGCCAGGCTGCCAGAGTTCGCTTATTAGATTCCCGTACAGGCTTCGATTTATACCGTACTATTTCGTAGCGTTAACACCTGGCATTAACATTACAATCATTGGCTGCTTTTTTTATACAGTCATTGAATAATAACCAGAAATGGTAAGGAATTAACAAACATTTTAGACATTCAAATTGCAACAATAATTTCGTATTTCGTTGTTTCGAAAAAAATAATACTGAAAATGAACACTTGAATGCTGCACTGCTCCCTCTATTCTCACCAGTCTCAACTCTTAGCCGACGACCCACTGCGCTCCCCAGGATAATTCCAGTTATAATTGTTCAGCATAAAGTGGTATTAGGAAAGGCTGAACGTACCCTTTGGGACTTGTTACCCGCATTAGCGACCCGGATCGGCAATCCCCTTTGACCATCTACCCGCACGGTGAACGTACGCTCTAACGAGAAGACATATAATGGAATTTTTACGCCCCGCGGTCAGCGTCAACTTGGGCCTCGTCTGTTTTCACTAGCGTACCAATGGTGGCCCTAATATACGAATTCTGCCACCACGGATCATTAGAGCTGTCAAGTGCCGTAAGTCAAACGCGTAGGTACGTGCTCATCGGCGCGATTATCTAAAAGGCGTTGGCGAACTGATTACTTCGAATAACGTAACAATTACTCTCTAACTTTTTTTTTTTTTTTTTTTTTTTTTTTTTTTTAAGGAGGACTCTAAGGAGGATTTTGTTGTTTTACTGGCCGAATCCCGATCAAACCAAACCAAAAAACAATAAACTATTTCATGGCATCTCGTTTCGAGTTTGTGGACGTTCAACAGAATCTCATTATTCCTATATTTTCTAGTCGACGCTTCTGAATTATAAGCAATATCAGATAGTATTACCGATGGATTGAACGAATGAACGAACGGAAAAAACTGACGGGATATGAATACAAACATTTTTAAGACCTCAAGCGTCGAATAGATTTTTTCTTTTCCTTGTCGTCGCATTTTAAAGTTGATAACCGAACGCTGAATCGATGATTTCGATCATAAACCTTCATTTTCATAGTATGAATATAGTAAGGAGGAATGCTCTCAAGCGCTCGCACTAATTATGACCATTCTTATTTCATACGACTCAAACTCCCAACATATCAATTTCAATTCCCAGCTCCAAATATCCACGATCACCAATTTCCCTGGTCTGTGATTTTAATTTCAGCTTCGATGAACGACTGGAGGCAGCAGACGACGTAAATATAAATAAGTAGAATGAAAGACTAAAAAAATGCACTTTCCTAAAAGTTTCTCCAGCTCGACAAAATACTCCCCCAGCGACTTTCAAGGGGTGCAAGAAATTAATAAACGATCTATTAGCTTTACGCATTAACTGAGTTAGGATGAAACCAAAGGGAGAGGCCCTTGCCAAAAAACCATCGCCAAGTCGTCCCATTCTTCATACGTCCGAATAATGACATTAAAAATAGCTTTCCGGGAGACTATAATTATCCTTTCTCCCCAATTCCGTTTTCCATCTCATCGTTTCTTCCCTCTTTTTTATAACCAGGAATATTTGTCTTCAGTATTCTGATACTTTCGTGTTCATAGATGGTCTTTCGTCTTGATTTTAATGATATAAGTTTGTCGCGAATACCGTACTGTGTTTGCTTATTTACTTGCTTATTTGCTCTTCTTTTATTTCTTTTTCTGCAGTACTTCTTGGGTAGATGAATACAAACGCAAAGCTACACAGTCTATGAACAGTGGTTTATAATTCCTCCGCTTCAATAATGATTTAGGAAGAGCAATAACATGGCCGAAAATTTGCAAACGTTTCCACCAAACAACAGATTGGTAACTATAAGGGGAAACTCCCTAGCAACTATTGTAATTTTAATAATTTTTATATTTCCTAATTTTCGAATTAAAATCAATATTTTTCGCTTATCGGTATAGCTGAAGAGTGTTTGACGAGCATTTTAACGAGTATAGAACGATTTTTATAGCTCTAAGAATTTACGAGTTATGCCCAATTTGTGAAAATCGCCCGCATTTCACACAAAAGCAAACATAACTCGAGAACTAATAAAGCTATCGACCCTGCGATGGTCTCATTCGATTCAGCGTTCAAAAATCTATCTCTAAGCGCTGAAAAATGTTGGAAAATACGATTTTTTTCGCGAGCTATTTGATTAAAGAATGTAGCCATTCTCAAGCCAAGATTGATTTATGGTGAAATTTCAAGATTTTAGCTTTGTTTCGTAAGAACAGGAGGGACAGAATTTTTTTAAATTGGATATTCGGATTCTACATGGCTTGAAACGTGGAACATCAAATTTTGAGGGGGTTAGGAAATTTCTCTTACGGGCGATTGCAATGGTTTATTAATGAATAATAAACCGAAAGGTCAGCATCAAGGATTTTCGCCTTACATGTGTCGCGAGGTCGGAGAAGCAAAACTAAACGTCTCTGATTCCGTAGTTTTCAATTTTCTTGACGATGTCAAACCATCGGATAGTAATGCCATTAAAAAATTTATCAAGTAGTTCTCCACTATGTCATCTACTGGGTCATCTCATCAATTAAAAATAACAATTTACGGACGGTTTGTATTGATCATTATGTAGGGCTTGTTGGCCGGTTTATTGACGGAACCCCGTTAACTGATCGTTAATCTTCTTTAGTGCTATTGTCGATGTTAGTGCGTCGTCACGTGCCTGTTTGTACGTACCGAGTAGGATAGATGACCCGGGTGTGTGCTTACTGCTCGAAGCAGAACGACCAGTGGAGTAGAGAGGACAGTGAGTGTATCGATTCGATTTTACATGGCCTATTGACGCCGTTTCAAACCTGTTGACGCAATAGGGAAGACGCATATATTTATTATTTTCGTTCCTAATGGCCTGAATTCTGTTATTTGGTGTCAGCTGAAGTAGTAGTAGTAGTAGTAGTAAAGATGCTCTATTGACAAAAAATAATATCAAAATGATTACATTCGAAAACATAAGGAAATAAAACATAATAGTTTCTTCTGTACCTGATTTTTTTTTTTTTTTTTTAACACATCATAGACAATGGTCATAGACCGTCAGGCCGTTCCTAATGGCCTAAATTCTGTTATTTGGTGTCAGCTGAAGACGGAATGACCAATTTTTCATGAAAATTGTAAGTTTCCGCGGAGAAAATCGCTAATGAAAACCGATGATTTTGAACGAAAAATGAATAGTTATTACGTCATAACTAGTCCGTTAAACGTGAATATCGATACTAGCGCTTGTATCTTCGGAGAATAAACTAACATTGGGAGCAATGATTTGAGGTTGCTGCGAGATTACCAAACCCCGCTCGGCAATTTATTTGCTTTACGAGGCATTTCGGGCGATACTAACTCGACGATTAAAAAACCTAACAAGTAGAAGTGAAGTTAGCGTCACTTACTCGATTCAGCATGACTCCAGTCTTAAAGACCGTCTTGTTGTTACTGTCTTTCAGCCGACTGCAGAGCGCTCTAGGGAGTTACTTCAATCGGTTGGACATCTCCGGGTTTATTCAAACCGCTGATTTTCCTTAGCGATTTTCTCCGCGGAAACTCAAAATTTTCATGAAAAATTGGTCATTCCTTCTTCGGCTGACACCAAATAGTAGAATTCAGGCCATTAGGAACGAATATAAAAAATAGGCGTCTTCCCCATTATAGCACATTCAGTTCCGTGTTACTTCTTTCTTGGGAGGTCATACATGAATTACTATTTTCAATGAATCACCTTCACTGAAAATGATAAATTAAAGTTCGGTATACGGGAGTCAAGGTTAGTTTCTCTCGCTTAATCAGATTCGCACCACTATGTACCTGTTTCTTGAGAAACCATCAATGGAACTTGATAAAACCAAACGCTCGGGGTAGTGGAGCCTTTTTTGATTACTATTCAATACTTAGTACCAACTGTAATCGCCCTGGACCTCAAAATTTGAAGTATTAGGTTTCAAATCATATCGAATCTGAAAATCGAATAAATGAAAACAGTTTGACGTACTCCGCGGACATTTTTTTGAGGAACTATAAGAGCTGCAAACTAGAAATTATTTAAACCAAACGTAGTTTTTAGGCTGACGATCTTCGGGGGAAATCCATATTTTCATATATTTGTGGGGATAGGAGTGTTTAGTAACAATTTCAATATGCTTACGATCGCTGAATCGAATTAGATAGCCTAAATTTCGCAACGAAAGAGGACCTTTTCTGTAAGATCGTCCACTTCAAACTCTATGCTTCCTCATCTTATCGCAATTATCTACCCGCTCTCTATTTCGTCGATAACAGCTTCACAGCAACAACTATGACGAACAGCTTGGAATATGCCTATACCTGACTTACTGTTGAGCGTGCGTTATAATATCTTCCACTCCACACAATTCCGAAAATCGTGAAAATGTCTAATTAAAGTCACGTCAGTTAAATCTCATCAAATAAAGTCTCCTGTCAACAACGTGAGTAGCATGCCATCTATTCCAGTCACAGCGAGGGTGACTCTGAGACTTATCACCCTACGTTACTTCAATGTGCGTGTAAATGTGGGTCAACTGGGCGATGGGTATCTCCAAAGTCAACAGGCCAAAGTTCATTACCACACTGGCGCAGCTTTCAGCTTTCGAGGATCGTGCAAAGGTTAGATGTTTTGAGTACGTTTTGCTTGACAAAGTCTGAAACTGGACACTGGTCACGCTAACAGTAGCCAAACGTTCATCAACAATAATTAACCCAACTGTATATATATTGTATTATATTCGCAATATGAACCAATATGGCAGAATAATGAACCAAAACGTGATCTACATCGAATCTTTGATGGTTCAAAATATCCCTTCATTAGGGAATGCCCCATGGATATTCAACTCTCTCGGTTTTTCCTATTGCTGGCCCAGCGCTTTCGCTTATTCGGGTACCCTCAGAGCCGGATAGAGCTATTCAGTGTCATTACAGACTACAAAGTCCCCACTTCTGGACATGAATCATCTTGATGAATCTCAATCCTACATCTACTTGGCTATTATTGAAAAATAAAATGGTGCAGAATGAGATGCCCAATTTTTTTTCTCTCCTTTTAGAATCTCTCCGTTATCAACTACATTATTTTCTACTTTATTCTTCGATTCCTCCAAAACATCTGGCGAGCATTGAAGCAGCGTTTGAATAATAAGTCTACTGGTTTATTTAGAAGTAAAATTATGAACCTAGAAATACGAAAATCTGACAGCTGGTTCGTTTTAATGAGTTTTCCATTGAATGGATTTGAATGGATGATAGCGATTTAGTTTTGAGAGGAAGCAATATCGGACGCAGTTGTTTTGTATCACAATGGTGCTCCGTTGTTCGAAATCTTCCAAAGCGCAATACATGATCTTCTGATTCTAATCAAACTTTATCAGAAGGCGATGGTGATTAAATTCACTCGGCACGTTTCCCTTTTGAACCAGGTAAGTTCTTGTGCTGGGAACGCCAGCGAAGAAGATTTGGAATAGAGAGTTGATCCTATAAAGGAACCTTCGACCCATCGCATCTTAGCAGGGACCTTTGGAAAGGGACGAAACCCATATTATAACACAGCACGACCCGAACCGAACCAACTTCACAATGAGAGGATATCATCGGATGGGATGGGCGCGTTAGGGTGTACCAGGCCAGCAAAGCGGCAACCTTCTCGGATCCCAAATGAAACCTCCTCCAAACCGAGTCGTTTCACCGCAAAGATTACCATGGAAAGCACCTGGAGACGATGATGAGACCAGCTGAGAGTATCGCATCTTCGCCTCGCCGTCGCCTTATTCCTCTTGATTTCCCATCCACGGTCAATTTTTCCACCGGTCCTTAACCGCGGGAGGTGCTTGATCGGTTTAAGATAAACGATGCTGTTGGCTGAGAATGTTTTGTCGAGCACAGGAACTAGCTACTTTCGCAGAAGTAAATGAAAATATCGCAGTTAATCAAAACCTCCTTCCCGATTGTGTGCCTCGTAAGATTAGATGAGATAATGTTTATTTGTCCTCTTGATATTACAGTTGTATTCTTTAGTGTTTCCTTTATTTGTAGGTCTCTATTTTTATGTTCTATTCATTTATGTAGTAATCGTATTTTTTGCTATTTACAAATTCAATTATTTCTTTTTTGAGTAGAGTTTCGCTATTTATTTTACTCAATCTGATAATTAAATCGAATTCTTTGTTGATTATTTTTGTTCCTTTGTATCGAGTGGTGCCTTATGCATAGCTGTTTTTTACTTTTGGTAGTTTTATTCTGTATTGCTTGTTTCTCCGCTCTCTAACATCATCATTGAATAGAGAGAGTTAGTCCCTCTTATCATAAATTTGTTCGTCCTGTCAGGAATTACAGTATTGGTGAATATATTTATGTCATCTAATGATCAGAAATACATTTCTAGATATAATTTAACATAAAAAAGAATTATGAATCGGAAACGCACCAGTGGGAAAGCAAAGTTTACATTTGCTGAACTTTTACTTCAGAGCTAGGTGTCGAAATAGTTCTATATAACTAATATAATGAGTTGCCGACGGCTATTAAGTAAAAATCAAAGTTAAATTTAAAAAAAAATTGTTTGAGACTAAAAAAGGGCAAAAATGACATAGGTAAATAAATAAATAGGGAACTGATGACACACATCACGTAACGCGATGGCTCTCATAAGCAAAATTTATGTCATCAAACGTTTTCGCCTCCATACGTTTCTTTCGGGGATATGAACTGTTTGTATGATGCAAAGATAATAAATTAGTAGTTTTCCTTGAATATTCGCTTATACATGGATAACACCAGAACGAGAAAATTTCACGAAAAACTTCAACTTCAAGGAAATATACCAAGCTACAAAAACGTCCACAATAATTGTTCGGCTTTGCTGCTGTTAAAAGATGAAGCGCTTCTCAAATCGAAGCAGTGGCTATAAGGAATAATAATCTGCTGTACAATGCTTTGCGGACGATCGTAAAAAAATGAATTTAATAAAATATAAATAGCCGTAAATTGAGCGGTTTGACAAAATGCTCAGAATACTGATTAGGAATTGACCGTTCGGAGGAAAGAGCTAATTGAAAGAGGCTGAAAAACGGCGGATATGAAGCAGGAGAACAAAGTGAGAAAAAGTGGCGGTAAAAATGTGGTCGGGGGTAATCAGAGGCCGTTTTCCGTGCGAGAGCTAAACCCCCTCTCAAGGCCCTCACGATTCCCTTACAGTTGTTCCACATTCCCTCTTATAAGACAGCTTGGCGGCGAGTGGCCCGGTGACGAGGTTGAGATAAATTGCTCTCCGCTTGACCTCGTTACACCATCACTTACAGCAGCTTGGAACCTGCGAAGTAACACAATAAAAGTCTCGCTCTCCAGCGCGTTAGAAACTTGAGTTGATCCAAGTCTGGGTGTTGGCACTAAAGCGCCGCGACGTTCCGTTTTGCTAAACACAGAGTTATTGTGCTCAGTTATTTCGTTTCAACAGGTACTATTCCTTCGAATGATAAGAAGGACGACTAACGCGATTGCGGCAAAGGTATTCCAGTGTCGTGAACGACGATCTTAACAATATTGGAGTTCAATGTCCGCAAAATCGAAAAAATTTACTTTCTGACCACAGTCAGATTTTCAATTAAAATTCGAATAAACGAATTAAAATTCGAATAAACGAATTAAAATTCGAATAAACGAATTAAAATTCGAATAAACGAATTAAAATTCGAATAAACGAATTAAAATTCGAATAAACGAATTAAAATTCGAATAAACGAATTAAAATTCGAATAAACGAATTAAAATTCGAATAAACGAATTAAAATTCGAATAAACGAATTAAAATTCGAATAAACGAATTAAAATTCAAATAAAACGAATTTAAATTCGAATAAACGAATTAAAATTCGAATAAAACGAATTAAAATTCGTATAAAACGAATTAAAATTCGAATAAAACGAATTAAAATTCGAATAAAACGAATTAATAATTCGAATTGAAATTCGAATTAAAACAAGTAGACGCGTATCGTGAGAGTAATTTTCAGGAATTTTTTTCAATTGTGCACATTCATGGTGGTAAAATTGATTGTTAAGATCAAAGCGAATGGATTCAACAATAATTTTTAATTATTTACAAATAACAAAGCATTCATAACGATTCTAGTTCACGACATTTAATCTGCTACAGCACCTACAGGTATTGTTAAATAAGTTACGGTTTACCGTTTCTCAACCATCACGCAACCATGCGCAAATTCGTGATTAAATGCTTCTATTTGATTTTACGCAAAATTTCATAACAATTTGTCACCTTTCCTGATTTTTCAGTTTCGCCCATTCCTCTCACAGTGCTTGAATTTACTCAACCTTGAAGATTACTCAATTTACTCAACTCATGATAGATTTCATCGCAGAAATTGAGTTGGTTTTAGCGCGGTTGGTTCGGCTTAATTAGCTGTATATATATGCTCTCTCTCCGAGGAACAACACTAGTTTCTACTAGGTAGTAATATTGCTTGTTGGCTGTTACGAACTCGATTGATATGGTGAAAAATTAGAAAACCATCCGTTCTTTAGATAGCTGCAAATTAATGTGAATAAATATGCCTTTGACGAAAGTGTGGTACATTCTACCATGCAACCTAATCATGATAATTTCCTTCGTTGTAGTTTGGACCTTGATATGGGACCGTGGATACCTTGCAACGGTGCTACGAAGCCCTGATGATGCCAGAAGGGGCGAAAGTGCTGGGCAGGCTGAAAATAAAAAACAGGAGAACAAGTCGCCTTGGTTTTCTCCCCTCAACCCCAACAACGAAGAATGATAATTTCCTCTAATGATCTGCTTGAGCTGTAATATTATCGGATGTACTTTGGTTCTGAGCGAATCATTGATTCGAATGAAACTAATTGCAATTATAGTAACATTAGATGGGAGCTCTCTTCCATTAAAACTACTCCATTCCACGTTAAATCGAAAAACAATCAGTAACAACTCAAACACTTATCCGTTGAACAGAAAAGGCGCTCAGCGGAGAATTGCATTGACTTTAGGATAACAAAAAAATACGAATCTTACGTCTCAGGTGCGGTCGCAGATTTATCGATGGTAATTCGAGTCCTTCATAAAACCGATGTAAAAGTTCAGTTTACTAGCATCAGTTGCTTCGTGCCTAAATTACAAAACATCGGTTTCACTCACATTACGAAATCGAAGTGTTGCAAATGTCAAAAAAATCAAGCTGAAAAAAAAAGGGAAAAGATCCGAGTTGAAAAAAATTGGAGAAAATCCGAGTTGGGAAAAAATTGAAGAAATAAAATCGACGTTGGAAAAAATTCAGAAAAATCCGATTTGTATGATAAATTAATTTTAAAACATTGCTTACAGTCCCGTTAAGTTAAGAAATAGGTAATACTATTTTTATATACTATGATTTTTACAAGATTTCCATTCCATTTTCAATCACGCAATCCTTCACTGATGAAATCTTAGAATAATGTCAACATATCATACAAAATATAATTCTACGGTAATACTTTATATTCTTCCACTGGCTTTTGCTGCTTTAGTTCTATTATTTTCAAATCCAAGTCGTCCATGTTTGCACAGGTTGATATAAAACACATTGATGAGTCGATGTGTGACTCATGTACGAGTTTGCCACTTGCAATTTATACGTAAAGCGCCTTGCAATCGTCACAATAGACCTTGGTGGTTAAAAATCTTGACGTGAAGCTTGACAATTTCAACTACATCTCAAAATAACGAGCTCACCCGTTTCGCAGTAGTTTTAATATGACTAACGCCAGTTTGAACTTTAAATTGGGATTGAGAAAAGAAAAAAATTAAATACACAGGTTGAGAAGTCAGCGACGTTTAAGAGCGCTGCAAGAGCCGAGTAACCACGCAGTACTCTTTTCATCTTAGGTTCCGCCTTGTTTCTTAAGAAAAGTTATTCACATCGTTTTCCTCTCTTGTGGAAACTGGGCATCAGTTTTCTCTCAGCACCTGCCCATCTCTCCCTTTCAAACTGCAATTCTCCTTTTCTTTCAAACTCGTTTTTGTAACTGGATTGGCTTCAAGCAACAGCCGGTAAGGCGACCTGCCATAGCTTAGGTAATACTTCCTTGTTCGGCTTCTCCCTCTATTCTCTCTGCTCATTAATTTCCTCTCAGTTTTCTGCTCTGACTTTGTCCTTCATCTTATTCTTTTCATAGCCTCAGACGGCCATGTCAGACAAGCGACTAACTCTAGTGAGCAGCTAACGGTGACTTTGGGGATATAATTTTTTGAGCCTGGCGGCGCTAAGCTCTCTCAATTGTTGCTTGGTTACATTGTTCTCTCGTTCCTCAGCTACTTGTTGCCATGGTTACCATATTGTTCAGCTATTTTTTCTACCCGAACGTTCAAACGAAGGAGATTGAGTAGCCGCCCAGCTCAATTTTCAACTTGAAACCTGACCACAATTTTTCTTTGTCTCTCCCTTTCGTCGAAGATGTCAGAGTGTAAACTTTGTTGGGAAATATCGCAAAAAAGAATCGTTTTTTTAATTTGTGATCGTGAACAAGTTGAGTCGGCAAATCTACTCGAATCTTTACTCAGTAGATTGTCCGAAAAATTAAATTCGGAACGGAGGTGAATTTGGAAAACATTGAATTTGAAACTATTTCTGAACGATTGTCGGTGTACTTTGCGTCCATATGTACGTGGTAAAAAAGTGACGAAGTCTTCGCACCTCGTGACAAATGATTTAAATTAGATGAAAATTTGAGAGAATATTTACCCAGTAAAAGAGCTAAATTTGCCATTATTGTACTTGTGATTTCATACAACACTTCCGAGAATAGAATTGTCAAAGTTATTTTCAATTAACCCATAAAAACCGACATTTTTTAATGATCAAGGTCTCACAATGTTTTTAATGCCAAGCTTGATTTTGGTCGATATTCAATTATAAAGCTTTGAAAATCTCCCAAGAAAAAAATGTTTGCCCAAATTTGATATTTAACGTTTCAAGGAAAAGTTCACAAATGTTCGGAATAATTACTATCACAAATGGCGAGTCTTGTTAAATCATTATTGAAGCGAAGGAATAATAAACCACTCTACAATCCTTCGCAGTGTTTTATCGTTGGGCTCACTCACCGTACTTTTACGTTATGACTTTTTCGTAGCGTTTTCTAGAGCGATAATTGAGATCATCATGGGAGGATTTTTTCACTATTCTAATTGCAAAGCCTAGAAAACAGCTCGAAATGACTTTCACGCTTTCTTTTTCATGCCTTCATTTTTCTCAGACCACCAACTTTAATGCGTCCTTATAAATACATTTTTGTGATATTTTATTATTGCTCCCGTACACATTCTCGGCGACTCAAACACGGAAGTACTATATGTGACCTATGCAAAACAATTTTTACGTCGATGAAAAAGTAAACATAACGAACAGGTGGATTTGATCCAAGACGATGTCTGAAATGTTAAATTCGTAACCGAGGTGAAATTTGAAGAAACGTTCACACTATATTCAGAATGACTTCCTACATCAGTGTCCTTCTGAGATCTGAAAATGACATGTCATCGTCATATCTGCTTAAAAAATGAATGAAATTTTCAGAAAATGTTTTTCAAGTGAATGCGCCAAATTAGCAGTTTTCAGATTTTTCTGACAACGCAGTACTTCCGAGGTATAAATGTTCAACGATTTTTCGGTTTTGATTTTTACAAGCTATAAAGAGTGAATATTTTTCAACGTTTGAGGTTCTCAAATGTTCGTTAAAGCGAGCTGATGACCATAGATTTCTTGTCAATTGGGTCACGCATCGTTCCTTCACGTTAAGAGCTTTTTTCACAAACGCGTATTTTCAATTTAGCTTTTTACGGACTGCATAAATCAATATATTTCAACGATCGAGGTCTTGAAATGATCGGAGGGCGTTTGAATGACGTCTGATTTTTATCGAATGTCTCCTTAAACCTCACACCAAACAATAGTAATAATACTGATAGTCTGATAAAGTTTTAAAACATCTCCTGTATATTTTTCCCTATTGGAAAAAGCTTATTAATATTCCACTCTAAAAAAAGAAGAAGAATGTTCTATTGTTTGCACGTAATGTGCGCGTATTTCAACAGTAGTTTGTGGTGGGTATCTATACTACAAGACGTAGAACGTTGTAGTGCGATGCTAAGCTCCCGCAGGCGACCAAAGACAATGGAATAAAATTCGCACACCTACCCTCCATTTCCAGGTTCGGTAGAACCTTGAGCTCTATCCCTGAGCGACCAGGCTGTTAGGTTGTAAGAACGGGGTAAGGCGTGGATGCCTAGGAAGGTGAGCTCCGGGTGCGACGAAGACGGGAAGCGACTAAAGATTTGGCGTTAGGTAGGAAAGTTGGGAGACTGAAAGATCATTTTCTCAGTTAAAGTTGGCACGAGGCCTAGTGACTACAGCCATCGCATCACCGCTCTTTCACATGTGTTTAAGGTTTTAAGCGACAAAGTTTTAACAGGTAAGTCTTTCCTTGTATACAGGAATAGTATAGAAGTACGGAAAATTCATTTACTCGCCAGTTTCGTAGAGGTTAGATTTTCTACCTTGCGACGGCAAGCGTGAAGCAGATGTGCGCAGTACTAGGACTTGTTTCTTCTTCCATGGTTACTGAGTAAGTGTATCGGGATCGTCCGAAAAATCAAAACTGCATTAATACGGAGTCGATCGTAGGTGAATGGGATAATTATAACGTGCAAATGATTGTCGAATAGAGGCAATTAAAATGTCGTAATTTTATAGTCGACGTTCTACTGTGAACGACAAGGCCGAGATAAAGTATTTGCCTCACCTAACGTAGAATGGCAGACATTTTCAAATTTTGAAATCGTCATATTGATTAGAGCTGTTATGCGTCGTAATACATGGTATTCCGTCAATTACACTGGTTCAGTTGTATACTAATTTTCTCATTCCCTCGGCCATGGTGAATAAGAGAACCGTCATGTTATATGATTGGATTTTGGTTTATTATTCAATAATTAAGAAAAAGAAGAGCGAGAAGAAAAATAAAAAGAAAGCCTTTTAAAGAGAAAGAAAAAAGAGAGAAAGTCTTTTTTTAATTAGGAAAAATAAAAATGATTAAAATTACAGAAGTCGCTTTCTCTTATAGTTACCTATCTGTTTTTTGGTTGGAAAGTTCACACATGGTCGGAATAATAACTATCAGAAATGGATAGTCTTCTTAAATCATTACTGAAGCGAAGGAATAGTAAACCACTGTACAATCTAATAATGACCACCACTTTATCTATATTTTTCTAAAAAACAATCTAACTCTAACAAACAACATCTATATTTTTCTAAAAACTGATTATAACTTGGATTATCATCTTTCATTTCTTTGCAGACGTGAATGTGACACGTTGTCAAGTGTTACCATACAGTAACTGTGAAAAACGAAAGTCCAAAGCAATGCAGCAAAAGCGACAGCAATAGTTTCATGTTTTCTCATACGACGGTCAGGTCTGGTTTATGATTTGACGCCAACGGTACAACTACCGCAACTCGCCTGATCTAATGTTGACTCGGCAAATTAAAGTTGGCTCACTCGAGGCGACGCTGTTGCCGAACTCAGCATTCACTGCTTAACTCAACAGTCTCTCGCACAATCGCTAAGAGAGGATTTCCGGAGTGGAAGGTGAACGTATTTGTTTATTGAGTTGAGGGAATTACTTTTCCTCCTCGTTCATATTTTAATTCTCTGTTGCTTGGGGTTGCATAGTTGACTGAGGTTGGGGTGAGAGTGAAACTTGGATTTATCTCAGGTTTTGAATCGTTCTTTCATGATATATGGAGCGATTTCTCCTACCATGGGCCTCTTCAGGGTTTGTCCACGTATATAAATATAAGGGAATCTTTATGTATCTGGCAAATGAGGAACAGTACTCAAAGAAACAACTCAAGCGGGAAATATAAAGATAATTGGATAAAATGTTTGGCATTTGCATAGCTTACGTAATATAGCATTATGTGTAGCCTACCTCTAGTGTAACTCATATGTTAGTTAAAGAAACGTACAATACAAACGAAAACGCGCGTTTTATAAACACAGAGCGACGAATACTAATAACAACAAAACCAAAAACATCTAGTCATGACTTCTTATCGCCCCTGTCTGTCCCCATCACTGCCCGGTAGACATAAACAAAAATTTAACAATATAAAATCGCTGCAAGTTATTGTACAGTGGTTTATTATTCCTTGGTAATTATTCCGAACATTTGTAAACGTTCCCACCTAGCAGCAGATTGCTAACTGTGAGGGGAAATTAAAAGCTGAATTATTCGCCTAACGGTGTACAGTTGAAGAGAGTGTTGGGCGAGAATTCCAAACTCGACGCTTCGTTTTCAATGTTAAATGCGTAAAACATATAGAATGCAGCTGTACAAACTGGCTCTATTTTATTATTATTATGATTTTTTTACCATCTTTCAATAATGCGTAATAATAATTTTACCTGTAGAGAGGGATGCCGGCATCGTCCCGGAACCAAAAGATCATGTAGACCTTATCATGGCCTGGAGGTGTGACGTTGCACGGGAGTTCAACGCTTTTTCCTTCAACTGCCTCCACTACTTCCGTCATTACTGTAACAATATTTTAGCATATTAAAATTCATCCGTATTTAGGAACGATGAGCAAAAGGTTCATTGCAATATTTTATAGCCATCAGTAGGCTGTGATTTTTTTTGGGTGGCGATTCTAGCTTAAAATGTACTGCCAAACTATTTACTGCGTAATATGAAGCCTTCAACATTGTAAGGACTTGATAGGAGTGGGTAGGAAAATAAATAGAAATACAAAGTCTTCTCATAAAAATGACATGAGTTTATTAAAATTTCTATCTCAGCTCGAAGAACATCTAAAAACCTTTCTCAAAGATAGTAAAGTCACTTTGGCACGTCGTGACTGAATAAAATGGATATACGTCTGGATATAATACGTCTGACCTCTTTGTAGAGTTTCAAAATTCTCTGCCCATCTTTTACTCACACACACGACGAAACAGACATTGAAACGACACACACGGTGGGAACGGGGATTCGCAGGGGATTAACTGAATCGCTCTGAGATTGCGGTCGTCCCTATTCATACAACATTGGCTCATGATCATGTTTTGTTACGACAATGGACCTTAAGCAGCTAGGAGAGACAATCGTTATCGGAGTGCTTAGTCGCAAACCTGACATTACTCCGAGGTAAGTACCATTCCAATAATTCGATACCTATGGTGTTGAACATTGACTACAGTCTCACTAACATTACAGTGTTTCTTGTAGCCAGTCTTCATTGGCAAACGGTATATTTTTTAACTGGTTTCCTAATCCTCACGTATCCTATTGATATTTAACTATTAATACGATCTTATTTATACGCGCGGTCGGGTGGGGTGTTGTCGTTGTCACTACTATATATAGTATATAGTATAGTATGTCGGCGGCCGATCCGCCTCCGATCCAAATCTAAAATGCAGCTACGAGAATTGACAAAACTACAGAGCTTCATAAATCGCCCGATACTCCGCGCTGAACCGTCTTCAGAATGTTCTCTAGCGGGAGAGCTGAGAAGCTGACTCGTCAACACGGAACCTCTGTGAACCGCAGCGTCAACACTGCGTGAATACCGAAATGAAGGAATGAACTTGGAACGTCTAGGTTAAACAGTGGAGTTCTAACCAGTGTGTATTTGGAACGAATACAGAGCGTAACCGTCTTGGAGTACTGTTTTGTCTCGAGCCTTTTACAAGTTCAAATTACTAAAATCAACAAGTTAATTTGCGATTTTCAATATCCTAGAGGGAAGTCTCTATACAAATTCATTCTCATCATTCATATTCACGATAAGTATATACACATAGTACAGGTATAGTTATGGGTTTAGTAGTTAGTAGTTAATTATTTGTGTATGGAGAGTGGGAATCTATAGGTATTATTATTAGTAGTTAGTAGTTGCTATAATTTGGTATGTAGTTGGTGGGGATTGTATCGTACTTAGTATCATAAAGTATTGGGTTTATCAACTGGAGCAAAGTAGGAGCAAAATTAGACATGACAACTTCAAGTTTTCCAAGATTCGTAACTTGCACAGTGGATAACTCAAACAAAAAGTCGTCAATTCAGATGTTTGAATATACCAAAAGATAGGTAATTTAACTGTCCACATTTTTCCAATGTAATGTACCTATCCATTTTTCAACCGTTTTTGCGTTATTCTACAATAATAGTGGACTATACACGAAAAAATAACTTATTTCAACTTTAAACGTTCTTTTCATCTATTTAGTGCGAAAGAAACAAAGAATGAACCATATATTATTGATGTACACATCATCAACTATCATTATGCTGAATTTGAGTGAAATCTATTGCAAAAAATTTTTCGCGAAAAATCCAAGGGGGACCCCTGCGATTTTTTTCAACCGACCAGTTAACGATTTTTTACTCCTCTCTCAATACAGATAAAAATCTGAAATTTTTAGGACAGTTGTGTCTTACCAAGATGTATTTTTGTTATTTTTTTTATTTCTCGGAAAAATCTGCAAGTGGTCCAAAAAAATCGGTTTTTGAAAGCTCGAAAATTGACCTTTAACCGTGATTTTCGGGGTCAAAATAAATGCGAATCAATTGTTTTATTATGCAGGAGTCTTCATTTGAACGCCTTACATACGTACATAGCAAAAAATTTGGTGAAAAAATTTTAAACAGAGCCAGAGAAATTATTTTCCGTAAATCGAGTTTTTCGCCGGCCGGAATTCCGAGCTCTGTAATAGTGAAAAATTAAATTTGCGTTTTAAAGCGATTTTGAAAGCTATTCTTATAGGAAATTTAACGCTGAATCCGAATATGACGTCAAAACGGCGGAAATTTCACGACAACTATAAGTTTTTCCCGTTTAATACTACGCCACTGCTACGTTTTTCAACTTTGAAATTCCGTTGCAAATACTTACAGTAGTGTTCAAATGTGATTAATTAATGATTCTTACAGGAAATTAGACGTAGAATTCGAATTTAAAATTAAAATAATCGAATTCGAACGATTAGTAATATTTTTCGAATTTTTTTCGATTTTCATACTTTTGAAGTTTCAACTTTGGTGTTTTTTTTCGTCACGTTCCCGAATGGGAACGATTAGGTGCTGTGGAAGAAAATGAAGGAAATTTAATGTAGAATCCATTATATTATTCGCGATATTGGGGTTTTAGTATGTTATTCGCGATACTATGGATTTATTATCCAATTGTATCCGCTATTTATCCGAAGTACGTATAATTATATGATTTTTGGTAAATTATAGCTATTATAATTATTATCCGAGATATTGACGTTTTTGAAGTTTTCGGTAAAACGGTGGAATATAGTCAAAAGTATTTTCAAACCAAATAAGACTAGATATTGTCGATACTTTTGATCTGTCAGCGCATCAGTATTTTCAACGCGTATGCGAGGTTGATATTGTATAACTAAACGTAAAGGTTGACTCATTGGGAGTGTAGGAAGGGCTAGATGAGGGATGGATGAGAGGGGACATTTCTCAAGGTTTACTTACTCTTTTAAAAGGTCATTCAAAGTTAATGATCCGGAAGAATTACGCCCTTTACTCTGGCACACGGTTATGCCAAGCCATCTGCCAGAGTGGATTGACCTCTTGTCACATGATCGAACTTTGACTTTCCTACTCATACAGGCGAATACCTCCTCGACTTGTCAAACGTTAATAAATTGCTTCAATAACATAATATTGTTTAGCGACAAACATTTCTGGAAAATAACAGAGGAGGAATAATAAAAGGAGGACCCGTCAACGAATATTGGCAATAAATGGATGAGCACGAATAGAAATGATTATATTATTTGAATAATATCATTGGCATGCTTTGAAGAGTGCGATGAACATTTTCAGTTCATAATAAATGAAAAGTGATGTAAACGCTCGAATGTTGGTAATAATGGATGTCGAATCTGCTTGCCATGGTTCGGTCCGTCTTTTGATTCCGGCCATTCAGTTGATTAGCCCTTTTCGTTTCAACGATTCAGAGCGTCATTAAGTCGCCTGGCTTGTGATTGCGCGAGGGCTCCAGTTCAAGAGAAGAACGCTTTTCAAAATTACTGCTGCGGATTTCGATCACTCTCTACATTTCTGTTCCATCTTCCATATCCTTTTCATAACCAAACCTCATGATTCTCGTTTATGGAAGCCCGTTCACAGAGACTGCTCTGAAAGGCCGATTATTGACCGGGTTTTTAGTGAGTGCCGTATCGGCAGCGCGATCGCTCGTCTCATATACGTCATCTGGTCTAAGGAGTGCACTTAAGTACTTGAGCAACATCCGAGGGTGGTCGGAATAGTAGAGAGGTTTATGGCGCTGTACCCACATCCTGCCGTGAAGGCTGAGCACCTCGTCAATACCACCGCTGCGTGAATGACTGTTCACATCATGAGAAAAGCGTCAGCGTCATGTCTTTTACGGCCGCATATTTTGTAATGCACTCTTGCAGAACCTACATGAATGAATTGAAAATTTTTTTTCTAAAATCCGCGAGTAAACGTTAGCGTTGAAAGATGGAGAAAAATCAACTTCTTCTGCGATGCTCCACTAATAATTCTGTACCTACTTAATTCTGGTTTTTTTTTTTTTTTTTTTTTTTTTTTTAAAACTTTCTTTAATTTTCACTTGCATTATCTGAAGATCTAACAGCATTATTGATAATTGTGCGAGTATTCAAATATATCACCGCTGTAAAACAATCGCGCCAAACACGTTAACTCAGTAAAAGAAGTTTGGTAACAGTCACGCTAATGAATGGTGTGATCCTAGAGGTGAAAGTTTCCTTAGTTGAAATTATATTATTTAGTTGAAGGCTCGCGGTGCAAGGCAGCGATGGGTGGCCTTGAGTGCTTGGAATTATATAGAAATTTCGTACACAATAAATATACATTAGAAATTAGAATCTGAAAATGGGTGACGTTCTTTCTTAGGGGGGGGGGGGGTATTTTTCCTTTCTTTGGGGTGGTTAGCATTAAACGAACGACCAAAAGTGACAAACACTTGTCTTCGTGGTATGAACTTGGTAAGCAACGGATCGCAATCGACCTCTTCGTAACGATCGTAGAAGCGTTTCGTTGCTAGTGATTCAACTCGCAGAAGTAAGAAGTTCCAACGCTTCGAATGGTAGACGGGCGGAAAGCGCTATGAATGGTGAATAACTTGGTCACGGCCCACTCCTGTTTGCTTCCCATGGGATCATTAATAAACAATGGATCCTATACCTGCTGGGCTACAGCTACAGCCTGTACCAGATTCACTGGGATCTCAACTTTCCACCCGCAAGACTCCACAAAACTCAATTGAATAATTTCACACCGGCGTTTTATTATCCTATCGCTCTTGCATTCCATATTATACGATACATTTTCATTGGAATTTAATCACAACTATCCATTCGCCCAATTGCTAACAGTGAGATAATTTTCAAATTATTAGAAATTCGTAGTTGAAACGTAGTGTCAAATAGTTGCATGGCTTCAATTGATAGACCGAACTGTAATAATTCACATCTGTTATGAACCGAATAAAATTGAAATTTACATTTCTAAACCTAACGTCCTAATGAATAACAGTCTGACTGTTGTAGAATAGTCCAGTGAAATTTAATCCAAAAGAGACCTACCTAAAAGTGATTTCCGGAATGATGGATTGTATTGCGTTTGATAAATGGATACAGCTCAATTTATCATGATACCGGAAAAGTAATCCATTGACTATGTATTGTAGTTATAATGACAGCACGAGGTACGACTATGATAATTTATTCAAATAATTAAAAGAAAGAAAAAAAAAACTGCAAATGTTTGAACGTACGCTTCCTTTCGCTTCAATAATGATTTAAGAAGACCATCCATTCACGATAATAAGTTGTCGGAGCATTTCTGAACGTTTCCACCAAACAACTGACTACTAACTTTGAGGGGAAATTCCATAGCTACTATCACAATTTAAATTATTTTTCTTAATCTCCAAATTAAAAGCTAAATTTTTTGCCAAACGGTACAGTTAAAGAGAGTGTTTGATGAGCATTCCAACGAGTATAGAATGATTTCTATTGGAGAACTCTCAAAAGCTGCGAATACTCAAGAATCAATAAAGCTTTAGACCCTGTGATGGTTTGCGATTCGGCGTTCAAAAAACTATAGAATTAATAACAGATACACGATTTTCTGAAATACGTTGGAAAATACGGATTTTCTCCCCATCCAAAGCCCCCAAAAATACCCTCAAAATTGAAGTAGCGATTTGGTTTAAGATTTGAGCCATTGTCAGGCAAAGATTGATTTTTGGTGAGCATTTCAAGAATTTAGTTTCCATAGTTTCGTCAGAAAAGTGATGACGGCGGACGGAGGACGGACAGAAACTTTTTATTGGATATCCGGATTCTACATGCCTTGAAACATAAAACATCATAACTTTGAGGGGGTTAGAAAAAAATTTCTTGGGCGATTACAATGCTTTATTATTGAATAATAAACTAAAGATATTTGTTTGGTTTTAAATCATTCGTGAAAAAGTCATTTATAAATGAAGTATCCAATTTCATCGAATGCCTGCTGGCTTTACCTACCAATAAGGGCCTTTAACTACCACGTGGGTAATTCAGTCGCCCTCACAACATTCGACTCCGAAGTCGAATATTGGTGAATGTTCATTAGATTCGTGACAGAATAAAGCAGGGTTCATAGGCATCAGACAATGTATTTCCGCATATGGGTTTCGAGTTCTGATTGGCTTGGTGATAGCATTCCCGCGTCGGGTAGGCAAATAAAATGCAGAACGCAGCCACTCAATCGCATATTGCGGATGCCTGGGAACCCTGCTTAACTGTGTTCGAAGGGATGAATAGCATGAGCGAGAGAAGTGTCTTCAAATGAGCCTATATTAAATTAGGGCACGTTAGTATACTCATTCGAACGGCAAATTACTAAAAGGAAATTATATAGGTATGAGTTGCAAAGGCGACCGGGTCGTTCTGTCCGAATGGAAACGTAAAGCTTCGATGTATACGTGGGTTGATTCATTCATTTGAAGGCTCAGGGCTCTCAGAAATGTGGCGGAGTACGTGGCCAGCGTTTCACTCGGGCTTCATGTTGTAGCTCGCTCCTTTACTGAAGCATGAAGGCGACCAACGAGTGTTTCACCTATAGTGAGTAAAGGGATAACATGAAATAGAGCTATGGCTCAGATGAAGATAGAGAAGCAGCTGAAAGCGAAAGAATGATAGGGAGACAAGGAAAGTGGAGTGGACCGGACGGTGTCTGAATAGAAAGGCGACGATGGACAAGGGCCAAAAAAGACCTTAATCAATTCTGCAACAAACGGCGCGTCCCTGCTAAAGGAAGTTGGCGAATCACTCGACGCCTCACAAGCGGATCGTGATTCTATACCGGATGGTCGCGTCTTCCAGTCAAGTATCATCGAGTAATTTTACAAAAACAGCAGTAGATAAGTTAAAGCAACGGGATGCCGTCAATTATAAAACAGCGGTTTATTATTCCTTCGCTTCAATAATTATTTAGGAAGACCATCCATTTGCGGAAACTTGTCCGAACATATGTGAACGTTTCCACTTAACTATAAGGGAAAACTCCGTAGCTACAATTATTGTAATTTAAATCATTTTTATTTTTCTTAATTTTCAAATTAATAGCTAAATTTCTCGCCTAACCGTACACTCGAAGAAACTGTTTGACGAGCATTCTAACGACCATTAAATAACGCAATCCGCAAAAGAACCTCGATTTTACGCGTCTCGATTCGTCTCACACGCATGAATCAACTCGTTAATTTATTTAATAAAATATTACGGGCGGAGATTGTATTCTGACCCAGTTGGCATATCTGACATTGATATATAGTTAGTTAGGCTGTGGACCCTATGGCTCCACGTCGCCCCGAAGATGCCCGAATGGGCGAAAGTGCTCGGCGAGCTAATAAAGAATTGGAAAACGAGTCGCCTGGTTTTCTCCACCTCACAGCCCCCGGACATCATGAAATGCGACGAGAAGGAAAAGAATAACCACTTCATTTAGTTCGGGAACTAAATGAATGTCGAAAATGGTTGATGATTTAGTGATGGAAATTATTCCAATAGGCCCCACCAAATTTTTATCCAAATGTTAGAAACCTGCTTTTCTCAGAGGTTTGATAAATGCCCTGAAAAGTCACAGGAAAGAATTTCGAAAACTGCTCAGCCAACAAAAGAAAATTGTCGTTACAGCGAAGCACATGCGATAATTAACATTAAAAGCTCATTCCAGCGTTTTCGTTCGGTAGGAAGGAAGAGCCTCAGTTCCATTTTGTGGCCCGATTCTCAGTTCTCTACTACTGCCAAGTCGCCCAACGACCTCGTCGCATTCGAACGTTCACTATCGGGGAAAATATGGTTTCATAAAACATGAACTTTGGCGCCCTCACTGGCATCCCAATGTGAGAATCGGTCGCTTATTGCTTTGTAATGTTATAGAATCAGTCACTGGATGATGGCTTCGCACTGGTACAATAACGCACACTGGTGAACACCCGAAGAAAAATCTTAACCCTTCCCCTTTCAACCGCAGAAACCGCCTTCACCATTTCGTTGTCGCCGCCACTGCCTAGCTTTGCTCTGAAGTTATATTTCTTAGCTCATATTATTTCCAGGGGGAATCGTTCCTACTATGCACCGAAATACCGAGTGTTCAACAGCTGAAGGAAATCTTGAGCCTGCCACGAGAACTTGAGAGAACGAAAAAGAACTGATAATAAGATGAGTTAGGTTTTTCCTGAATAAATCGGTGACATACACCAGGCGTATTATTTGATTATAAAAACCGCTCCAAATAATCGTACAGTGGTTTATTATTCATTCGCTTCAATAATTATTTAAGAAGACTATCCATTTGTGATAGTAATTATTCCGAACATTTGTGAACGTTCCCACCGAAAAACAGATGGTAACGATAGGGGAAAACTCCGTAGCAACTATTGTAATTTTTTCATAATTCATCTATTGTTATTTTTATTTTTTCTCGATTTCCTAATTAAAAGCTAAACTTATTGCCTAACGATACAGCTGGAGAGTGTTTGACGACCATTCCAATGAGTATGGAACGACTTTTATAGCTCGAAGAGCTCTCGAGTTATACCCTCATGTCAAATTTCTGAAAATCTCCCCCATTCGGCACAAAAGCTGCGATAACTCGAGAACCAATAAAGCTATCGACCCGGCGATGGTCTCATTCGATTCAGCGTCCAAAAATCTATAGAATTTGATACCACGTACATATTTTTCTGAAAAACCTTGGAAAATATGAATTTTCTCCCCCTCAAAACCCCCCAAAAACACCCTTAAAATTGAGCTGGCTATGTGGTTCAAGAATTGAGCCGTCGTATGACCGGGATTGACTTTTGGTGAACATTTCAAGAATTTAGCTATATAGTTTGGTCGGAAAAGTGCTAACGGCGTACGGCGGACAGACAGAATTTTTTTTTTTATTTTTTTTTTATTTTTTTTTTTTTTTTTTTATTTGACATGCCTTGTAAAATCAAAACATAAAAAATCAAATTTTGAGGGGGTTAGAAATTTTTTTTTTTGGGCAATTACAATGGTTTATTATTGAATAATAAACCAATAGACGTATATACTCCTTTTAAATACTTTATTCACTTCGCGAGATTGGGCATCGTCAAAGAATATCGTGGTTTACTACATAGAACAGACGAACGTATCCGTGATTATTAGTCGACTGGCACGTTCTTGCGAAATCTAGCCTTCATATTTGAATTCGGGAAAAAATAAAGAGCGGGTGGAGAGCGAAGGGTTCCGCTATATATATATGAAAAATGTGTTGTTGCAACGACGCGGTTGAGCGGAACTTCAATCCCCTTAACAACTGCATTATACGGAAGATGGGTGCGTTGTCGGCTTCGGCCTGCTTGTAAATGTCCACTCAACTAGCTTCCCGAAACATTTCAAGTCGGTAAAAGAGAAGCACTCACCTAGAAGAAGAATTCTTATGTTTTCCGCGGCCGTTTTCGAGTCGATCCGAAACATCGCTGTACCCAACCTTGGCTTAACGGTACCACAACATCAACTCATAGAATATTACGCAGGGGCTATCATAATATTACACCAGTCCAACACATCTTTTCCAGATGTTCTCTGATTTTCACGAAAAAGAATCATTCCACTGACAGGATGGACGGGGCTAAAATTTTCAACATCGCATTGAATCTCATTAAAGGATTTCAAAAAATTAGCGTGTTTGGGAGAAGATTTCGAATTAGCTCATGGTAATTTATTGATCAAGTGGTCAACGAAGTGGCATAAGTTAATCCGTTAAATGAAATAACAGTATTGTAATGAAGTATTTTATGTATTGATTGTGACTCTTTTCAGCGACACGAATTGCCATATATGTTACTATTTTTTTTTAATTTCACTGAAAATGAACTCTACTTGCAAGTTTGAGATTGCCGATTCCTTAGTTAACAGTACTCATCACATAATATAATGGATTCTACATTAAATTTCCTACATTTTCTTCCACAGCACCTGATCTGTCCCATTTCGGGAACGTGACGAAAAAAAATCCCAAAGTCGAAACTTCAAAAGTATGAAAATCGAAAAAAATTCGAAAAATATTAATAATCGTTCGATTTTGTTTGTTTTCACTTTAAATTCGAATTCTACGTCTAATTTCCTGTAAGAATCATTAATTAATCACATTTGAACAGTACTGTAAGTATTTGCAACGGAATTTCAAAGTTGAAAAACGTAGGAGTGGCGTAGTATTAAACCAAAAAACTGACAGTTGTCGTGAAATTTCCGCCGTTTTGACGTCATATTCGGATTCAGCGTTAAATTTCCTATAAGAATAGCTTTCAAAATCGCTTTAAAACGCAAATTTAATTTTTCACTATTACGGAGCTCGGAATTTCGGCCGGCGAAAAACTCGATTTACGGAAAATAATTTCTCTGGCTCTGTTTAAAATTTTTTCACCAAATTTTTTGCTATTTACGCGTGTAAGGCGTTCAAATGAAGACTCCTGCATAATAAAACAATTGATTCGCATTTATTTTGACCCCGAAAATCACGGTTAAAGTCCAATTTTTGAGCTTTCAAAAACCGATTTTTTTGGACCACTTGCAGATTTTTCCGAGAAATAAAAAAAATAACAAAAATACATCTTGGTAAGACACAACTTTCCTGAAAATTTCAGATTTTTATCTCTATTGAGAGACGAGTAAAAAATCGTTAACTGTTCGGTTGAAAAAAATCGCAGGGGTACCCCTTGGATTTTTCGCGAAAAATTTTTCGCAATGGATTTCGCTCAAATTCAGCATAATGATAGTTGATGATGTGTATATCAATAATATATGGTTCATTCTTTGTTTCTTTCGCAGTAAACAGATGAAAATAACGTTTAAAGTTGAAAAACGTGATTTTTTCGTGTATAGTCCACTATTATTGTAGAATAACGCAAAAACGGTTGAAAAATGGATAGGTACATTACATTGGGAAAATGTGGACAGTTAAATTACCTATATTTTGGTATATTCAAACATCTGAATTGACGACTTTTTGTTTGAGTTATCCACTGTGCAAGTTACAAATCTTGGAAAACTTGAAGTTGTCATGTCTAATTTTGCTCCTACTTTGCTCCAGTTGAAAAACCCAATACTCTTGGCGAAATCTAGGACAGTTGAAACGTAGGTAGGTGTTCAGGAGACTAAAAAAACATTTAATGTAAATTCTTCTATGAAAATGCGAGTATAATAAATAAAAGAATCCTACTTAACTCGCAAAAAGGGACAACCTCCTGGAAATTAGTCAACTACCTTAGGAGAATTTTCAAATTAAACCTAAATTTTTCGCCTTTTGTTAGTTGAAGAGAGCGTTTGACGACCATTCCAACGAGTGTAGAACGATTTTTATTGCTCCAAG
This sequence comes from Tupiocoris notatus, assembly GCA_037159825.1. NCBI lineage: Eukaryota > Metazoa > Arthropoda > Insecta > Hemiptera > Miridae > Tupiocoris > Tupiocoris notatus. The sequence goes on from JASJUZ010000090.1 coordinate 2,104,827, forward strand.
AACTCTGTAGCTATATTCACATGCCAATATTCTGAAAATATCCCAAATTCAACACAAAAGCTGCGATAACTCGAGAACCAATAAAGCTATCGATCCCGCGGATTTCTCATTCGATTCAGTGTCCAAAAATCCATAGAAATTGATACCAAATTTACCCTTCTCTGGAAAACCTTGGCAAATAGGAATTTTCTCCCCCTCAAAACATCCAAAAATACCCTCAAAATTGAGGTAGCGATTTGGTTTAGAATTTTTTCTATTTATTACAATGGTTTATTATTGAATACTAAATCAAAAGTAATGAAAACTATAACCCACAATTGAAAACTCTACGTAACATCTCATAGCATTATCATCATCCAACACATTCATCATCGTAAAATTAGTTTTAACACCCTCACAACAAGTAGTAAAATACGCGTCAATATTTTTCGTCTATTTTTTACCTAAAACATTAGTACTCTAGAATCTGTATCAGCACACGTTGCTTGTGTGATTGCAGTCACCGAAATGAGTACGTGCTCTGTCGTGCAACACTTAATTCCCTCAAGCGTCCAACCATGTTTTAATTATAGCAACTTCTCTGCGCCTCTCTGTCTCATACTTCGGCTGGATGAGCCGAACGCGCTGGGCGAACAAAGGAGCAACACCAGGCCGTCAGATACGCCTTTAATTAACTGCCTGCCGGAATCGTCACTTGCGGCAACACGTTGCGGCGGTATGAACCTGAATGAAAAAATAACTATTTCTAACTAAGACGCAGAGCCGAGAGGCTGTCAGAATACTGGTGAGCCTCAGCTCGAGTAGCAGCTTGCGTCTTGGTGCACATTTACACTCTTAGGTATTTGCATTTCGAAACGCTCTTTTGATTTCGCATTCACTTTACTTTGATTTTGAAAAATATCCAGGAGACTAACATTTAGAAAAACGCACGAATTAAGCAGATTTCAATTGCTTCCATCGATGTGTTCGCGTTGCTGAGTCTTGGTTAAATTTGGTTAGAGAATTGAGCCGTCGTCAGGCCGAGATTGATTTTTGGTAAAAATGGAATAAATTTAGCTTTTATAGTTTCGTCAGAAAAATCTTGACGGTGGACGGATGACGGACAGAACGTTTTGGTTTATTATTCAATAATAATGTAATAAACCAGTTCTGTTCTTCCAGTTCTGTGTAATAAACTATTGTAATCAACCAAGAAAAAAAATCTAACCCCCCTCAAAATTTGATGTTTTCAAGGCATGTAGAATCCGAATATCCAATAAGCACATTTTTGGCCAAACTATAATTATAGGTACATATATTCATGAAATTTTCATAAAAAATCAATCTCGGTCCCAAAATTGACCAATTCTAGAACCACATTCCTAGCTCATTTTTAAGGGTATTTTTGGGGGGGTTTTTACGGGGGAGAAAATTAATATTTTCCAAGCTTTTCCAGAAAAAGGTGTATTTGGTATCGATTTCTATAGATTTTCGGACGCTGAATCGAATGAGACCATTGCGGGGTTGATAGCTTTATTGGTTTTCGAGTTATCGCAGCTCATGTGTTGAATTTGAGAGATTTTCAGAAATTTGGCATAAAGGGTATCGAAAGTTCTTGGAGCTATAAAAATCGTTACGGAGTTTCATTCATTTTCACGGAGGTATGACGATTCTTGTAGCTATTTGATTAGAAACAGACGGAAACAAAGGTGTAGTACTATGGATATTTCATCCAAATTCACCTTCATTCCGAATAGGACATTTCAGATTATCACAATACTTCCATTTACTACGTAATCATGGAAGTAATAAATAACTGGCTATTAATTGTCACTCGGATTCTAGAATTTTTACAGTGTGAGCCCGTTAATAATGTCATACTCAAACCAATCAGCGTTGGCTATTAATTTCGATTGGTTCATTATTTCCAACTGCATGTTCAAAAGTTTCTCCATTTAGTAAAAAATAGCAAATGCTTTATTTTTTTTTTTTTTTTATTTTTTTTTTTTATTTATTTATTTTTTTTTTTTTTTTTGTACGGTCGAAACCCGAATCACGTTCTAACTCAGCCTCGGCGGGCGTTTCGGGATATTTACAAGCTGAGCTCAAGGCTTGTTGCCGGTGAAATACGTCACAGTTCGCATTTTCTTTTCTTTTTTTATGTCACAGCGTTCACAGAAACACGGGGAATGTGAGGACAGAGAAGAAAAATGGGAAGCACACGTTCGCACGGGAAACAGACAAACATGGAGAGCTCGTCGGCAGGTTCAGCGTTGGGGTTTACTGAATTTCCCCAGGAAGAGGAGCAAAGTGACTCCATGATATGTGAAGGAGAAACTTTTTTCAAGGAACATCGAGGCTGGGTGTAGGTGATCCACTGCTTTTGCAGCAAGGGAAAAGTCGAAATGGCTGCGAACGTACAAGGGACAGAAGTAGTGCGACGTACAACCCACTCGCACATGGGCTGGACAGAGCAGTCCATGATGAAACGGGATGGTCGTGTGCGGGGAGAAAGGTTGAGTATGGAAAGTTTTTTTCGTCTTATACCCACCCGAAGAACGTGAATGAATGTCGTCGGAAAGAGGATCGATGCCCGTCTGACTTCAAACAATGCGAACAAAATGTACGAATCAAAATTATCAACGTGTATGGGAAGGATCGACGCACACGAGAGAAAATTATGAGTAGCTAGTATATGAGAATGTTCAATAAATCTACTGCAAAAACGTTCACGAAAAATAGACTAAGAAATTATTCACAAATCGAAAAAGAAGCTACATTCATATGCTGGAGAGTTGAAAATATTATAGCACTGGTATGGGAAAGAATTCACAATGGTCAAACATCACAATCCCCTGTACCATTTTTTTTTTTTTTTTTTTTTTTTTTTTTTTTTTTAGTGAAAAAACGCTGTAAGCTACTTTTTCATACAGGAATACAACTTTTGCAGCACGCATCTAGCTTCAACTCTTTGATTTTTTGATTTTGACATAGAAGTAGGTACTTTTGACACACACTGGTTTTTCCTGGTGCCTTATTCCAACCGTACGTTTTTTCAACTCTTCTTGAGCGTATCTATGGCAGCCTACTTGTAACACCATTTGTATCGTGATTTTTGGCTCAGCAATGGTGTAATGTTTACTGGACAGCTATTTTCATTCTAGGGTATTAATAATAATAATAATAAATTATATAATAATTGATTAAATAATAATCAATATAGAGTTTTATAGCCGGGTTTGATTTATAATCGCCAATGTATTCACAACAATATCACGTTTGGATTTATTCCAGTAACTTCTTTACATTAAATTTAAAAAAAAAAAAAAAAAAAAAAAAAACAGAAAACATAACTATTACCTATTTAGCATAAACGGTTCTTGAGGAGAATATTTGAAGTTAGTAGAATTATTGCGGAATGATATCACATTATTATAATGGCAATCGCATCCGTCCTATTTATAGGTTTATAATATTCATTCATAATATTCATAATTCATTTTATAATATATCAATTACTTCATCCGTACGTCCTGGTGGTTGACCAATCCCATTTTAAACTGAGTCACTGGGAAAAATAGAGGACGTTCAAGAAAATCAAAGAGAAACAAATAGGAAATAAATATCTGCCAAAAACGTAATATTCACGACGTTCGCAAATTGTTGGCCAAGGAATTAACTAGTTGACTGGTTAGCGTTTTAATCTGGCGTTGAATAGTATAATAAACCAATGAACGATCATTTGGAGATTTTACTTTTACAACTCTAGGTAAATGATGTTTCACCATTTAGAACCAATTAGTCAATTTAGTATCTTGACAATTCGCTCGGAAATAATGAAAATACGTTTTCTTAGTACCGTCAAAAATGTTATGCCGTTCCTAATAGCTGTTGCAGTTGCAATGGCAAAGAAGCAGGTTCAAACGTTAATAACAGCTTTGGGCAGACCTCCGGCGATCAAAATACAATTAATTCATGCAAATATCGGTGATTTATTTGTGTTGGAGGGCTGGTAGACGATAAAACTGCCGACTCGCGAGCCCTAATTGCTCCCAAAAACGCGACATAGCGGGTCAAATATTAGGCAGTACCTTGAGGTTACGGACGCATTAAGGAAATGGGTATGCTGTGCATAATAGAAAACTTAAATCAGCCGAGAGTTACGACCCCGTATACCGTCTTCATTACCAGCTAGGCCTTTGCTGGGTTGTTTGCTGCTGCCGTTGCTCTGACGAGATGAGCTGTTTCAGCTTGCCATAATATGGATAATTCTCGAAGCTTCGTTTACCGACTAGAACTTTATGCACTTTATACTAATAAAAGAGAGAAAAAAGCGAGATGCAAATCGTGTCGAGTTGGGTTCAATTTTAGATAACACACCGCTGGATGACATGAGTTGAAGTGACGGCGGTAACGTCGGATGTATTTATATTGTTCCTTTCTACGGCCTGTCCACTCTGTTGAGGTTGAGGGTAAAAATGCGACGCCGTATCATATTTCTTTATAGTCGCTCGCCACCAATGTGAATGCACATGAAAACCCTTAATCCAGGATGATCCCGCGTAACATAGCCATTCCGCCGCATTATCTAGGCTCTTACTATAAAACACAATTCGCATACGATAAAATCGCAGTACAAGGAAATAATCTGTTCCGTAGAGCGCGGAATTGCAATAAAACTCGGGCAATAAAAAGAAACGAAAGAAAATGTCGAAAATTTTATATAGATACTATCATAATTGTTTAAATTAGAATCCTACCAGCGTTAAATTTATTCGTTTAATCATATGGGTAACGCCTCGAAAATATTATCAAGCATAACAATAGGAAGCTACGAAGGCCTGATGATTCCTGAAGTAGTGATGTCGCTTGCTTTGTTACCCCACCACCGGCAGAACTGACTCAGGTGAATAATTTTATGGATAATTGACTCAATGGATAATTTTATTGGTCAAATATGCTAGTGTAAACGAAGCGATTCTATTGGTGTATAGTTGAGGATTTGACGATGAGGTGAACATATATATTACCTAATGAAACATAACAAACAAACTACTAAACCTACTAACCTTCGGAAAAAAAGAGTTTACGCCGACACCACACACAATAACCCTAATAAACTCTGCATAGTCTGGGATATGGTAATGCTAGTAAAATCCAGCGTCAAACGTTGCCATGGGCTTCTTTTAGTTTATAATTAAATATAAAACCATTGTAATAAAATTTAAAAAAGGTTTAACCCCCTCAAAAATTGATGTTTTACGTTTCAAGGCATGTAGAATCCGAATACCCAATTAAAAAAGTCTGTCCGTCCAGCGTACGCCGTCAACGCTTTTCTGTTGAAACTACAGAAGTTAAATTTTTTGAATTTTCACCAAAAATCAATCCTAGCCTGACAATGGCTTAATTCTTTAACCAAATCATTACCTCAATTTTAAGGGTATTTTGGGCGTAACGCAAAAAATTTAGTTTTCATTTTGAAAATTAGAAAAATGTTTAATTAATTTATGATTGATTTATTAATAAATGACTAAAAAGACAGTGGTTTCTGCGGAGTTTTCCTCTATAGTTACCAATCTGTTTTTCGGTGGGAACGTTCCAGATGTTCGGAATAATTACTATCACAAATTAAGTATAGAACAGCTCCAAGAACTCTCTAGTGTCAAATTTCTGAAAATCTCTCAAATTCGACTCAAAAGCTGCGATAACTCGAGAACCAATAATGCTATCTACACCGCGATGGTCTCATTCGATTCAGCGTCCAAAAATCTATAAATTGATACCAAATACACCTTTTTCTGAAAAACCTTGGAAAATATTAATTTTCTCCCCCGTAAAAACCTCCCCGAAAATACCATTAAAAATGAGCTAGGAATTTGGATCTAGAATTGGGCAATATTGTCGGACCGAGCTTGATTTTTTACGAAAATTCCAAGAATATATAACCATTCCAATGAGTATAGAACGATTTTTATAGCTCCAAGAACTCTCGAGTCCAAACCAAATTTCATCGACCAAATTTCTGAAAATCTCCCAAATTCAACACAAAAGCTGCGATAACTCGAGATCCAATAAAGCTATTGACACCGCAATGGTCTCATTCGATTCAGCGTCCAAAAATCTATAGAAATTGATAGGGACCAAATACATATTTTTCTGAAAAACCTTGGAAAATATGAATTTCGTCCCCTCAAAACCCCCCAAAAATACACTTGAGCTAACAATGTGGTTCAAGAATTGGGACGTCGTAGAACCGAGAATAGCTCCTCGAGTAACACGTATTAGATATGCAAAAGTAGCAGTAGTTGGGCTTCTGTTACAGTGTAGTGGTTTATTTCTGTGATGAACCAATACAATGAAATTGTTTCCATAGTTTCAATAAGTCGCCATCTTAGTCAGGTATGGATTTGTGCTGGTCGAAGATTTGCTAGCCGTACCAGCCTCCCAACCCTTATCAGAGGTCTGTGGTAAAAGAATATGGTGCGAATTTTTGCTAGCTACTCTCATGTTAATCGCAGCTGGTCAATCGGTCAGTTGAAACTGAGCTGGTGCACCGGTCACCCGTGTACAGATCTGAGTGAAGCTTTTTAAGGCCATGGCAAGGGAGATAGAATGGAAGTGGCTTGGCGAGAAGGCTACGTCTCGGGCATTTCCACCACCGGCTAAATGACCCGAAACTTAAACTCAAGTCATGAAAGTCACTTCGCCTTAGGTTGGAAATTCGGTGAATATTGGCTCACTTAAGAGAACAACCCAAGTTTCACAAAGCAAACCTCGTTCGGGAACAGAGAAGCTTCTGTTGGTAAGGGACGAGTCAGCATTCTGAGCTGCTAGGTGAGGAGGACTGAAGAGAACAGAGCAATGAGACCGCCGAGGGCGACTATGAGATAATATGGGCGAATGTAATTGAACCTTCAACCGAAGGGATTGGCACCTTAATGGCTGTTTCCATGGCCTACGCAGTTCAAAGATATCTTCATCATCTCTTCGACCGTACACGCGCCCTGTTAGTGACCCATGTCCTTCACTCCCTTCTCCTATAATACTCTCTGTTTTTGGCGAGGGCCTCAACTACCTATTACATGGGAGGTCATTCTGCAATATTAACGAATATTATTCTTTACATATAATATAATTCTTTATCCTTCGCTGTTGGGGTTGAGGGGGAGAAAACCACGGCGACTCGCTCTCCTGTTTTTTATTGTTGGCCTGCCAAGCACTTTCGCCCATTCGGGCATCATCAGGGCTTCGTAGCACCATTACAGGTATCCACGGCCATTTATACAGATAAAAAACAGGAGAGCGAGTCGCCGTGGTTTTCTCCCCCTCAACCCCAACAGCGAAGAACGAAAAAAGCGACAAAGCCACAACAAAAAAAAAAAAAAAAAAAAAAAAAATTCTTTATTCGCTACTTCACCAGGGTGTACTTCGTATAATGATTTCAACAGGCCGCTAAAACCAATATATTCGACGCTCAATCTTGAAATGTTTGTGATGGCAAGTGAATGACAATTTTCGTACTTCCATGTGATTGATTCGCATTTTTCGTTATTCTATTCGTGGTTTTTTTCTATTTTTTATTTTTTTAACATTACCGACTCAAAAATGGAAGATTTATGCAGTCCACTGTTTCTTTGTTTTTTTCCCAAGTTCATAGGCACTGAAAAAAATGTGAGCCCTCCGAGCTCAATGCGGCAAAAAATACTTGTTTAATTGCCGCTACTTTTTTTATTCAAAATATTGCTGTAGCTTGTTTCACGATTCAGAACTTCGGCCGTTTGGCTTACAGTGGTTTTCTAATTGCAGTAATCGTGACTAGCGATGGTAATAATGTGCATGGTGTTCAGCACGGAGATCTGCTCGATATCCTACGACTTTTGTATTCGGCCTTATTTTTTTGACATGGATATGTCTTAGTTCTGGGGTCTTGCAAAATTTTTCGCGACACAAAAAAATGCAACGCGTTTTATTGAAAACTATAAGAGCTACATTTGTGAAATTTTCACCAAAAATCATTTTCGGGCTGACGATGGCTGAAGATGGCAGCGAGATCGCTACCTCAATTGTAAGGGTGTTTTTTAAGGGGTTTTAGGGGGAGAAAATTCAGGTTTTCCAATTCTTTCCCAACATAGCCGAGTTTAGTATCAATTGTAATTGATTTTTCAACGCTGAATCGAATGAGGCCAAAATGAAATCGGTAGCTTGAACGGCTCTCAAGTTATCGCAGCTTTTAAGAGGTGTATGTGAGTATTTGAGACAAATGCCGTGATGCTATAACTCGGGTATTAATAAAGCTATTGAAATCGTTCTATACTCGTTGGAATGCTCATCAAACACTCTCTCCAACTATCGCTATGGAAGATCATTGTGAGTTGAAATTAAGTGATTTTTAAGAATTAAAATCAAGTTAATTTCGGATATTTGCTATGGAGTTTGATCTTAGATACCAATCTATCAACAACTTTCACAACTGTTCGGCGTAGTGACTACTGACAAGTCTAACTACTACAGTAACTACAACATTTTCTTCTTACTGTTTCTATGTTTTTTTAAGTATAATAAATTTAAATGTTATCTGAAGCAACACGAACTTTCCACGCGGGTGGAAATCACGACTTCCTTTCACATAAATAGATTTACCAAGACTACACGGCATACTCCCAATTGCCAATAACTTGTGCTCCACAGCTTGTCAGCGTATCTTTATTGAATTCAGTAAGGGACAACCTTGAAAAACAGCGACTCGAAGCTGAATTGATGGTCAAGTCGCACGATCAGCGAATTGCCTCATTTTGTGCGGAGCTATCAAAACAGCGGGGTTTGAAGGCACGGTGCCTGAGGGTTCAGCGCTCGGCAGAGGAGCTTTTAAATTCAATAAAGAAAACCCTGCCGAAATAATTTCTTCATCATTTAAATAAATTTTATTTATTCTGTTACCCGAAACGTATCTTTATTGGAGTCCGTGAGGAATCATCTAGAAATATTGAAAGAAGCCGCGTTATAATTTGATATACGTACTGTATTAATTGCAAAGCAATTCTTAGCCCGACCCCTACAGAAATGTAGCTCGTGGGGTATCGTAAACCCTCAAATCATCTGTAAACTGATGATGAGTGTCTACACTGCATGCAGATACATCTGTAGGTACAAGGATATGTCTTATGATGGCTATTCAAACATGCATGGTAGTTCGTAACAAACACGAATATTGATAGCTGCGCTACATTCCATTAATTTAAATCGCCATCATAAGACATATCCATGTACAGATGTATCTGCATGCAGTGTGGATACTCGTCATCAGTTTACTGATGTTTTCTTGAGCGATTACGAATAAATCAAATATAATATAATAAACCAATATAATAAAAATAGAAATGATGTAAATTATCATAGTTGCAATGGAATTTCCCCTTATAGTTACCAAACATCTGTTGTTAGGTGGAAGTGTTTTACTCATAGTTTCGGTTCCGAGCGTTACTTTCTTCTGATTAGAATAAATCATTTCTTCATGATGTTTTCGATTATTCTGTTAATCTGATTATTTCTTTTTGACATATTTTCTATTGAAATATGTATTGAGTGAAACATTGAAGCGCTTTTATGAAATTTTAATATTTGCAATTCGCTAGCTTTATTATATAAAAAATATAAATTATGCGGCTTACTTTAGAATGAACTTAACTCGTTTCCTTCGCACTTCATGGCTCAAGGATTATAGGAGTTCCGTAAAAAATTAATTAATGAAGTTTTCAACTCGCATCAAGCTCTAATACTTCCCGGACTATCTCTTCGTTATTCTTGGGTTGGTGACTCAACATTTCAACTTTCACAGTTTATGCCAAGTTTCAATCGTCTTACGTGACTTTTCAGGGGAGCTAAGGCTATGAAACTCGAGTAGTTCAACGAGAAGGGTTGGAAAGAATCCGAGCGAATTCATTTTAGCAAGCCACGTTTTTTAAACAAAAACACGTCCTATATTAATCTTCGACAAACGTTTTCGCACGTAATGTCAACCAGTAAGTATTTCGTATTTCTTTATAACGCCTCTTTCATACGATAATATCACGAGAATATACCTAGGTAGAGAAATAAAAAATTTGCGAGCTATAATATCTTTAATATATTTATTTTAATCCGAAAACGTGTCAGTAACTCATTTTTGAAACATTTTCGGAGTTTTTGATCTTTTCAAAAGCATGCCCCGTGCTACAATGATTTGTCCCGGACAATCTGCGAAGGATGCTACTATTATCAACCATTATTTGCCCACTGTCCCCGTTCTGGTCATAGATTAGCCCGGCAGAAACGCGAACCCTTTGCCTCATCGCCTCACTGAAGCCTCGGGTTCATGCATATTCAAGTCATTTCGAGATACCCCTCGAGCGTAGTATCATCCGTGTTCATTCAGAGGTCGCCATAATATATCCACGCTTTTCCGAAAAGACGGGTCCAATACGATCTGATAGCTACAAAATATGCAGTAACTTTCTCCATTTACAACGGTCGACAAGTTGGAGCCACGATACTCTTTTTGAGTATACCTAGTCGAGCAGGGAAGTGAAATATTACGTCATAGAGTAGATCATGAATGTTACGTTATAGTTTTTAAACGTGATGTGATCACTTTTCTTGAAGTTAATGGCAATTATATTTTTCACACTTTTGGCACTTTTCAGGCCAAACTATAATAGCTAAATTCTTGAAATGTTCACAAAAAATCAATCTCGGTCCTACGACGGCCCAATCTTGAACGACATTGCTAGCTCAATTTTAAGGGTATTTTAGGGGGAGGAGAAAATTCATAATTTCCAAGGTTTTTCAGGAAAAGTTGTATTTTTTGTATCAATCTCTATAGATTTTTGGACGCTGAATCGAATGAGACCATGACTGGATGAAGGGTAATTTTCTATAAGTTTGGGACCGCAGGATAATATTAGTCTTGGGAAAGACAAATATTATGTTGTCCAACTTGTGTCTCAAGAAATTATCAAATGCCACAAACGCATTTTTGGAAACGAATGCTAATATATTGGCTAACTTGAATAACACTAGAACTCGACCAGAGTTGCATGATTCAGGGATATCCACGAAAAGGACTTTATTTGTCCTGTGGGAATGAGAAGGGGATAACGTCGCGTTTCGACGTGAGGACTGATGTTTCGTCTTCAGCTGGCAAACAAACCACCGAATCGTCGCGTAACGGGTGTACACTGGCGGAGGACCCTTACGTGCCCCGCATACACGCCTCCAGCGGTATGGGTTTTCTCATTCAATAAATAACAAGGTCAGGTCGATGCAGGACTGTGCGAAATTTTTTGGAGTAGCCAAAACCAAAATCATTCGCATTTATGCACTTTACGAAAAACAAACTTACGCTTCCATAACCAATTGTTTCTGCATGGTTACTATTTAGATCCATGGGTGCATCAAACACAATAAATTTGAACGTTCTAGGTCTTGAATGTTATGAATTGTACAAAATCGACATACGTCTGGTATAGCACATTTCGAAAAATAATTACAGCTTCCAATTACAAAATTCGTCATACCTCATTTAAAAAAAAAAAATCCAATTAATTAGGTGGAGAGTTGATGAATTTTGTCAATGACCTCATTCTAATAATGTAAGTTGTCTCTTCGTGCAAGAGACAGAGGTTTTGCTCCAGCTTAAAACCTTCATTAAAATTTATGTTCTTCGCAAAAACATATAAGTCCGCTCAAAATAGGGTAGGTTAGGCGCTCCTGACCAAAAATATAATTTTTGAAACTCGGTTCTGACAAAGTTTGTACACATTGAATACAAAAAATGTAATACCCCTCAAAATTAGGGCTGAAAATATAGTTCATCCCCTTGGGCCCCCTACTATCAAATAATAAACCAAAAATAATAGTTTTTCAGCGTTGTAATCTCGTTGCCTAGACTTTAATTCCCTCGCTCGACGTATTTTGAACGAACCTTGATAATTCATAAATTTTTCATTCTCTCGATTCTTTCCATTACCTCGCGATCGCGTTGATCATCCCTCTTGTATCACTTCTCACGCTTGATCAGCTCCTCTTGCGGCCTAGCTTCCGCTATTCATCAAAGTATCTTCCCACAGTGTTGACTTGAGCTCCCATGACTCAATATCGTGCACTCGGCGCTATGATCGCGGTCATTGTTAGAGTGTTACAATTTAGAAACGTCGACCTTTTCGCAGTTTTCGGTTTACTATTCAATATTACAATAAATTCTAACCTCCCGTGAAATGTTTCCCACTAAACATTGATCAATTCTCATCTTGAAATAATTTTAGGATCCAGGATGGCTCAATTATTTTACCAGATCTCGACCTTAATAATGAAATTTCAGTTTTACTTCCATGGTCACGTAGTAAATGATAGAAAAGTCGGATTCAAAACGGAAGTGAAGACATTTTCATGATAATATACTCAGAAACACATTCTGAACAAGTGTCTGTGAGCCTGTGGTCAACAAGTGACATAAATCGCCATATCTCCTTAAAAAATGAGTGTACTTAACTCGATAACGTTTTCAGGAAATTTTCCCACAGTGAATGTGCTAAATCAGTCGTTTCCAGATTTTGGATAACACTCCTGAGTTATAAACGTTCAAAATTGTTCCCCTTTCAGGTCAGGTTATACATTTTTTTCATAGTGACATTAAAATAATATCACAGTCAAATAATTTATCTCAGTGCTAAAACTAAGAGTAGGAACTTTGCAACGCACTTGGAACGAATTTAGTAATGCAGAGTTCCTACTTAAATTAATTTAAATAAATTTGACACAGATAGTTCCTATATCAATATTCATAATGGCATTAAAATAATATCACATTCAAATTTATTTAAATTAGTTTAAGTAGGAACTCTGCATTCCTGTCAATATGAATATAGATATAGGAACTCTGTAGATATAGGAAAAAAAAGTTGTTGCAATATTTTAGTTTTTTTTTAAGTTTTAGTAGGTATCAGTTTTAGTTTTAAATAAACTTTTTTTTTTAATGAGAGCAACAATAGGGTAACACATTTAGTAATGCAAAGTTCCTACTCTTAGCATTGTGATAAATTTGACTGTCACTATGAATATAGATATAGGAACTCTGTGATATTAGTTTTACTATCACTTGAAAAAGGAATGTGAGAGCGCCTAATATAGATTTCGAAAAGGAATCTTGCCTGAAGATGGCCTATTAAGGTTGAAATCGATCGCTGAGAGGAGGAAATAGTTGTGGAACTGAAGCCAGTTTTTTAATTCATCACCCTCAAACGCGAATTAAAATTCTTAAACTCAGATGCAGCAGAGATGAGAAATCGGTATGAAGCAAAAATACTATTCTATACCCAGTAGGCCTGAATATTTCCAGAAATGTTCTAACGCATTATCAGAAAATTGTATGAAACGAAAAGCAAACGGCAAGCCTTGAACACGTCTGAGATAGGAGAAATACACTTTCAGTTGGTGTTACTGCTGCATACACAACATAATCGAGCCGTGTTATCTCGGTAGACGCTTCACGCTTGTAGAGCAGGTTATGCTTCAGCAGCGAGGAAGCTATAAGAACCAATGAGGCTCTAAATATCTGATGAGGCAGAACGCTATACTGCTCTAGTTGTTCCAACTCTCTACTAACACCTGTAACCCAGTGTTTGAAACGATGAACTTCTTTTTCTTCACGAGCAGCGCACTTCCAGAACTCGACAAGTCACAAGACTAATTTCATGTACGCACAAACGCAGTTTTCCTGTCGAAAATGTCAACATTTTCCAGTGTAATTGTGTCAAGTGCAAAGGTTGCGAAGTTTTGCTCATAAAACGTGGCGAATTTCGATTATTTCTCGCGCTAAACCCATAGCGCTCTCATTAGGGTAATAAATGAATAAATAAATTGTTCATTACACCTTTATCGTTGCCAGGAACTAAGACCCGCTGGATAATTATAGAATAATTATGACATGTATCGAATACTCACAAGCGAATGATACATTAAACTAAGGTTCTTTTAAATCGTTTCTTACAAGTAGATTGTTCTTTTCGGTTGATATCACATCACGGCATGTAAGGGAATTACTTTCTCGTATAAATTTGATTGGGTATTTATTCCATAATGCGACCTTCCAGGAATGAAAGAATGATGTGAACACTGAAGAACTAAACCGACATGTTCCCTTCGCGACCAATCAAGTTTTTTTCAGTAGGTTCAAGTTTAATTTTTTCCAAGATTTTTTTCCTTATTTTGGAATCGATTAAAAACGAAAACAACTCAGTTTATTCCATCTGAATGGTGATTTTTGCGAGGCATTTCTCACCTCAGTCCATTACCCTCGAGCAAATTATGAGACAATTAAATTCTACACCGCGCACTCAAGTGTTCATCGTGAGGTTCTATTTCGCCTGTGAAGTCTAGCAGTCACGCATAGTGCTTGTCTTCTAAAGATTAACATAGGTCGTTAGATGTAAGAGAATACCTCTCGCGAACCCCCGAGAATAATTCTAAGCTTTTAAACTGATTTAATCTGACTTGGCATTCCTCATTTCAGACCTCCGTTCTACTCCGGTCCGGCGAGGGATCTTCCATTCTCAGCCCATTTCATCAGCGGACAGCGAGGGAACAGGAAGACGAAAAGAGTAGAAAATTGAGAAGGAGTAAAGGAACAGGGAGAGAAAGAGCGCAAGGAGAGGGCAAGTACGCCTCAAGGGACAACAGTACAACACTAAGTTTTCTACGTGTGTGTAAGGCAATATAGCTCCCCTGTCCACTTCAAGCGAGTCTCTCTTCCTGTCCAGTGAAACTCCTTCGTTTCCCTTACCTCGGTATTTAAATTATTCAAGTGGAGGACTTCTGGCTCCGAGCCGTCACAACGAACCATCAGTGAGAGCATCGCATCCTGGCCAAGTATTTCTGGCCGTTGGAATATTGTACACAACGGTACTTTCCTGCTCGGACATAGTAATGTAATCTCAGTTGAGAGGGAGCTCCCGAAACCTGATCTTCCTTCTTGTCCGGCATTTGCTTGAAGGAAGTCTCCCAACAAACCAAAATATACGTTCAAATCGTTTCGCCCGTCTTAAAGCCTAACTTGTGTCGCTGACAAACGAAATTAATATCCCTTATTTGAAAATTTAAGAAGTAGTGTAAAATTTTACCATCGCAATTTACCATTGCAGTATTTAGTGGAAACAAAATAGTCTACGAAAACTGATGTTTAATTTTTTCTGTTAAAACGAGAAACAGTTATGTACATAGTTTCGGTTTGATTTTTTCTGAGCCGCTGACACATCTTACTTCCACGTCTTGAGCATTTTTCACTATTTACTCAGAGCGAATATGCTGTTTTGTTTTTTTACTGGCCACAAAAATCGATTAACTCGTACGCTCACCGTTTTCGAATATTTGCCACGACAAGAGAACGACGCCTAATTTTTAGCATTGAGGTCTGACCAAATAATAAGTTGGTTCGCTCGGCGTCCGCACTGGGAGCTGCCGAGCATTCGTCTATGTCTTTATGCCTCCATGCTCATAAGGTGTAGACTGATTCGACTTGTTTGTAAATTTTGGTCGAGATCGAGCGGCCGGTCAATTTTATTGATCAATAATTAAAAATAAATTATTAATGAAATATAGAACAAGTTCTTCCGTCCGGTCTCGTGCCTGAGTATATTGAGGACGTTGTTCTTAGTATGTTGGCAGCAGTGGTTCTGCGCATTGCCTGATGGCACAGTCAAGAAGACCTGTTCAGTTGAAGTGTTGAAGTTGGAAGATCTGTTGTTGCATCAGAGCTGTTCTTCCCAGTAAAATCGTTGTGATTGATTGACTGGAATATTTTTGACCAAGTGTTTGTTCTATGAAGTCCGTACAATTATTGATCTCGTTTCGCCCATGTCTGTTCTTTAAAGTATGCAATTTTTACGAGATCACTCTCCCCATATTCCCCTATTTCGTGAATTTTTCAATTTTGGGTCTCCTGGCCTCTTGTCCAGTTTTCATACGACGTGTCTATGAAAATATCAAATATTTGGGTGAAGCGCCTACCAATTCAAATTTTGGGTTCATTTTCTTGGGCATGAAATTTGTGGGCATTTTGATTAAATCCTCAAATTGAATCCATCGTGGGAGTTATCATCAGTCTACCTATCTTAATTAATGTGACCTTTATTAAGATTTCTTGCCTTCGTGGTTGGATATTCCCGTTTGCAGGCTCACCCATGCTGTACACTGATGTTTTGAAAGATTTTGCTTCACTACGATTCAGAGTGCTATATTTAATAGGAAGGAACGTTGATTTAATTGTCTAGTTCCGAATTTAAATCAATTTTCATACGTTTTTCAAAGTTTTCCAAAACTTAGCAATGTCTTCCTGTTTTGCAGTACATCATTATTCCAGATTGTCCATAGCATTGCTGAATGGCTACCCTTGATGTATTATCGCGTCAAATATCATCATAAGAGGGTTCATTGTAAGTTACAAATTGAGGGTAACAGGTGGCTGAACGAATATGCAAGGAGCTGTGGCAGGAGAGAAGCTCGGACATCACTTGTTACTCTTTCAATCGATCTTCACAATATACGAGTTGATATGTCGTGGATTTCAGTCAGTTTTAAACTGATTTCTTCTTCCCAAATCAATATTTTAGCGATATTTTACTTTCTGAACTACGCTGGATAATGTAATATCTTCATCGTGTTGTTTTTGCACGGTGAAATATCGTAAATTTATATCCTCTCGTATTCCTATCTCTGTTCAGTATTCAGAAGGCGAAAAGCTCTTTTTATGTTAGGCTGCTCAGACAATGAATTAGAACGACGAGCATTTTAAGCAGGGAAACATGAAAGCGCTACGCGGTTTAAGAGAGGCATGCAATTGAACCGCTCAGGTACATCATCATACATACTGCTATTTAGAAAGCTATTCATCCAACCTCGCGTTCTCGTCACAAAAGCATCACGAATTTCTCAGATCCCATATGCCTTAACGACGTATTCATGTGAACGCTGATGGAGAAATTCATAAAGCTCCCTTCGAATTTGAGCAGGTGAGTCAGCTTCTTTGTGTATTGCTTTCCAACTAGTATTTCCACCTGTATTCGAACTCCTTTCATATGGAAACCATTTGACAGTCCGTGACTTTCAACGTTCAAGGATTGGAATCCCACCGAAGTTGCTACAGTTCAGCTCTCCTTAATGTTTTGTACCTTGAGCATGACGATGATAATTCCCGAGACGAGTATTTTGCACTGAACTAAATATAGACCCATACCAACCCAAGCTAAAGATGGCGCCTATTATTTCGTTATCAACCGTCGCACGAAATGCCGATATAGGCCATGATGACTCGTTGATAATATTATAAAGGTGACATAATTAGGTCAACTTCGTAGATGATGCAGTGATTTATTATTTCAGGAAGCATTTGCTATTATCGGATGGATTCATTTGTTATTAGAAATAATCGAATTATCGAGAACAATTCCATCCAACATCATTAAGTATAATCACCCTGCCAAATATCCAACATCGATTCTTTTTTTAAATCACTTCCAATAAAACGAAGTAGAGTTTGCGCTTACCAATGGGGAAGACGCCTATTTTTTATTTTCGTTCCTAATGGCCTGAATTCTGCTATTTGGTGTCAGCTGAAGACGGAATGACAAATTTTTCATGAAAATTGTGAGTTTCCGCGGAGAAAATCGCTAATGAAAACCAATGATTTTGAACGAAAAATGAATAGTTAGTACGTCATAACTTGTCCGTTGAACGTGAATATCGATACTAGCGCTTGTATCTTCGGAAGAATAAACTAACATTGGGAGCAATGATTTGAGGTTGCTGTGAGATTACCAAACCCCCCAGCAATTGATTTGCTTTACGAGGCATTTTGGGCGGTAGGTACTAACTCGACGATTAAAAAAACATAAGAAGTAGCAGTGAAGTTAGCGTCACTTACTCGATTTAGCATGACTCCAGTCTTAAAGACCGTCTTGTTGTTGTTGTTCTCCGTCTTTCAGCCGACTGCAGAGCGCTCTAGGGAGTTACTTCAATCGGTTGGAATTACATCTCCGGGTTTATTCAAGCCGCTGATTTTCCTTAGCGATTTTCTCCGCGGAAACTCACAATTTTCATGAAAAATTGGTCATTCCCTCTTCGGCTGACACCAAATAGCAGAATTCAGGCCATTAGGAACGAAAATAAAAAAATAGGCGTCTTCCCCATTTGAAACTTAATTAACGGAAAATGATAACTGTGTTGGTTGGCGAATTTTACATGACACAACTCGTGTTGTGTAAACTGCGAACACCGATCGATAAAATTTCAAAAAACTATATACATTCCATAGTATTCTGAATGTGAAATGTAAATGGATTACGAACGTGAACTTGCGTTATGAGCTAAATTGGTTAAAAAAAAAAAAAAAAAGCATGTTATAATGTAGAGCGTGGAGGTTGCATAAAACGGTAAAGGATTTCATCACCTAAAATTACAAATCAACGGGACGTTTGTTGAATCAAGTGAACGAGTGTTTCTTCAACGCCCGTTGATTGGGAATTACCGTAGCAACTATTAAGAATTTTATCAGCTCCTCTGTATTTTTAACGACGTGTCTCGCAGCTAGTTGAATGATAAACCAACGAAATATTGATTAGCGGTAGAGTCGGGAAACCCGGGTAATGTTGGTTTCCTTTCAACTCGCCCTCAAATTTCCCGAAAAAAGGGGAGAGAAAAAAAACAAATGAATCCTGCACTCATCCGGAGGGTGGAAAATAAAGTCATGTATGAAAACGTTTTATTGTAGGTGTGTTGTATTCAACTCATTGATATTCCGTGACCGTCCGCTACTGTGACGTGACGTGAACGAGTTCATTGTGGTGGACTCGTGCTGGGGTAGTGTCGGATGATCAGCACTAGAGCCCACGAGGGTCCACTGGAACATTCTCCTTCAAATTTTAACTCAGTTACCTGAGCCAGCGGGTCCTTAAATTTCTGAAGCCAACTTAATACATGAGGGAGAAAAAGCTCAACTTTAGGGTGTCTACGTGATGTAAAAATCACCTACGCATAATATGTTTTTCTTTCTTGTAGTGTTTCTTACTGTAATAAGTGGAGTCGTGACGTGGAAAATACAGGTGACTCCATTTTTTTATGTTTCCAGTCAATGATAGAGTTACGTTACATTTGCAGCTCATTTTTATCATTTTTCTCAATTTATGAAAGTTGGCCTATGTTTACCGGTCACGAATTAAGCTAAAGTATGGTTCACAGGCATTCGTGTAAACGTCAAGCATTGCTACGTGCTGAATTCTTATTGACTACCCGAAGCAATAATGCTATAACCGAGACGATTAGAAAGCAAAACACATCAACGCAAATGCAATGACCGATGCCGGGGGAAACCATCTTGAATGTCCTCATTTTCGGAGAGATTTATTTTCGAGAGACGGTAGGACCTTAGGGGCGACAATGTTGCCCTCCTATTGCAACAGTGTTGTGCCCACACCGCTAAACGGATTTTCGTTCTCAAGATTTGTATGTTGCTGATGAGATCGTAGAAGTGATACGACACTCTCTGTTATTCTTACTTTCACTGATGCCATTTTTTTTTTTTTTTTTTTTTCATTTTTATCGATTGTAAACTTTTCAACTGAGGGAGACTGACTGACATCTTTATTGGACAGAAAAAAAGTTAGGACCTTTTGCTCCTCTCTTACACTTTTACTGTAAATTTAAAATAATTCTTCGCACGTCAAGGAGAAGATAAAAATGAACAAATACACTTCTAAAAATAAAACAATTGCAATCAATGAACAAAAAAAATAACAATAAATAAAATTATGATAATAAATTCCTAAAATTTGTTACAAATAAAAATACTACTACCGCTGTTATTTTATAATTAAAAATATTTTTTTATTAACTTATCTTTATAATACTTCTTTTTGAACAGCGTAACTGAGCTAGCGACCAGGCGACATTAAAACTCTAAGGGAGAGAGAGAGAGAGAGAGAGAAATTTGTTGTTGTTGTTGTTGTTGAAGTGCGTTGTAGTCGAAAATAAACTACGACATTTTCCTTAGTGCATTTATTCTCGTATTTTTTCGTCAAATCTAAATGCTGAAAAAAATTGAAGGAGGAATTGTCGAAAGGAAAACCGCGAACGAAACGTGGAAACTATTGACGTCACAAGCCCTGTCTCAAGCCCAGCTTTTCCTTCCACACGACAAACCACCTACGCTTCTCTGCTACTGTATTGCCACCCATACCAGTGGTGGGAAACTGGTGACGTAAATAACGTGGTAGTTCCATTTTCAAATTCAACAACTTCATTAGAATCCCTGATTTTCACGGTGATTTTTCAGCCCTTCGAGCCATTATTCGAGGATCCACGTGGCAAGTATTTTGGGGAAAATTTAATTTTAAAAATCTCTGCCTACATCCCATGATTGAAAAAAGTAATAGGTCGCAATATGTTATTATACTCAAAATTTGAGCTTTTCACGGGCAAGGTCAAACATGGTAAACTAAAAGGCCCACTTCCAAAAGAACCAACTTTCCAATAAGTCCGATTTTCAACCAACTGTAAGTCTTACTCTCGAGAGTTGCGTCTTGATAGTGATACTAGATTACAATTAGAAAAAGGAGATGTCAATTCACTCGCAAACAGAAACTAACTAATTGCATTTTCAACATGCATAATTATGACAGCTATCATGATATCGAATTGCTTGGATCGTTACAATTACATGACAAATGGACAGTTGCAATAAGACACGTACACCAACGCGTGCAATCAAATACAAACGACGGCTGGACTGAGTTAGCATCCAAAAATACTTTATTATTGAACGTTGGCCTAGAAATACTATCTCTCTAGTAAGAATGCCTTACATCCGCTAACCCCGAGACATTTTTCTCAAAATGCCGCCTCCTTTGATAACTTCATTTTTTATTCTATTTGCCGTAGTGACACAGCGAGACTGTGCTGGTTGCCTTTCTTCATGATATCTACTAAAATATTCATCCGCCGAAATTTTCAACAGATGAGGCAAAACAACGTTCAGGAGTTTCTTGACGGTTCGCAGGGCAAATAAACTCGAGCTAGCATTGGAGAGGATGACGTTTCACGCGAATTTTTTTCATACTCCACACTACTCTCGATGAAACTAATTCAGTTCTATGAACGTGTCAATTTTTAAAGAGAGCTGTTGAATTTTCTCGTTGAAGCAACACTGAAACATAAAACTACAAGCCTATACTTTAAATTAACCTTACTTCTAAACTCATTGTGAAATTGCCTTAATTTAAGGTTACCAAAAATATAAATTGTGGCAAAACTAATATCGAAAACATCAACAGCTAGTGTTCTGGCTGAAAATTTCTGCTGATAGCCAGCACAATTTTTTCTCGTGGTTAAGGCAATCAAGATTATTCCATTCAACTAAAATAAAAACAATTACGGAAATAACATAATATAACGCGTTCGTTTTAGAATTTTCCCTTTCTGAAATCAATTCTTCCTCGAAGAGTCAACTTATTCAAAAGTTGTAGCAAAATAAATTCGAATTAAATAATATTTAATTACATATTATGTAGAATACACATTACATATTACATTATTACAATACTTACATATTACATAAATTACATATTACATAAATTACATATTACATAAATTACATATTACATAAATTACATATTACATAAATTACATATTACATAAATTACATATTACATAAATTACATATTACATAAATTACATATTACATAAATTACATATTACATAAATTACATATTACATAAATTACATATTACATAAATTACATATTACATAAATTACATATTACATAAATTACATATTACATATAGGTATTGCATATATTACATATTACATATTACATACATTATTAGTACACATATTATTACATATTACATTACATACCTATTGTGTAGAAACTTCGTACCTACTCATGATTAATAAAAAAATGTTCATAAAATGCGTCAGCGTGGTCTCAGGTTGATTTACCGCGAACTGTTTGTATCCCCACTGTTTGCTCGTAAATTTAATTTGCCATCAGGTGAAAAAATACGTTCGCCACATTTCGGGAAAATGGACTCGATGTGAGCCTGGGTTTCACAAAGCCATAGGTACTAATGCGTTTCAATTTATTGACAAAGGTGTCAAGATGACTTGAACGCTTGGTACAATTTTTCGGTATTGTTCATGGGCAAATTTACTGGATAGATCGTCAGATTCATGGATTATTATTTTGAGGGGCCAACAGATGGTTATGAAACGACAAATCATGAAAGGAAATTCTACAAAATGGTGTCGATGACTTCACCAACAGGTTCTGACGCTTTGAATGAGCGATAGACGATAAAGTTGCGACCGTTGAAAATTGATCGACACTGGGTATTGAAGCAAATATATCGCGCAGGCTAAATCGGCGTTTAAATCTAGATGGGACCGATTCTAGGTCGATCGGCTAGCTAATTTACTAGTATGAGAAGAAAACTAGCGCTTAATGAATTCGCTCTGATAAACGCTAGGAAAATAGAATAATACAGACAGTTTCAGTGATATCGCCTGGAATTGAGGAGGTGGGACGGAAGATTTAATTAAATTGTACTGCACGCATTGAAAAATGACCGCCATGTATTTTAACGTTCTTCGAAACCTCTTTGACGCGAGAGCGTCCATTTTCCACGTCGGCGGACGGACAAAGCCCTATCTAACGTGCGTTCAATGAAGCAGAGGAGTGAAATAGCTTTACTAACTCTTTGGCGAAATATCGTTTTCCCCCTTCCATTAACTCTTTCGTTGCGATTCCCTCCTCCTTTTGAATATAACCGAGCCCCTCTAGACAATCGAACAGCTTTTAATCACAAGCTTTCTCATTATTATCGAATTGCGAGGGCTTGTTTTATTTCAAGATTGGCTACGCCTTCACTGCAGTCGCATTAATCTTTCCTTATCTAGATGTTTATAATGACTCGCTTCCATCCAACGAGCCTTCGCACTGCGTTGAATTGTGTTGGTATCTAGGCCGAGGCGATACCGAAGGGCGAAAGCGATAGGACAATGAAAAGGAAAACGAAGCTGAGCTGTGCTAACAAACACTAAGCAACTAGGAAACCTGCACGCTCAACCTTCGAACGAGTTAGTAATTCCGAAACACAGTTGGCTGCATCAATTCGTTTAATGAACTTTGTGTCGTTTCCGTAGGCCGGTAATCCAATAATTTTGCTTTGCAATGAATTATACAATCTGATGCTAGATGCTATTACAGCATCCAGAAATGAAAATAACTGTTATGAAATATTAAGAAGCGGAATAATTATTTAGGTTGCTTAATAAAATCAAATAGTTTCTGAAACGTTATCGGATTCGATGGTGACTAGATTTCATCTATGGGTTCCCCAGATACCGCCAGTACGATTGATACCTGTCGAATCAGTAAAAACCTTCAGTTCATTTCCTATTGAGACTAGGCAATGCCCTTCTATTGGTACTCTTTCGAGTACTCATCAAAAATTATCCCTAATATCGAACGGGTAACGTTTTTTGTTTCAAATTGACACTTAAAAGTTATTCAGGAAAAATCGAAATCAATAAATAAATTTTGAATGAATATATTACTAAGAAGGACATTTTACAATTGAACATAGTGACTAAGGGAAAATTGAAAGCGAAAAATCATTTTCTCGATTGAGAATACTGATTCACAGACCATGGAGGTTAATGGAGCACTGCCTCATCAATAAATCCATTCGTGTTTTTGAGCTGCTAATAGAAAATCAGTTTACTTTGAGATTTCAACCGAGTGAATATCATTTTCAACGGGCCGAAAGTTGAAATTAACAAATGACAAATCATATAGGTAAAAATAATTATACAAGAAAACCAAGAATGTAATCATTTTATTATTCAACATTTTCAACTGTTTCTCAACGTTTGGACTTCAACTTGCGTTTCTTTTCGGAATTGAAGCCATTTAATAATTAACTTTATTTTCACTGTTTCAATTCAATAAGCGCTAGTATTGGAATTCATACGGTCAACAATACCCACGTGCATCTTATGCAGATCCGTTTTACGATCATCATGTACACCAACATCTAGGGAATAGGGTTTTCACACCTGCGTGGACTTATCAGGAATCGTTCCTGTTTTTACTTTCTTTTGTTTTCCGTTCCTACGACGAGGTAAAACACATCCGCGTACACTCGCACTCCTACCGTTGTTACAAACGTCCAATCCTTTTAGCTGCCGGTTACTTTTTTTTGCCTCGCAGCGTTTTAAACATTTTATCGCTTCTTGAAGCCGAATCTCACTTTCTGTAGAAGATAATGCAATTGAATTCAGTCGCTTTTATTTATATGGATCACGGAGGAAACTTTTTTCCTCCAATGAATTTCAATAATCTTACTTCATTTTATAGAACGCCGTTTTCCTTTTGCTTTTTTTCGACGAGTGTCGATACTTTTACCCCTTTCTAAAACATTTCTACATTGCAATTATTCAACTCTCCAGTTTCCATCGAATCATTATAAAGAGATATTTCTCGTATCAAATATAGTAGTAATTGCCAAAATCAATCTATACGGACTCCGAATTGATAATGTTATATTAATGGCTCTGTGTATGTCTCCAGTTTTTAGGAGGATATCTCAGTTCAATAAGCTGCCGAAAGAGGTCAAAGAAATTCGAACCTATAATATTTATTTTTCAAGAAAAAAGTAAAAGATGGTATTATTTTAAAATATTAGCACAGTCAGCGCGGAGCACTTTTATTTAGTTACTTAATTTTCTCTTAATTATCAATTTTAACGGAACACAGTGATGTTTGCTCATTTTGTAATTAATATTAGATGTGGTTAGGTGTGAGAATGGTCCATAGATATCGTGACCAAATCTTGCCAGATTTTGTAAATAAATCGATATTCATTAATTAATTCTATTCTGTTTAGAAAAGACCAATTTCCCCCTTTTGGTGATCTGAGTTTCCCCCAAACCTCCGCTCGAGACCTGGCAACACTGTTTTAGGGCAAGAAGTTCCGCTCGAATCAAAAAGCGCGCCTGACATTCGGATTAAGCTCTCCAAAAAATGTTTCCGTTGCAAAAAACTTCCGTATTTTCTTTTCCGGACAATCTTTCGACTCTGGCTATTAAAGGACTCTTTGTTTACAAAATGGTTTGGCCTCAGGCCCAAGAAAATATGATAGGTTCTTTTCCGTCTGTCCTTAGCGAGTGATGACAACTGTTTCCGATACACATAACCTCTATCATGTAACTCGGCTGTTCGACCCAGTGCCATTGCGCGACCTCTCC
The DNA here is from genome assembly GCA_037159825.1 of Tupiocoris notatus. Classification (NCBI taxonomy): domain Eukaryota; kingdom Metazoa; phylum Arthropoda; class Insecta; order Hemiptera; family Miridae; genus Tupiocoris; species Tupiocoris notatus. The sequence goes on from JASJUZ010000090.1 coordinate 2,130,135, forward strand.
CAACTTTCAACCGTCGTAACACTCACAAGCCGCAGCTCGGTGTATAGAATAAACGTTATTACCTTTTATTTCCCCTTGAAGCTCATCACTTTCAGCTCCAGTATCTGATGCGATCAAGAAGTAATGCATTACAGAGGAAGTTCCATCCTTTCCGATTCCTCATTGTCACTGCAACACCGCCCTCGTCGTTTCCAACTATAAACGGGAACGGAAGCGGTTGGGGGATTACAATAGGCGAGAATGGAGAACTGCAGTTTGGGTTGGGGCGAATAACTGAATGGTTGGAGCGACAAGCGCACGACGGCAGACGTTATTCCCATAACAGGCCTCCGCTCGCGAGGACAATAGGTAGTCGTTCGCCATCCGCACGGCAGAGCAATAGAGTGAGATCAAGTGAGCAGACGAGCTGCCGACCGACGAAGCTATGTTCACATTCCTCCATTTTTCCCCTCATCGACACAGCGTGCTGTTTTACTTTCTGGTTCCTTCCGTCGAGTCCTCTATTACTTACACAGTAGCGCGAGGAGAAGCAATGGAGATCAACCGAGTTGATAACCTTTCATCCGCGTCGATTCAACGAGCTCGCCGAAACATCGACCGTCCTTTTCTATCAGATGTCTCTATATTTCAAAATATCTCTTTCAAAATTAGCCGACACAGTGGAGATGGTTACAGGTCTATTTCCCTAATAAACATTGAACCGTGAAGTCTACTTTCGGAATTTCGCGCACGTATTTGAGTCAGTTGGCTTCATTAAACTCGTGTGGGCGAAGTTTTAATAAAGAGAGAATGTACGTACTGCAGAATTCATCTAATTACCTTAATGACTTCCTATCTCCAGCAAACCAAATGTTCTCGCTGAGGAGTTAAATTAGCTTGCGTCATTGCGCAGGTTTCTTCCTCGATTCAATGAAATAATTATCGCCAATTTATTTCTGCTCGTGGTGACGTTACTAACTGAACTATTATTAAACAACAATTTGTGAGCAAGTATTGTACAGGTAATGAAAATTATATAGAGACGCATTCAAATCGATAGAGAACTCGAATTTAGAAATATTATTCCCTTAAATAATTTCCGGTGTTACGCTTGAAATAAAATTGCAACAAGTGTAATTTATGTGAAAGTAACGAACAGAGGTTTCGCGGGTATTAATACATTCTAAAGGTACGGAATAGGATCACTTCCACTCATCGAGCTGAAAACACACATGATGGGACGTGTTGACTGGTGGAGTATAATGGGGCGATAAACAATGGAAGGAAATGTTCCAAATCCTATCCTACTATCCAATTATCCGTACTTAAGCACAATAATCGTATTAAAAGATCGACTCGGCGGGGATAAACGGTGACCTAAAAGCTGAACTCAATTCTAGTCCTTGCGTCGAACTTTTAAAACACCCACGTAAGAGTTTGTCGATTAAAATCGGGCTTATTTTTGGCCCTCTGTTGTTCGCGACTAAACCGATGTAAAACGTACAATTTTTCTAGCAGGAAAAATGTTTGCGCTTTGTTGCGTAAAGCGTGTGATCCAAAAATAGAGGATCAATCTTCAAATTGTAATAAAATAAAAAAACAAAAATAAAAAAAAATAAATTAAAAAAAAACATTTTTTAGTTTAAAATTACCTATATCTTCAAATTGTAATAAAAAAAAAATTTTTTTTTAGTTTACAATTTTTATGACCAGTAGATAATAGAATAATTAGCAATTTGAATGCTAGTGATTAAATGTTCTTGTTTTTCTCTTTCTAAGTATAATTTCGCAAGTTTCGCCGGCCAACAATTTTCAAGAATTTCATTGAGTTTTATTGGTTTCGGTCGAAGATATGACACGTTAACAACGACACACTTAACAACGTATTCCAAGTATGGTTAGAAAATTTTTTACGAATTCACTTCTATTTCTAAATTTCACTTCACGCAATATTACAATTTACTTCTTAATAATAAATTTATTCCTCACTTAATTTACATAGCGCATCAAGCTGTAGCCGAACTCGAAAATTGGAATAAATCGTCAGCATAAAAACCATGAGTCGACGAAAGAACTTTAAGGTTGCCTGATGGCAAAAGCTGATTATCACAATTTACAATTTCGAAATAGAGAGGCCTCCGAAAAAGAAAAAAAAAAAAAAAAAAAAAAAAAAAACTTTTTCTCGTGCACTTACGTTTTCGCAACGTTAATAACTTTCGTGTTGTTCTCAGGTGAACAGTTCATATCGCACTCCAAGTTCAGGCGAACGAACTGATCTTCAGAGCAGTGTTTTCGATGATTTTTACTCAACCTGCAGCTTTTCTCAAATATTTGCCGAACTCCGAGCTTTCCTACTGGCAGACAGATGTTGGAGTTATTTCAGATCCGTTCGACAACGGGGTCCTTTATACTTCCTTCTTTTCTTCGATTCCCTTAAGATGCAAAGAAAACGTTTGAAGAATCCTCTCCTTTCCGTTCCCCTTCACTTACAACTATTTTCCAACGCCCCGTAGCTCGAAAGACTTGACTGTTCTCTGGTAACTTTTTGTCGAAAAAGAATGTAACTTGTCTCCACTGTTTGGAAGTTCACTCTCCTATTCTCTCGCAATGTTCATCTCATCGAAATGCCATTTCACTCATCGCATCTCTCTTCGTTTCTTTGAGTTTCAAGAGAATCCTTCTACCCTCGGAAACGTCCTTACGGAAGGTTTACAAGGAGAACAAAATGCATTTTTCACGACCACCATAGCAGATTGTTTGTGTAAGTAACGATATCTTAGAAGATATTAGTTCATTGTGATTCGTCGCATGTCTATTTGATTGAGAATGAGATGAAAGCTGCGACATTATCTCATTTTGAACTTCTATATTTCGAGCGCTTTCGCCAGTCGAGGCCTCTTCAGGAGACATTTTCTTCAAAAACATTTTTTTAAATAGTTTAAAATAAATGCAGAGGTGATTTGAAAGGGGAAGTGGATTGTGTGATCAACTTCTAGTCATTTTCATGTCCGATAAGCCCTTTTAATGTTAGATTTTTCCCTTTCTAGTCACCCCTGCATATGAATCTAGTCCTCCCATTTATTATTTTAATTTATTAGACTCTTGGTTCAAAAAGCGGACGTGTTGTAGAATTTTCCAATTAATGACAATTTATTTTATTTTATTTTTTTATTTTTATTTTTTTCAATCACATGTACATGGCATGACTTACAAGAGTGCAATTTATCACCCAATAAAATTAATTAAAACTAAACAAACAATACCTTCCTGGAAATTAACACTCCAATGTGAGCAATTGCTCGTGTTAGGAGTGTGAGTTGCTATAACAACGGCAAAATAGAAAGGCTGAATGATTGAAATTATACAATTATTCCAATTGCGAGAGAAAAAAAGAAAGAATCTATTTCTGTGGGTGTGTTCGGAAGCTCGCGACTATTTTATTTATATTCCCACTCCCAGGTACACACAAAAAAAGAAGAAGAGAGAACAAAAGAACGCTATAGGTTGCTTAGGATATATGACTTAAGATACCCAAAAAGATGAGGCTTTTGTAACAACAATTGTTTTCTACAGTCAGGTGGCAATTTATTGAACGCCGGACAATTCCAGCCTTGTGGAGCTACTTACAGGACCTATTTTGAAAACCCGCTAGTCAACCACACTAACCTTCTCCTTTTAAAGTCGGTTAAACATTTTTACGAAGAACATGTTTCCTGAAGAGGCCTTAAATTGCGAAAGCGCTCGAAATATAGAAGTTCAAAATGAGATATAGTAGAGGGGTTGTGAGGGGGAGAAAAACCAGGCGACTTATTCTCCAGATTTTTAATGGCTGGCCGAGCACTTTCGCCCATTCGGGCATCTTCAGGGCGACGTGGAACCATGAGGTCCACAACCCCTCTACTACAATAAATGCGACGACAACCAAGCGAAAATGAGATATTGTAGCAGGTATCCGCAGCAGCGTTTTTCATATTCCTGCCAAGAGAACGAATTCCTAAGCCGGAAAATTTTGCGCCAGTGATTCGACTACTCAGCCAACCATCTCGCGCCAGAATGTCGCTCATTGCATCGCTATCCGGCGTGCGTTTAATTCCTAAAAATTATTACTGGTAATTTTTCAAACTTAGTCTCCCCTGGGGCGCTGCGGCCTTTACGTCCGGAACATGGCAGCGCTATCTCCGAGGTTTCTCGTTTTATGAGGGTTAATTACGTTTTTTCCTCTCGACGAGATACCATTAATTATGCGAGCGGAACGTTTGGAAGAGTCATCGCATCGGCGGTTCAAAATAAGAAAACAACCGTGACGATAGGATTTCGTATTTTGTTACATATACAAGTGAACCATCTACTAAAGGTAACTTAGTAATGGTTCCAGGTATAAGAATGATAGCAACAAGACAGGGATGAATTTAGGAATAAAAGAGTCACTCAACCTGCAATAATTTTCGAATTTTAACAATGAATTAACGGTGAGCGGCCGAACGGGTTTCAAGTTATGCCTTACCTGATAAACATAGCCATTCTATTCGTTGTCACGATATTCACTTGTCCCTAGTATGTAGTTTCGCAAATTGTGCTCCCAACTGTGCGCTACCTTCCTTCTTTGGAGCTCTTCGCTATAACTGCCAAGGGAATAACAGGGATAAGTTGAGATATGGTAGCCGGAAGGGGCAGGCTTCGGTTATAGGGGTCAAATTTTCCCCCTTTGAAATTGAAGTTGGTCCAAAGGTAGTTGCTGTGATGGACATTAGGGTTCCGTTTAGACAATGCATCGCTGTATTCTAAGTCCTTCCTTTCCCGAACCGATTTAATTAAACTTGGAACAATACCCTGGAGTTTCCTTTTAACATGATGTTCAGAATCAAACTTCAAAATCCATCAGACGTTTTTCTTAATACTATACCCTGAGATGAAGGAAAGAGTCCCTTAAGTCCTCATTTTCGAATGCTCATGAACAGTTAGAGCGTGAGGAGTCGAATAAGTGCCATAGGGATTGTTTCATGGAAACGAATGAAACATTGTTGTACAGAAGTTGTGCCAAGTTTTAGCGATTTATAATCTGGTATTGATTGGGAAAAATCCGCAAGTCAACCATAGTAACCTCCTTCTTTTGAAATCAATTAAAAATGGGAAATCTGCAAATTGAAAACCGATCCTTCGCAATAACGATTTATCAAAACGAAACGCAATATGATGAAACAGTACACAGCTACATTTCTCGAATACCATAAATGCTTTAATTATTGGGAACAAAAAAATGGAAACTACAGCCATCATTTTTTATAAATTGGTCCATCTCATTGATGAACGTTTCCTCCTGAGAAAATGTAAGTAATCATAAATAAAATCCTCAGTAAATATTTTAGTTTTAATAATTTTGTCTATTTGATTATCAAGTGTTGATTTAAATTAATGCCCTTTCGAAAAGGAGTGAGTATTGGACGATTATACAGTGAATTATTTTGCTTCCTTAATGCTCGAAAAAACTTATCATAGGCACACCATTTTACGGATATTCGCCAATTTTTTTTTATATATTTTTTTAATTTTCTTAAAATTTTTGTCTACATTTAATATGCGAATGAGATCACACATTATTCCCAAGCGCTATTTGGAAACTAATGGCAAACAAGGACACCGTTTTGTGACTAAAAAAGGTTACTCTTGCATGCAGTCATTTTACTCGCTCAAACTCTGTGGAATTTGTAACTTCTCATTTGATATGAGCGAAATCTGGGGACAGAGTAACGCTTAAAGCCTTTGAATTGAAGCCGTGCTTTATCTGCGATTCGCACTAGGAGTATGTGATGGTGAAGAAGAGAGTAGGTACTGCTTAACCTGCTTTGCGACACAGCTCGACTTGGCGGATACACATCAACATAAAATCAACTGTGGCAAAGCCTCCTACAATGTAGGACAGCAAAACCCTGTCGCCCGACTCAAAACGGGTTTCTTTCCATTTTGCATAGAATACGAGATAATAGCGCAGTGTTTACAACCCATCGTAAGGCTTTTATTTATCGATTCAAAATTTCAACCAACCTCATCGTATCAACATAGATTGCCTTCCTTCTTTGCTAAAATTGGCGCGTTATATGTTGGAGCGTTCATTACTCACGTCGTCCGTATAAGGCTGTGTTTAACGTATTGAAGTCAAATAACGGTTTACATATATTATACATATATTATATATTATAATATGTATTATATATGATGTGTTATTATATTATGTATATATATAATTATATTAATGATATGTATACATATATTTGTCAAACTTAATAGTGGTCTCCACAAATAAAGTTACTAATAATAAAAAAAAAACATATATAATATTTGGAACAAGTAAATGAGTGAAAGGGTTCCATTTTTTTCCATTATAAATAATGTAAACCTAATAATGATTAGAATAGTAACCCAATGCTCGCAGCTTACACAACGTTCAACTAGTAAAGAACAATTTTTTTGTTTGTTTTGGAGATAGTTTGCTTGTCGACATTTTGATCGGCACGAGTTGGTTTTCTGTCCCATTTTACCTCAAACCGGTCAATATCACTAGCATAATATGTGACATAGTTTATTCCTTAAAAAGGAAAGAGTTCTTTCACAATCAAGAACTCTGTTGCATATATTGGGGAAGAGCAGTTTTTGTCTGTTTTTTGTATATCAAAAATTTTCAGTGAAAAGAGAGCTGATTTCAGTTACAGCCGTTATTGGTTGTGTAATTTCATTGCGTAGATTTTATTTGTGAAAAACCGTTGGTCTCAAAAATTAGTTCAAAACCTCGAAAAAATCGGTCGGTAAACCCATGTATTTTGGGTGAAGGAAATAATAATCCTTATATTATTCAATTTTCTCTCAAACTCATTCGCCGACGATAACCTCATCACTTGACGTCAGTAGACGCCTTTTCTGTTAGCCTTCAAAAAATGTTCCTATTCAATATTCACGATCACAAAAAAAAAGAAGAAAATCGACGTTTAATAAAATAATATATACGTTCTAGCGACCATGTAGCTTCTGACATTCGATCCACTTGATAGACAGCAATTTTATTTTTTTCGAGGGCTAGTTCGTATTGCATCGAGAGAAGTGGTACGTGGCACGTAAGATTGCCACTATCGGTCCGCTCATGGGAACGGATGCTACATGCTCGTCCTCACGTATTACACGGCCACGCGAAAACCGCACACGTGCGTTCTCGTCAAGAGTATATAAATATGTTCATACCATGACTAAAAGCTGTATGTGTAACTATATGTGCGAGCCGTAGCTACACATTGGTGCTGTAGCCCTTGTTGACCTTCCCTCTCAATCAACCACAGTTGTTTTCCTCTCGAGGTCACTATCTTGTGTTATTCTTTAACCGCGTTATCGCACTGTTGAGCTACCAATAAAAATACTGCATAAATATATTCCGCCGACATAAATAACAAGCCTTCCTACATTTTTTCAACCGAACTAACAAAAAAGAAAGATGTAATATATGTCTAGCAATCCTCCATGCGTTCATACGTATATCTCATCCGCCGTCGTTCCTATCTCACTCTAGTTCGCTCCGGTTCACTGGATGATTCGCTCGCCGCCGGAAATTCATGCAGCTGAATTTTCAGTACACCGAGCAACGAAGTTCTGAGCTACCCAAAGATGTTTTATTTCCGTTACGCAGTGAATATTGATTTGATCTTTCAGCCTCGTTAAGTAATTATTTAGTTTTCAGTCTTCGCTTCAAGTTTACATAAAGGTAGTATATAAACACACAAGATAAACCCATCTGGAAGGCTAGAGTAGTGAAATACATTTTCACTTACGCTATGACGATCAGTTCAAATACAGCGTAAAAGACAACCAGAAAATCCCACGACATGAATCTAATGTCGACCCTGAAAAACATAAATCGAACAGCTAAACAGAAATTAGAATGGCGCTTATGTAGCCCTATTACACAATATGAATATCAATGGTTTATTAGAGTTTTTTTTATGATTAAAATGCTGAACAATAAATATATTAAGTATGTATTATAATTCTATCCCTTTGGACAAGTATATTTATGTTTTAAGCTAGGCACGAAGACATTTTTTCTAGTATAAGGCAATTTCTATTAATAGAACGATTTTTGCAACTCACCTGCTGGGGAAAACGAGGTTTTCTTTTCTCGGTTATTCATGATTTTCTGGCATTATCTTTGTTAATGACTACGAGGAAAAACATCGACGAAAGGTAAGAAAAAACCCTGCAGACGATTGTTCGTTGCTCCAATAATGATTTAATAGAACCATCAGTGAACATTTCCACCGAAAAACAGATTGGTAACTATTGGGCAAAACTCCGTAGCGACTATTGTAATTTAAATCATTTTTATTTTCCTTGATTTCCAAATTAAAAGCTAAATTCTTCGCCTAACGGTACAGCCGAAGAGAGTGTTTGACGAGCATTCCAACGAGCGCAAAAGGATTTTTATAGTCCAAATAGTTCTCGAGGTATATAATATTCTTATGCCGAATTTTTGAAAATTTTGCAAATTCAACACAAAAGCTGCAATACCTACGTAGGAAAGTACGGATTTCCTCCCTCAAAACCGCCAAAAAGTACCCTTAAAATTGAGGATGGAGGTTTGTGCCATTGACAGACCAAGAATGATTTTTGGTGAGCATTTCAAGAATTCAGCTTCAATAGTTTCGTCCGAAAAATGTTGACAGCGTAATGGCAGAATTTTAAAATTGAATATTCGTATTCTACATGCTTTGAAACGTGAAATATAAAATTTTGAGGGGAGATAGACATTTTTTTCTTGAGCGATTACAATGGTTTAAGATTGAATAATAAATCACAATAGTTATAACAAAATTTCCTATACAACCTTTGACATCGCTATACACTGTATTGATACAATTTTATTTAAAGTAAGATCCTTTTTAAAATCATCGTAATAGTCTTATATTTTCCGAAAGTAATAGCCCTTAAACCATTGTACTGTTAAACAGAAACGCTCGTTGGTTGCTTTTTATTTTTTTCTTTGTTTTATGAAACAATATGACAAACGATAGTTTATTCAGTTTTAGCGTTTTTACTATATATGTTTGACCGGGTATATATCAAGCCCTAGGCATGCCTTTGATCAGCGAGGTGAAATGCGAAGCCAATTTTCCTCCTGTTTGGTCGAGAAGGGTTAAATTGAGAATCATTTGAAGTAGGCGTATCATCATTATATTTAATCAATAGGGAGTTTTCATTCGAACTTTTTTCCTCCTGAAAAACAAGCGAATAACCGAATGATTGCTCAAGGGCTTGCACTACTATCCGTATTAATCAGTGGTCTAGATAAGTTGTGTTTAAAAAATGGCCGAAGGGTCTAGTCGACTACGCCAGATCCTCCTGCGCATAGTGTTGGCGAGATTTGCTGCGGTAGAGGTGCTTAGCCTCGGTTTGGCGCTAGTTTTGGAATGGCGCTTCTATTTCCTCAAAAATTCATCCTTCGATTTTTTTTCAGGATTTTCATTTTACTAGGCAATAGTGTCATCGGGGAACTGTAATAATTTTTGATAACCACACCCTAGAGGAAAAACACAGCCAATGATTCTACAGAGGTTTATTATTTCTTCGCTTCAATAATGATTTAAGAAGACTATCCATTTGTGGTAGTAATTATTCCGAACATGTGTGGACGTTCTAACCGAAAAACAGATTGGTAACTATAAGGGAAAACTCCTAAGACAATTACAAAACTATTGTAATTTTCATCATTTTCATTTTCCTTAATTTCCAAATTAAAAGCTAAATTTTTAGCTTTACGATGCAGTTGAAGAGTGTTTGACGACCATTCCAGTGAGTATAGAACGATTTTTATAGCTCCAAGAGCTCTCAAGTTATACCCTCATGACAAATTTCTGAAACCGGAACCAGTCCTGTCCGGAGTTCTGCTCCGGAACCAGTTTCGTTCCGGAACCAGTTCCGTTCCGGAACCGGTTCCATACCGGAACCAGTTCCGTTCCGGAACCAGTTCCGGAACCAGTTCCGTTCCGGAACCAGTTCCGTTCCGGAACCAGTTCCGGAACCAGTTCCGTTGCGGAACCAGTTCCGGAACCAGTTCCGTTGCGGAACCAGTTCCGGAACCAGTTCCGTTCCGGAACCAGTTCCGTTCCGGAACCAGTTCCGTTCCGGAACCAGTTCCGGAACCAGTTCCGTTGCGGAACCAGTTCCGGAACCAGTTCCGTTGCGGAACCAGTTCCGTTCCGGAACCAGTTCCGTTCCGGAACCAGTTCCGTTCCGGAACCAGTTCCGGAACCAGTTTCGTTCCGGAACCAGTTCCGTTCCGGAACCGGTTCCATACCGGAACCAGTTCCGTTCCGGAACCAGTTCCGGAACCAGTTCCGTTCCGGAACCAGTTCCGTTCCGGAACCAGTTCCGGAACCAGTTCCGTTCCGGAACCAGTTCCGTTCCGGAACCAGTTCCGTTCCGGAACCAGTTCCGGAACCAGTTCCGTTCCGGAACCAGTTCCGTTCCGGAACCAGTTCCGTTCCGGAACCAGTTCCGTTGCGGAACCAGTTCCGGAACCAGTTCCGTTGCGGAACCAGTTCCGGAACCAGTTCCGTTGCGGAACCAGTTCCGGAACCAGTTCCGTTCCAAAACCAGTTCCGTTCCGGAACCAGTTCCGGAACCAGTTCCGTTGCGGAACCAGTTCCGGAACCAGTTCCGTTGCGGAACCAGTTCCGGAACCAGTTCCGTTCCAAAACCAGTTCCGTTCCGGAACCAGTTCCGGAACCAGTTCCGTTCCGGAACCAGTTCCGGAACCAGTTCCGTTGCGGAACCAGTTCCAGAACCAGTTCCGTTCCGGAACCAGTTCCGGAACCAGTTCCGTTCCGGAACCAGTTCCGGAACCAGTTCCGTTGCGGAACCAGTTCCGGAACCAGTTCCGTTCCGGAACCAGTTCCGGAACCAGTTCCGTTCCGGAACCAGTTCCGTTCCGGAACCAGTTCCGTTCCGGAACCAGTTCCGTTCCGGAACCAGTTCCGGAACCAGTTCCGGAACCAGTTCCGTTCCGGAACCAGTTCCGGAACCAGTTCCGTTCCGGAACCAGTTCCGGAACCAGTTCCGTTCCGGAACCAGTTCCGGAACCAGTTCCGTTGCGGAACCAGTTCCGGAACCAGTTCCGTTCCGGAACCAGTTCCGGAACCAGTTCCGTTCCGGAACCAGTTCCGTTCCGGAACCAGTTCCGTTCCGGAACCAGTTCCGTTCCGGAACCAGTTCCGTTCCGGAACCAGTTCCGGAACCAGTTCCGTTGGGGAACCAGTTCCGGAACCAGTTCCGTTGCGGAACCAGTTCCGTTCCGGAACCAGTTCCGTTCCGGAACCAGTTCCGGAACCAGTTCCGTTCCGGAACCAGTTCCGTTCCGGAACCAGTTCCGGAACCAGTTTCGTTCCGGAACCAGTTCCGTTCCGGAACCGGTTCCATACCGGAACCAGTTCCGTTCCGGAACCAGTTCCGGAACCAGTTCCGTTCCGGAACCAGTTCCGTTCCGGAACCAGTTCCGGAACCAGTTCCGTTCCGGAACCAGTTCCGTTCCGGAACCATTTCCGGAACCAGTTCCGTTCCGGAACCAGTTCCGTTCCGGAACCAGTTCCGTTCCGGAACCAGTTCCGTTCCGGAACCAGTTCCGTTCCGGAACCAGTTCCGTTGCGGAACCAGTTCCGGAACCAGTTCCGTTGCGGAACCAGTTCCGGAACCAGTTCCGTTGCGGAACCAGTTCCGGAACCAGTTCCGTTCCAAAACCAGTTCCGTTCCGGAACCAGTTCCGGAACCAGTTCCGTTGCGGAACCAGTTCCGGAACCAGTTCCGTTGCGGAACCAGTTCCGGAACCAGTTCCGTTCCAAAACCAGTTCCGTTCCGGAACCAGTTCCGTTCCGGAACCAGTTCCGGAACCAGTTCCGTTGCGGAACCAGTTCCGGAACCAGTTCCGTTCCGGAACCAGTTCCGGAACCAGTTCCGTTCCGGAACCAGTTCCGGAACCAGTTCCGTTCCGGAACCAGTTCCGGAACCAGTTCCGTTGCGGAACCGGTTCCGGAACCAGTTCCGTTCCGGAACCGGTTCCGTTCCGGAACCAGTTCCGTTCCGGAACCAGTTCCATACCGGAACCAGTTCCGTTCCGGAACCAGTTCCGGAACCAGTTCCGTTCCGGAACCAGTTCCGGAACCAGTTCCGTTCCGGAACCAGTTCCGTTCCGGAACCAGTTCCGGAACCAGTTCCGTTCCGGAACCAGTTCCGGAACCAGTTCCGTTCCGGAACCAGTTCCGGAACCAGTTCCGGAACCAGTTCCGGAACCAGTTCCGTTGCGGAACCAGTTCCGGAACCAGTTCCGTTGCGGAACCAGTTCCGTTCCGGAACCAGTTCCGTTCCGGAACCAGTTCCATACCGGAACCAGTTCCGTTCCGGAACCAGTTCCGTTCCGGAACCAGTTCCGTTCCGGAACCAGTTCCGTTCCGGAACCAGTTCCGGAACCAGTTCCGTTCCGGAACCAGTTCCGTTCCGGAACCAGTTCCGTTCCGGAACCAGTTCCGTTCCGGAACCAGTTCCGGAACCAGTTCCGGAACCAGTTCCGGAACCAGTTCCGGAACCAGTTCCGTTGCGGAACCAGTTCCGGAACCAGTTCCGTTCCGGAACCAGTTCCGGAACCAGTTCCGTTCCGGAACCAGTTCCGTTCCGGAACCAGTTCCGTTCCGGAACCAGTTCCGTTCCGGAACCAGTTCCGTTCCGGAACCAGTTCCATACCGGAACCAGTTCCGTTCCGGAACCAGTTCCGTTCCGGAACCAGTTCCGTTCCGGAACCAGTTCCGGAACCAGTTCCGTTCCGGACCCAGTTCCGGAACCAGTTCCGTTCCGGAACCAGTTCCGGAACCAGTTCCGTTGCGGACCCAGTTCCGGAACCAGTTCCGTTCCGGAACCAGTTCCGTTCCGGAACCAGTTCCGTTCCGGAACCAGTTCCGTTCCGGAACCAGTTCCGTTCCGGAACCAGTTCCGGAACCAGTTCCGTTGCGGAACCAGTTCCGGAACCAGTTCCGTTGCGGAACCAGTTCCGTTCCGGAACCAGTTCCGGAACCAGTTCCGTTCCGGAACCAGTTCCGTTCCGGAACCAGTTCCGGAACCAGTTCCGTTGCGGAACCAGTTCCGGAACCAGTTCTCTCCCGGAACCAGTTCCGGAACAAGTTCCGTTCCGGAACCAGTTCCGTTCCGGAACCAGTTCCGGAACCAGTTCCGTTGCGGAACCAGTTCCGGAACGGGTTCCGGAACGGAACTGGTTCCGGAACGGAACTGATTCCGGAGCTGGTTCCGGAACTGGTTCCGGAACAGAACTGGTTCCGGTATGGAACCGGTTCCGGAACTGGTTTCGGAATTTAATTGAAGAATCTTTCTGAAAAACCTTGGAAAATATGAATTTTCTCCCCCTCAAAACTCCCCAAAAATCCCCTTAAAATTGAGCTAGCTAGTTGGTTCAAGAATTGGGCCGTCGGAAGATCGAGTTTGATTTTTGATGAAAATTTCAAGAATGTAGCTATCATACTTTGGCCGGAAAACTGCTAACGGCGTACGGCGGACGGACAGAATTTTTTTAATTGGATATTCGGGTTCTACATGCCTTGAAACGTAAAACATTAAATTTGGAGGGGGGTTAGAAATTTTTTTTGGGCGATTACAATGGTCTATTATTGAATAATAAACAAACAAAAAAAACATCAATGCCCGATCCAGGTATTTCGTCACATCTGTGAATCCTAAGTTCCCAGTCTTTTGTCTCGTGTCCATAATGAATTCCTGTAATATTGTTCGATGATATAAGATAGCTTAAACAACAGAATGTATAGCCTGACGTATCTATCGTAGCTGGCCAGCGATGGCCACGTACGTCATAGCGTCTACCCTTGCGAGTTTATACGCTCCAAAAGCGAATCTTTCGCACTCAAGGGAAGGGTAGCTCAGATTGAAGTTAAGATATATACAGGTGTAAATTACTGCTGGCTGACCCCTCCCTACATCAACTTGATCGCATACCTCAGCTTGCCTCTACTGGCACAAAACCGCCGCCGAGGGTATCATCGGAAGCAAACAGCCCATTTTGGAGAATATAGGATCTCTCAACGGTTTAATCTAAACAATGTTCGCATGGTACCCTCGCTTCGACGGAGGAACAACGACAGCGTGTCAGCTTAAGCTCCCGTTCAAGGGAGCAACCTCTAGAATCAGGCTCTTGGGTAGCGAGAACCGATGCTATAAGTTAGGCTTCTCATTGTACGTTGAGCTGCTACCAGACGGCGGACTCTACATGCCGGGCCACCGAGCTCGTATCGATCTCACTTCAGATACCTCCATTTTTCGCTCGTTCGTTCTCTTTTCTCTATACTATGGCCGGCACAGAAGCGACGATCGGATCACATTGCAGAGGTAGGATACTCGGTCAATGGACGCTATTGTTCTACCAGTCACATTGTTGTTAACGACTGGATCGCAACTTTGACATCCTTCTGAATAATTAGGGTATGGAAAATTGGCGCGTTCGGAACACACAGAACTCGCCAGTTAGCTTCGGTATGCGGTTAACCAATCGAATGGTCGAGAAATTTAGTTGCTGGCAATGCAAATTAATTTTTGCTGACTTCATCTTCAAATTTCAGTTCAACTATTTTTTAAAATCTTCCTAAATGCGCGAAATACGAGTAATCAAGGGCTCACGGTGTTTACACCCTGAACACATACGAATATTTATAAAGAATGCGCGAAAAATTGAAAGATGTACCTACTTTCAGTTTTCAAAAATCGCACGTCTGACATTGTAAATCCTCCAAATAATCTAGAAAATCGTTCCGGAAAATAATTTTCAAAAACCTGCTCCGATAGTTTCTAACATAAAGACGGTTAAAAATGGAGAATTCGCATTTTTATGCGACTTTACATTTGGGTAATGAAATTGGTATGTCTGCAATGTGTGGAGAAAACGAACTATTCAAATGATAAGTATGAAGATATGATTTGAGTTGACTCTGAGCAAAGATATGAATCTTTGCATTCGAGGTGACTTCACACAAATTCAATTGATTGATTTCCATTTTTATTCCACAAAACAAGTTGGTTTTACAAGTAACTTTCATCCGAATCTGTTTTTCTTTCTCTTTATTATTTTTTTTTTCAAATCACAAAACTACCACAGAATAGATACGTAGGATTTTAGCGAACTTTCCTGTGAACAAATTTATTCAACAGTACTACTGTCTTTCGAAGATTATCAAAGAGCAACGCTCAACCGACACGATGCCAAACCATAACCATTGGGACGATTTGATTAGTTTTGGAAGACTTAGATACATCTAAGTACGATATATCGTACCGATCGCGATGAGAGTATTGAACTAACTATTGAGCGAATCAAACTCAGTCAAAATCAATGTTAGTGGACCTTTCGCTCAGGTAACTGATTGATCTGAGACAAAAACTCAGGAAATACGACAATTATTCACGCCAGTAATAATAAAAATAAAAAAAATTAAAAATAAAAAAAACCGCTGAAAAATGACAAAAAATGCGATTCTAGCGTTAAAAGTCGAACATCATTTTCTACGTCGAGTATTTTGAGACCTGGCGCCTTCAAATAAGTAATTATTGAAATTTTGGGAAATCAAATAAATTTTCGAACACTTCGGAAGTAAGCGAAGGAAATAAGTACTGTAGTAAGGTTATCGCGCTTTCTAACGATAGTTTCCGCTGAAATTAGTTTATGATAAAAAAAAAAAAAAAATAATAATAATAAATCTCGGTTCTCAAACCTACCACAAATCGCTTCAATTATTTACTAAGTAACAAGTAAACATGAGAGTGAAACCACTACAAGGTTCATTATTGAATAATAACCCACTAGTTAAGTTAATGAAATTCATACCAATGACCCTAAATTCCGGCGAAATCGAATAAGATTTCAATTTTCAATAAGATAAAAGATAGCTTTCATTGAGACGCATCCATCACTTCTACAAAGGGGAATTGTAAAAAGTTAGAGCACTTAAAATACGCAACTATTCAATAAAATGTCTGCAATTATCAAAATATACGCTGGCTTGCGGAATAATTATCAAACAGTTCAGTTGCGTCGGTCCTAAATCCGTCCAAGGATACTAGATATTATATTATTGAAACATAGAGGCGGCCTGTCGTAAATTAATCGACGACACGCGTACACATTCGTTTCTATGGGGAAAATTAACGAATGACAAATCATAAACCAACTCAAAGTTGGCTTCGTTGTATCACAGTTTTCAATCAACTACAGATGGTCGACCGAAGGGAGTTAGGGAATGAAATGGTAATATATTATCCCGTTGTCAGCAACCGCTCACCTCGACGATACTGACTTCATATTGCACTGCCTTTCTCTCCTCTGTAGAGTTTCATTTACCCAACATTCATTGCATTTTTACACGAAAGTAGGGAATGCAATAATTGAACACGTTTAGCGAATTATCGAAGAAAACGATTCTATTTCTATTTTGGTTTTGTGCTCTATCAACACCGCGAAACATGACTGGAGCTAATTTATACTTAGAAGTAATGCTGCACTAAAAATTTCAACGGATGCGTATTCCAATTATTTCAAACCATCTCCGCACGCATTGTAATTTATTTTCGCTGCAAGTCAGCCGTTGGAGGGCTTCTCATTCAAAACTGTCAACATTCGATTCAATACAAATGTCGAACAAAAGGTGAGCAACTTTTTCATGGTTTATTCTCATCGGAGTTTTCGAGTTGACCCAACTCATTCTCGGGGAACTACAAATTAAACACCTTCTTAGCTACCAAAATGAATGAAAGGTTTTTGGTTTATTAAATAGATGCACCGCGCCATCTTCCGAGAAAACATTTTCTAAACCCTCAGAAAATTATTTATAAAAGCATCAAGAAACCTATCAGAAATGAACATTTATGAAATCTACCAAAAATCATTTCGGAGCAACAAACGCTCAATCGTTTGTCCAGATGTTCACTCATTATATTTTATAGTATATATTTTTTATTATTATATTTTTTTCCAGCGTTTCTTAATCACCAAAAATCAATCTCGGTCCTACGACGGCCCAATTCTTGACCACATTGCTAGCTCAATTTAAGGGTATTTTGGGGGGTTTTGAGGGGGAGAAAATTCATATTTTCCAAGATTTTTCAGAAAAATGTGTATTTGGTATCAAATTATATAGATTTTCGGGCGCTGAATTGAATGAGACCATGATCGCGGGGTCGATCTCGAGTTATCGCAGCTTTCGTGCAGAATTTGGGAGATTTTCAAAAATTTGACATGAGGGTATAACTCGAGAGTTCTTCGAGCTATAAAAATCGTTCTATAGGTACACATTGGAAATGTCGTCGAACACTCTCTCCAGCTGTACCGTTAGGCAATAAGGTTAGCTATTAATTAGGAAATTAAGAAAAATAAAAAATGATCAAAATTGCAAGTTGCTACGGAGTTTACCCTATAGTTACTAATCTGTTTTTTGGTGGGAACGTTCGGAATAATTAAAATCACAAATGGATAGTTTTCTTAAATTATTAATGAAGGGAAAAAATAATAAACGACTGTACAATCATTAGCAGAGTTTCAGTGGAACAAATCAGTGCCGAAAATACTTCAAAAGGTGAATTGGAATATTTCTTAGTCAACCGGTCCTTTTTTTACTATCCTTGTGGAATTTCAGACCTATATCACAGTATAGATTTATATTTTTGATTTCCTTAACCATAACCGGCCATTTCTTATCTCAAAAAACGAATTAACTGTATAACGTCAATGACATCGAATCTCAAGTAGAACTGCGATACATTACGAAATTCAGGTTCATCCAATAGTTGAGAAGGATGCTTTTATTGTGCTGGAGCGGTAAATAATTGATTGCCCGTAATCGGGGCAATAACTCTTCCCGTTCAGCCAGCCCACTGCTACGGAAGGAGCTTCATTATCGTTATTAATCGTTGCTGCTAATCCCGCAATAAAAGAACAAGAGCCATCTTTTATGAGGCACGGAAAATGGTTAGTAGTTTAATCATTTCAGGAGGAAAGTTTCGAAGACTCTAAATCCGTTCCACCTATTCCGTATAAACGCGGATCTTTCCATCCCATCATTTATCAGAGTTTTGGCAGAAAGAGTGGAATTTCTTGCAAAGTAATCAATCGACAACTGATATCATCTTTCGAGCTTATTCGAAAAAAATAACACGAACCATTCAGGTTCAAACAAGAGTTCTCTCGATCGTTGATTCTGAAATATTAGTTTTCGAAGTCGACCTCGCTTATGAGGTAGATTGTAATATTTGTGCTAATCTGTAGCTCGCTTAAAATTCCTCACTTTTGGGTTATGCGGGATCAGCGAATCGGCAACTCGGTTGACAAAGCGGCTTGCGTGTCGATTGTCAACACCAGTTAGTCACAAACAGTTCCTTCTCGTAACCCTCCGCGGTTCATATCTCTACTTTGGAGGTGCGATGCCACCAGCCAAGCATAATGCGTAATATGAGGCATTGCCTTTTACGTAACGCTTGCCTATACAGCTGCGGCTGGCGTATCGGCGCACAAAAGCGCTCGCAGGAGCAAATATCAGCATAATGACTCAACACGTCGGGAGACAATGATATGTGCATTTCAATAATGCCAATATCAAGGGGAATGGTTGGTTTCCCTTTGCAAACCTAATTCGCTCTCTCGACGCAGGAGAAGCAAGAGTCTGATCGCTCGGATCGTTTTCAGTTTTTTCCTCTCCGTTTTTTCCTTCCTGCCGATCATCTGTTGAGTTTGGAAATAATGAGCGACTGCTTTAACCTTTAAACTTCGCTAAACGATGTTGGAGAAATAATTCAATATTGAAACCGTTTAAAGAACGTTTTGGTTTATTATTCAATAATAAACCATTGTAATCGCCCAAGAAAAAAAATTTTATAACCCCCCTCAAAATTTGATGTTTTACGTTTCAAGGCATGTAGAATCCGAATATCCAATAAAAAAAATTCTGTCCGTCCGCCGTACGCCGTACGGCGTTAGCAGTTTTCCGGCCAAACTGTAAGAGCTAAAAATTTGAAATTTTCACCAAAAATCAATCTCGGTCCTACGACGGCCCAATTCTTGAACCAACTTGCTAGCTCAATTTTAAGGGTATTTTTGGGGGGTTTTGAGGGGGAGAAAATTCATATTTTCCAAGGTTTTTCAGAAAAATGTGTACGTGGTATCAAATTATATAGATTTTTGGACGCTGAATCGAATGAGACCATTGCCGGGTCGATATCTTTATTGGTTCTCGAGTTATCGCAGCTTTTGTGCCAAATTTGGGCGATTTTTAGAATTTTGACATGAGGGTATAACTCGAGAGTTCTTGGAGCTATAGAAATCATTCTATACTCATTGGAATGGTCGTAAAACACTCTCTCCAGCTGTATCGTTAGGAAATAAGTTTAGCTTTTAATGAGGAAATTAAGAAAAATAAAAATGATTAAAATTACAATAGTTGCTACGGAGTTTTCCCCTAAAGTTACCATCTGTTTTTCGGTGGGAACGTTCACAAATGTTCGGAATATCTAAAATGACAAATGGATAGTCTTCTTAAATCAATATTGAAGCGAAATAATAATAAACCACTGTACAATCATTTGCAGCGTTTTTTAAACTGGCATCGTAGCGACGTGGAAGAAGAGATTGAGATGAGTCGAAGCCAACTTGGTTGAAAGGGCTTAGGGAGAAAATAAAATGCAATAATTCAAGAGCCAACAACTAATTTTATATATATAAGACAAGAAGGTTTTTGTTGATTTTTCAACGGAGAGTGAAACTTTTTTTGCTTTAGTTTCCGGAAAGCAAATTATTGTGACCGTTTTCGAAAAACTAGGTGTTTACAGCATTTTGTAAGGCTAAATATTTTCAGGGTCAGACGATGTAATAGTGTAAACAGAAATCACTTTTTGGCTCGCTCCTGCGGCTGTTGGTTTTCGAAGTAGTTCCACGTTATTTTGTGGTCCTCTCATGAATATACATGCCAATTTCAAGGTTGTGAGGCGACAAGTTTGTTTTTGTACCTCTACTGGTTCCCTTGGTGCGTGTTTAATTTTATAAATATTTGCTGATTGTTCATCAAATTTAACAGTTCTAGCTCACGAGAAATTCAGTAATATTTCAAGGTTCAAATGAAGTGAGGCGCTTGAATCAATTTAGGACTTCATACTTAATGGAGCTCGCATTTCTGCAATAATACCACTAGGTACTGCTAATAATAATAATAATAATAATAAAAAATAATTTAAAAAAATTAAAATAATAAATTTCTACTCAACAGCGGAAATATTATCGTTGAACGAAATAAAAACAGAGCATTCGATACTTGAGTGGATGGAAGTCGGCAAATTTAGACGTTCATATAATGATTAATGCCTGCTTCATAATAAATCAACCAAAGCTATCTGCTCTGGAAGGTCCTGTTCGCCACGTCGTATTGAGCCTGGCTCTTGGATCACGAGTTCCAAACTCGATAATTAGTTAAAACGACCTTCCTCGAATCAAAATCTTATTTCGAAAATAAAAGCGGGATCATCCTCCGGGGTTCGACCTCTTGAGAAGTCGCTTCACTTAGTCTCTCCCGGTTTTCTCTAGTCTTCCATCCCCTAAGGAAGAATTAGCATTTTAATTAAGTTGCAGCGGGCCAGGGGCGAGAGGGTGTACAAAACGGAATGAATTAGAACAGGCGAAATATTCAAAAATGAAATCAAGGATAGTTAAATCTCCCAAGAGGGAGTACGGTCATCTAAAGAAACGCTCAAAACTTTGTCTTGCGGGTCGCTCATCCGACGAGATGAGTGAAATTAACATTTCGCCACGTTGTGAAGTGTGAAGAAGTTGGTATTCGCAGAATCGAATTAATTAAATTAATTTGACATGTAGAGAACCCGAGAACTATAGCAATATTTTATTCTCACTCTTAGATAGACATTTTAAAGTTAGTTTATGCTTATATTAATCTTAACGAGATTATCCCTTGGATATAATATGAATAGAATAATTCCATTTGATAAATTACGACGTTCATGTATCCAGAGAGTGCCCTATTATAAAAATTCGAAGCAAATCTAATTTCTCTACCTTAATCATTCGCGAAGCCGCGGTAATTTTTTTCAATTTATCATTAAAAACTGCTTCCGACTACCCTTACATAGAATTATATATACTGCTCATGTTCAGTTGCATATTCCATGTTCAAATGACAAGACAGCTCCGCCAAAATTATTGGTCGCTGGCTTTAAAAGTACTAAAAAGCGCCAAGACCTTGGCGAATGAGTTTTTGTTCATCAGCTTTCACATAATTGATTTCCGCCGATTCCTTGCCTCCATTTATCTCTGCCAACAGAGAAGGGATAGGAGCACAATCGAATAGACGCAATTGAAATGTACGCGTGTAAAATTTCCTAAGAAATCGTCTCTGGTAAATTCTGGAAATGATATTGTCCTTCAAGAAAAGCACAGGTATTTCTATTATTCTGGCGCTAGAAAAGGCAACATGAATCATGTGTAACATTTTACTTGTGTTTCGCTTGAATAGGAATTTCGATCAACGTATCACTCCAAGTGGTCAATATCAGACAGTATAATTACTTCAGAAGTCAATTGCAGATTTTATAAGATCGTGATTGGCGGGGAGCAGTTACATTGGCTCGGGGCAATTGGTAGAATTAAATATACCAAGATCTTTCGTTCATTCAGGTACAATGAATTTGCTGAGTTCAACTAAATGGGAGAACACGAATTGAATTTGATTTTTGGGTGAACGTGAAATCTAAATTTATCGACAAAAATTGGAGTTTGAGATATATTTCAATTGATGGCATGAAGAGATATGTTTTACAATTTTAATTTTTAATTCTCAATTTTGATCGGAAATAAAGATTTATTTAATTTGGTAATTAATGGTTATTTTCCCAATGACAAAGAATTCTTTTAATTTTGATAATTTAATAATTGGTTGTCGTCGAAACATTATTTTTGCGACTGTTAAAAGGGGCCAGAAAACAGGGGCCAGAGGCGAATAACGTCGTAAATCATAAAGGAACCTAGGAGTACACATAGGAACCTTAAAATGAAATCGTTCTTTACTAGCGAGCGAGGTTTTCCTCCTACCGAAGAACCCGACTCGATCAGAGGTATGATTACCTGGACTATGTTCCCTTAAATACCTCAAGCGCTTTTGCAGTTCATGGCCTCACGACAGAAAAAAGATTTTTGCTCGTACGAAGATGAGAAAGTTCAAATTCCCCAAACGAGCGTTAATCATAATGATCACAAAAACTCCATGGAAATTATCTTCATTGGAGTTCTGTCACAATTGGAAGCTATCAAATACATTGCAACAATTTTCGACGATGTTGGTGAAGAACTATATAAAAACCGGACTATAAACGGGAGTTAGTATAAGCGATGATAAAAATAAATAATAATTTTCCTCCCGAACGTGAATTTCTCGATTTGTGGCCAACTATCGGAATCGCGAATTGACTCATCATGTAAGACACTGAAGTGTACAATTAGGCTACATAAATGTATATCCCCCATTTTAATTACCGATTATATTTAGACGAATCCCCAAGTCCTAAAACGACTAATCTTTGCTAAATACTCCAATCATCGTACTCTGACTGTTAGCAAGAGTTTGTCAAAGTGGCGTGCTATCGCTTAGCAAAGACAAACACTCAGCCTCGACGTTATGCCAAAGCAAAATGAAATGTCAACGATGGAATTGGAACAATTATTCTCGAAAGCTGAACCAAAAAAAGTAATTAACAAGGCGGACGAAAAGACTTTTGAACACAATCAACTTTTCATTCCTCGATCAATATTTACATCAAGTTGCCGCCACGACGACTTTTTAAATGAACGGTGTGATTAAAATCCGACTTCCCTTCGGAATTTCCAACCAGATTTTCGATGTAAAATGTGATCTCCCAAGTGTTCTTCTGCTTTAATCCAGCAAATATATTCAGGTCGGTATTCAACTCAGAGTCAATTGAACTGATGAAATTTCATAATATGCGAAATATTTTTAAACACCTCTATTCCATATTTTTTTCCCAATATTCGTATCAATAACAAGATTAAGGCTTTCATTCGGTTGGAACCATTATAGCCTAAATTGGGCAATTCAGGTGGACAGAATATTCCGATTTCGACAACAGAATTTCGTTTCTGCGACGTTAAAAAACATCGCGATCCAATTTGCAGCCCGTAATTGGCATGAGTTGGGTTCAACTCGAAAAAAAGTAATTTGAGTGTACTTTTACAATGAACGGCTTATCGCAAACAAACCGAAACCAGCGGCGGCGTTTCGCTGATTCTTTTGACGGCAATTGTGTAGCAAAAATACAAACAAACATACAGACTTCCACGCGATTTTCATAATAGGACAGTGCCGGTTTTTTTTTTGTAGTTTTTCTCCTTTTTTTCAATGAAGCAGTCAACGGTTTTTGATCACGGATTGCCTTTTTTCAGGAATAAAAAGACTCACGGTTGAATAACTGTGTAAAAACGGCAACGAGAGCCCGAACTAGTTTTATTTATCGCGATCCAAGGCTTTCATGTAAATAGCTTCACGTTGTAATACTATCAAAACTTCATCTAGTGACGTTGAACGCTGTACAGCTCTGGAGTTGTCGAGAGGTTCACTCATGTTGTCAAGCTCACCTTTGCTACCACGTAAGATGAAATGTGATTTGTTAGTGAAAACGGTATTTCCTTTTTCCTTCGACGATATCGCACGAACTGAGTCCGTTTCACACTACGAGCATCCGTCACGAGACAGAATTCTATAAATATTTAAAATGCCTACATATTGAAGGTTTTCGTATTATAACTATAACGAGCATTAATTTTTTTCGATACATATGGGGTAATGATGATCACCCCCGTCGGGGATAACAAATTAAAGGATCATTAATTTCAATTCACTAAACACTCATCCTGCTAACAGATTATCATCTCATGATCGTTATTTTTTATATCTCATTTTGACGTAACATTATTTGTTTATTTGTATATTAACGGGCAAGCACAATTACATTACTATGGAGGTTATCCATAACATGAAGGTAAAAACAATGCGAAGAAACAACGAAGGAAAAAAAAAAGAGTACAGTAACATTAGGCATTTAAATAATTATATTCATCCTAAATTAAATTTTAGTCCATATCTGACGATAACTTTATCTTCAGACTGGTTTTACGTTTCTACGAAATACATTTAAAATTACAAAATTGCACAAATTGGGTATTCCATTGTTACGGCATCAATGATTGATCAATTTTACTCGGAGCCAATAACGGTTTACCTTCATCCCCTTTGTCAAAAATCTAGGCAGGCAGATCTCCATAAATATTATTATTATCTCGCGTAATAACAGACGCACGCCAATTATTTTTGGTGTAATGAGATGTGAACCATTAGGTCAGGCGTTCCCGGTATAGTTATTCTGTTAGACGAGTGGAACAACATGTAAACTTTATCTCATAGTGATAATTCAACTGGAGAGGGAGAGATATTGATTGATTAGCGTCTTTATTCAAATAAATGCTGGCGAGATTTGCACTTTTACATCTAACCAGAAAAACAAATGAACATGCTTGTGTAAGGAATACGGTGACAGACAAAAGATGAAGCCAATAGATGAAAAATCAAGGGTCATCTCTCCCCATAACAAACATTTTAAGACCTCGAACTATAAAGAATAATGACTATACGAAACAAAAAAAATTTTAAACTGTGACATCTCGAATGCACAACGTATTATCCAAAATTCAATAAAAATCATTTTTCACGCTCACTGGGGAACGTTTGCTGAAAAGTTCTGTGAGTTTCATTGATTCTTCTGGGAGATATGGCGATTTATGTAACTTTTTGACAACTTGTTAAGAAGTGTTTCTGAGTTAAGTTCTACAATTTATTTCAACAGGAGCTATCACAATGCTTCAGTTTACATACATATAAGTAAAACCAACGAACTATAAAGAATAAAAACCAGTGCTGTGCATAGATAGTTCAGAATGTGTTTCTGTTGTATAAAAATGTCTTCCGAATTCACCTCCGTTCTGAATTCGACCTTTCAGACGTTCACAATACTTCAATTTGAACGTAAACATGGAATAAAATAAAAGAAATATTGATTCATCAACAAGTAAACGGAAGTTGTTCAGATTGAACACCTCACTTTATTTTACTTTATTGTTGCATTTATTTAATTCGTCGTTTTTAATGCTATTTTATTATGATTAGGCATATTATCCTTATTATTTTAATGAGTTACAAATATTGATATTATGTGATCATTGCAGTATTAGTTTTTCGCGCGTATGTCATTTTTCCCTTTAATATGAGGGAAGCGAAATGAAGAATGTGGTGGAAGGTCGTAATGTAACCCACGTAATGTAACCTGTCATGTTGTTTCAGCTCCTACGGTGTCAGGATCAGCCTGATTTCTCTCACGTTATAAACTAGGCTCGCTCGAGTTAACAGCAATTTCGCTCTCAGCGGAGGAAAAAATGCCATCCCCCATTCCAACGGGTATCAAAGAGGTTTTTTTTTTTTTTTTTTTTTTTTGGCAGCAATTACTGATTGAAGGTTTTATCGTCTGGAATTCGCTTGTGATGAACTTTCCGATAAATAACTTCCAGAATGGCCCGGACCGTTATGACAAGAAATTATAACTCTAAATCGATAACCGTTCGCCGAAGGTACCACAACGAATGTTGGGAAGCTGTTCGCCGATAGTCGTGTCCCAAAGTATCCAATATTTAGAGAGCTGCTTTCGTTCGATGATATAGATGATCGGCCTATTCTCCGCATTCCTTCGACGAATATCCACATTAACTCCTTGCGTCCGATCTGCCTTTATTTCAGGACAGCGAATGACCAATAATCTCTTTTCAACGCTGATTTTTCGAATAACCGGATACCACCGGAATACTGAGAATAACAACTGGAAAAAATCCAGCTCGCTCTCCAAAAAAAACCTCTTTGATACACGTTATAAATGTGTGTGTGAATGTGTGTGTGTGTGTGTGTGTGTGTTTGATAATTGATTATAATTCGACGTCTGTCGCCGTATTCCTTATACGAGCTAAATAATTATGTTCATTTAAAGTGCAAATCTCGGCAGCATTTATTTAAATAAAGACGTTAATCAATCAATCTCTCTCTCTCTGCAGTTGAATTATCACTATGAGATAAAGTTTACATGATGTTCCACAGAATAACTATATAACTATACCAGGAACGCCTGAGCTAATGGTTCACATCTCATTACACCAAAAATAATTAGTGCATGTAATTTATTACGCGAAATAATAATAATATTTATGGCTAACTGCCTGCCTAAAAAATATATAGAAGTCATATTTTCCAAAGCACTGGGAGCTCTGAAATCCGCTAAATTCTGGAAGACATTCGGATTTAGTGAAAACTGTTCGTCAGTTTTTTATGCTTCGTATTCAGACTTTGGAAACGTCTAACAATTTTCCTAACGCTCGTACTTTTTTATTCTGACGAAACAAATTGATCGGCGTTTTGAAATATTGTTGAAATAAAATCCCAAGTAGTATAATTAACCTACCAAAAATATTTAAGCGTTTAAATATTTATTTTCAAATTTATTTATGACATGTGCGTTATGCTTGCGTTTAAAATCAAAATCGGACGATAATATTTTATCTGAGTATTTTCAGAACCTCTGATTTCCGGGGACAACTCGATTTGATGATCAGATTGTATCGTAGCATTAAGGTATAACGATTTGATCCAGTGCGCTCAATTAGAAAGGATCAAAGGTAAATTCTCGCCATGAATGAAGGAAAATGTGTTCGATGGAATGAAAAAGTAATCAGCACTCGAGAAATTCAGTGGAAAAGGGAAGGTGCTACCTTACTTAGAGCGAGAAAGAAAAGTCTCCTATTATGATACAGGACACGTTTACAGCGTCTTCAACAACAGACGCAATTTGCCAGCTCTCTCTTTGCCTCGGTGTTTGCAGTTAGGTGTGCCAAGCATCATGCATGCCCCGAGAGTTCTTCATCCGTTACATCCTTTACTTACCGATACATTTTTCATATATTTGATGTTTGCTGGCTGATTTCCTCTAGCGGTCTTTCGATTCCGCATTTCACATCGTGCGCTTGTATATTTTTAGGTGTTTAGAGACTTGCAGCACGAACCGGCGATTATTGTACAATATTCAGGTATCGATATAGGCTAACAATATGTTTTAAAGATAGAAACGTACACTATTGTTCGGAAAATAGCTATTGCAACCGAGTAGATGCCCTTCAAACATCATGTTTATTGTTGCAAGGGCTAAGTAAAGTAGTAATTAACCCCTGCACAATCGTGAGTGGCGTTTTTGGTTTATTATTCAATGATAAATTTGAAAAATTGAAATTTTCATCAAAAATCAATTTTTCAACCAATTTTTGAACAAAATTGCTAGCTCGTTTTAATGGTATTTTTTGGGGGGTTTTGAGGTGTAGAAAATTCATATTTTCAAATGTTTTTCGGACAAAGGAGTGTTTGATAACAATTTCCGTCGATTTTTGGACAATGAATCGAATGAGACCATTGTAGGTTCGGTAGTTTTAATGGTTCTCGAGTTATCGCAGCTTTCATGTAGAATTTTAAAGGTTTTCAGATATTTGGCACGAGGGTATATTTCAATAGTCCTTGAAGCTAAAAAATCTCCAAGTTCTATACTCGTTGGAATGGTCGTCAAATACTCTCTTCACCCTTACCGTTGGGCGAAAAATTTAGCTTTCAATTTGAAAGTTAAGAAAAATAATAATGATTTAAATTTCAATAGTTGCTACGGCAATTTCTCATAATCTGTT
Source organism: Tupiocoris notatus (assembly GCA_037159825.1). Taxonomy (NCBI): domain Eukaryota; kingdom Metazoa; phylum Arthropoda; class Insecta; order Hemiptera; family Miridae; genus Tupiocoris; species Tupiocoris notatus. The sequence goes on from JASJUZ010000090.1 coordinate 2,158,036, forward strand.
GTTTGGTGGGGACATTTACAAATGTTCGGAATAATTACTATCACCAATGGATAGCCTCCTCACATCATTATTGAAGCAAATGAATAATAAACCACTGTACAACTGCGTTATTGTTATTAGCCGATCGTAAGATTGATTGAATCGTTCAAGTTTCAGTTCCATACCTGCTCTTAGTAACCCCTCAAATTTATCAGTGTTTTAGGGGCATTCGTTCTCTTCATTGTTTACATTTGTCGCTGAATTGATTTGTTAATTAACAACCGTCAGGGGTCAGAACCGATTTTATCAATGGTCGTCCTTTGTTGTCATCACTGCCCAGTTCACGAGCGTCTCTTCAAACGAATTTCCATTTAAAAGGATCTCTGGGACAAACGTGATCACACGAGGAGCGTAGTATATAAATTGTCTCCCTTTTCAAGGATGAAGCAAACATCGTTGATCGGTTATTTCACCGATCCGCCTGCTTTTGGTTTGACTCCTTTTAGAAAAAAAATAGTCTTCTTCGACGGAACGAATGGGTAGATTTTTTTATCCCGACCTGTTATGCATTTTACATTCAGAAAGAACTATCATAGCTGCGGGGTATTATTGAAATTTGAGAGAAATAGGTTCCAAAATAGGAGAAAAATGGCGGCGCGGTGGTCGAGCTTAGCTAACAAAGAGGTACAGTAAAAATTCCGTAGATTTTTTGTGAAAAAATGGAAAAGGGAAAAAATAACTTTCCGGTGAATTTTAGCTCTCTCGGTACTGATACGCTGAGAATGATGATATTTTCGTTTGCCGTACAATTCTGCATCATCATAAGAAGATTCGAACCCCTTATTGAGCTAATTAGAAGTTAGAGCGAATATCAAAACAAGCCCTACGCTCCAACGACAAAGAAAAAGGGCCTTGAGATCGAAGTATTTTCTCGCCTCATACAGAAGATCGGGTTTTCAATGGAATAACACGGAAAGCGCCAATTATCACTCGGTCTTCTTGAAGGCGGTAGTCAGTACCCACGCACAGATTTTGAAGACATTTTTTTTTTTAAATTGATCTTACGTCGATGTTTCTTTAGGTAACGTCAGACGAATCGAACATTATCGTCAGTAGGAAATCACTTTATTTGATAATATGATCTGATTACAGCGCGATCAGGGGTGAAAATTGGGGTCTGAAAGGGCCCCGAACTCGTCAAGGTATCGAAGAGCTAAAGAAGGAATTACAGTTACGTAGTTACATTAAGATGTAGGTCGGTCACAAGGGTGCATAAAATGATTAATGATTAGTTCAAGGAGTTTCACCTTGGATTTCGTCCAACTGGGAATTCTTTCCCGTTACTTAGTATCATAAAGTATTGTGTTTTTCAACTGGAGCAAAGTAGGAGCAGAATTAGACGTAACAACTTCAAGTTCTCCAAGCTTTGTAACTTGCACAGTGGATAACTCAAACAAAAATTCGTCAATTTAGATGTTTGAATATACCAAAAGATAGGTAATTTAACTGTCCACATTTTCCCAATGTAATGTACCTATCCATTTTTCAACCGTTTTTGCGTTATTCAACAATATTAGTAGACTATACACGAAAACATGACATTTTTCAACTTTAAACGTTATTTTCATCTATTTAGTGCGAAAGAAACAAAGAATGAACCATATATTATTGATGTACACATCATAAACTATCATTATGCTGAATTTGAGCTGAATCTATTTCAAAAAATTTTTCGCGAAAAATCCAAGGGGTCCCCCTGCGATTTTTTTCAGCCGAACAGTTAACGATTTTTTACTCGTCTCTCAATAGAGATAAAAATCTGAAATTTTCAGGAAAGTTGTGTCTTACCAAGATGTATTTTTGTGATTTTTTTTATTTCTCGGAAAAATCTGCAAGTGGTCCAAAAAAATCGGTTTTTAAAAGCTCAAAAATTGGACTTTAACCGTGATTCTCGGGGTCAAAATAAATGCGAATCGATTGTTTTATTATGCAGGAGTCTTCATTTGAACGCCTTACACACGTACATAGCAAAAAATTTGGTGAAAAAATTTCAGACAGGGCCAGAGAAATTATTTTCCGTAAATCGAGTTTTTCGCCGGCCGTAATTCCGAGCTCCGTAATAGTGAAAAATTAAATTTTCGTTTTAAAGCGATTTTGAAAGCTATTCTTATAGGAAATTTAACGCTGAATCCGAATATGACGTCAAAACGGCGGAAATTTAACGACAAATATCAGTTTTTCCAGTTTAATACTACGCTACTGCTACGTTTTTCAACTTTGAAATTCCGTTGCAAATACTTACAGTACGGTTCAAATTTGATTAATTAATGATTCTTACAGGAAATTAGACGTAGAATTCGAATTTAAAGTGAAAACAATCGAATTCGAACGACTGATAATATTTTTCGAATTTTTTTCGATTTTCATACTTTTGAAGTTTCAACTTTGGAATTTTTTTCGTCACGTTCCCGAAATGGGAACGATTAGGTGCTGTGGAAGAAAATGTAGGAAATTTAATGTAGAATCGATTAAAAATAAGAAAATGGCTAGCATATGTGATAGCTCTCGAGATATATTCCACTTTACGTCAAAAAACGACGTAGGATTGATTTTTGGTGAAATTTCAAATTTTTAGCTCTTACAGCTTGGCCGGAAAACTGCTAACGGCGTACGGCGGACGGACGGAATTTTTTTTATTGGATATTCGGATTCTGCATGCCTTGAAACGTAAAACATCAAATTTTGAGGGGGGTTTGAAATTTTTTTTTTCTTGGGCGATTACAATGGTTTATTATCGAATAATAAACCAAAATAGGCGTCTTCCCCATTCAACCGTTCGAGTTCGTAAAAAAAACCTAGCGGCTATTCTATCCTCGGCAAATGCAACATTTCACACGCCCGAAAACCAAAGAGAAGTTCCATCGAAACCGTTTCCACGAGATAACAATGGAGATTGGGTTGGTAGACCGTCCAACGGCGCTAGATTCAATCTGATTCTTGCGCGGCTCAATTTCAATTGTGACAAAGTTCGAATTTCAATCGGATGTGACCTGAGAAGCTATCACGCTCGAATTATCAACAACAGAAATTGAAGGTGTATTACTGCGGTGGTACTCCAGCGGTGGGTGGTTTTACGCTGTAAACTGTTTCCCTCGAGTTGAGGATATTGGGATTAGAGCGGATCCGTTATAATTCCGAGCAGGGTCGTGGGCCCCGCGGGAGCCACGCAGGATGATTACAACCGCCATAGAAGATAGTGAGAAACACGCGCTGCGGGCCCTAGCTTAGTCGGGGGCTTATATCCAACTTCGCCAAGCACCGTTTGGTTGAGCAAGAGGCGGTAGCGGCAACGCGCACCTGCAACCCGACACGTCCTTCATCGCATACTATCGCTCCTCGTTCTCACAATTTTCGGCAAGCGAGGGACGTATTAATAGAGACGCCATCACGTGAAACGATGAAGATAGTTACCATGAAAACCAATGTCAAATTATCACGGCGCACAATAGGTGCTCTTGATATAGTAATTAGAGATTCAACCGCTTCAAGAATGAACATCGATTTATTTAGCGCTCCATTTGGAAACTATAGCTGCAAATTATGCGTTTTAGTGTTTTTGGTTTATTATTCAATAATAAACCATTTTAATCGATCAAGAAAAAATTTTCTAACCCGCCCAGAATTTGATGTGTTACGTTTCAAGGCATCCAATAAAAAACACTGCAAATAATTGTACAGTGGTTTATTATTCCTTCACTTCAATAATAATTTCAGAATACCATCCATTTATGATAGTAATTATTCAGAACATGTGTAAACGTTTCAACCGAAAAACTATCCGTAACTATTTTAATTTTAATCAATTTTATTTTTCTTAATTTCCTAATTAAAAACTAAATTTTTTACCTAACGGTACAGCTGGAGAGATTGTTTGACGACCATTCCAATGAGTATAGAACGATTTTTATAGCTCCAAGAACTCTCGAGTTATACCCTCATGTCAAATTTCTGAAAATCTCCCAAATTCGTTACAAAAGCTGCGATAACTCGAGAACCAATGAAGCTATCGACCCCTCGATGGTCTCATTCGATTCAGCGTCCAAAAATCTATATAATTTGATACCACGTACACATTTTTCTGAAAAACCGTGGAAAATATGAATTTTCTCCCCCTCAAAACCCTCCAAAAATAACCTCAAAATTGAACTAGCAATGTGGTTCAGGAATTGTGCCGTCGTAGGACCGAGATTGATTCATGATGAAAATTTCAAGAATGTAGCTATTATAGTTTGGCTGGAAAAGTGTTGAAGGCGTATCATTGCGGACAGACAGAATTTTTATTATTGGATATTCGTTTTCTACATGCCTTGAAACGTATAACATCAAATTTTGAGGAGGGTTAGAAAATTGGATTTCTTGATCGATTACAATGGTTTATTATTGAATAAAAAACCAATATTATTGAATAATAAACCAAAATGGCTCGTTCTTCGATACAGTACTAATTTTGAGTAGTATACATGCCTCAACCACAGTTTCAACTGCATTTTGTGAGAAGACTGCTGCTGCAGTAACAGTGCAACACGGAGGAGGTCGGAGCACACATTATGCGGTCACATAACTCGTGAGACGGCTGCGTCAGCAAAGCGCAAGGTGTACCATCAGCGTGTTCTGGCTGGAAGTGCTATATTAATTAATTCCAAGGTATCTATTCAGTGCAGGGAGTTGCCACAGGATTAGTAGAAGCGACAACGACTGAAGTTAGTCGGTGTACGCAAGTTAGAATTTGGACTTCCACGGATTGTTCAACGGGCGATCATCGAAAATTTCGAAGCTAGCGAATATGTTTTTGCCGCTTGCTTAAGTAAAGTGGCAAATCGATGGCTACAGGACAACATGTGATTTGAAAAAAATGGGTTTTGTGGTTTTGGATGATTTTATTCAGAATTTCTAGCCAAATCTTGTGGTGGCCTCAGTTTTTTTGTTGGTAGCGCTGGGAATGAGTTATTCCCGCTTAAACAACGTGTGTTATATAATTCTTGTCAGCAACAAGTGTTATCAAGCCAGCCAAATTTTTATAACACATTTTGTCCTGTAGCCATCAAAATAACCTTTGAAAACCTAACTGTGAGAGGTGGTCGAAATAATTTAATTGCTGATGAGATCGAGTGGGAGAAAAACATGGCGACTTGTTCTCCTGCTTTTTATTAGCTCGCCGAGCACTTTCGCCCCTTCGGGCATCATCAGGGCTTCGTAGAACCATTACAAGGTATCTACGGCACCTTGTAATGGTGCTACGAAGCCCTGATGATGACCGAAGGGGCGAAAGTGCTCGGCGAGCTAATAAAAAGCAGGAGATCAGGTTGCCATGTTTTTCTCCCCCTCGATCTCAACATGAAGAATGATCGATGCGACAAAAAAACAGGGAAGAAATAAATTAATCAACATCTAGTAGAGGGGTTGTGAGGTGGAGAAAAACCAGGCGACTTATTCTCCAGATTTTTAATGGCTGGCCGAGCACTTTCGCCCATTCGGGCATCTTCAGGGCGACGTGGAACCATGAGGTACACAGCCAATAAATGCGACGACAACCAAACGAAGAAAAATCAACATCTAGTAAAAACTTCTAATAAACGGTACACAATCGGACAAACAAGACCACAGTAACTACATAACCATAACGATCGCGATACAACTGCACAACTGCCTCGCCGCCAGCAGCAGGTTAGCCAACTCTCGAAATACCACAGAGGTATGATGTCCGACCCTCACATAACTTACCAGGTTTTCAATAATCTCGCTCATGCGAGGTTTTGCCAACGAATGTTTAAACAGAAACGACATATTCGGTTTCGAATAATAATTGCTCAAACATTATTCAATTTCACGTGTTGCGATTGGTAAAATAATGTCGCGCTCTGTTAAGAAGCTCAGCCCGTTATAGCCAGGTTCGTGCCGACGGAATATCGGAATATGCCGTCACGCGCGCTTGAGTAGTACTTTGAAATGGCCATCACTTAATGGGCAAGAGACCCGAAATAGCTTGGATGAAATAGAATTATTCACGAGCACTTCGTACAACTACTGGACGCATAACTTCATCGAAAGTTTGACCGGTGAATATATCGGTAAGGTTCCGAAGTCAGATTATTCATCGATGTTGAACGAGACGTACAATGAAATGCAGCCGTTACAATGAAATGTGAACGATAAAATTGGCTAGATTGAACATAATACCAGATCACGTTTAAAAAGCTAACAAAAATCAAGATGAATATTCATAATCTTCGTTTGACTGTTGAAAGCATTATTTTTATAAATTATGCGAAAAAAAGTCGCCGTACTGCGTTTCATTTGGCATTACACGCGGTTCGCTCAAATTTTACCGAGTTGAAAAGATGAGTGTGGAAGTGCTGATCAATTTTCCAACAACTTTTTTTCACTACCTCTATTTGGCAATTTTCGCAGTTAGTTGGTTCAATGGCCGCTAAAACTAAAAACTTATTTGTCCGTTTTCACATTGAATTGAATTGCATTGCAAATTCCAGTCGTTTTTTCGACAATTTTCTCAAACCGAACAACTTTCAGTTCAGCAACATGAAGGAAGATTTTTCCGCTCCAAAACATTTTTACGTGATGCTTCGTTGCAATATACTCGATTATATTTTTATCGCTTAAGAATACACGAAAGATCCCTCGATTTAAAAGGTTCACTTTTGAATGTCTTCCCAACCTGCAAAGTTTCGTGTACAAATTTGCAAATACAAGAAGAGCTACGTGATATTCTGTTGCCTGTAAGGAGGTTATGTTCGGGCCTTTATACTTTTAATTTCACTTCCATTTTCGTTGTTGGGAAACTCTAGGGAAGTTAATGAGGTTTGCTCCCAAGATGGAGAATAGCCTCGCTAGGTGAGTAGGTAGGACGCTTGAAAGAGTTAAGCATTAAATGTTAGCTTGCAGCGGGCGGCTGAAGAGTGTGATGGACGGGAAAAAGTATGAAGAGTAGCGAGCTACGAGGAAAAATATTCAGTAATTTTACAATTCACAATTCATGCAAATAGGATGATGCTATCGTGTTTTACTGTCGGGCATTAAGCGTTCATCATCGCAAAGTTACGGGGGAGGCAGACCTTCTTCAAAAAGCACAACTGACCTGCAATCCTTTTATGAAAAATTATGCAATGTAGCGGTGATTACTTGGAAACCAGTTCCTCCTACGTTTACTTCCTCTCGAAATTCATTCGGTGAATTCCTTCGCTTCGCTACCAAAACGCAAGTAAATCTCGAATTAATAACGTGAATACCCTTCTTAAATTAGATAATTGGCCGAAAAATGGTGGGTTGGTTCCAATCGCGAAAAATTTCATCGACTAAAGTATGGATATTTCATCGAAAGCTGATTGGGTCCATTTATACATTTCTGAGCCCTATTCAAAGAAAACTGAGTTGAATTGGAATACCGGGAGTTTTTTCTCCGTGCTTAGGACCAAGGTTTTCCTTAGTAATTAAGTTTTCTCAGAAACTAATCGTCAAAACAAAAACAGATTTAAAACGCGAACAAACGAGCGTTTTAAAAATATTAAAATAGCTGCCATTTTAGTTCATATCCTGCAACTAAGGAAACAATTGATTAGTCATAAGGAAGTTACAAACTATTTAGTTTCCTCTTCGTTTCTTTGTTGTAGATAATTTTGGTAATTAATTCTCCTTTTTTATATTATCCGATTAACCAGAATCAGTAGAATTAGGAAATTTGTATACAAAGCTCATCAGAAAATATATTTGTTATATGTCTGCCACAGTTGTAAAAATGTAGAACTAAAGAGCATTGACAACAAGAACAACCTGCTTCCTGAATAAAACCATTCTTTTTGGCCTGTGAGTCGCAAGGTGACTAGAACCTTAGTCACCTTGTGTGAGTCGTGCTATCCATTTAACCTTTTAATTATCTAATTTCATCGTCTTTCCGACAAAGTTATATCAATATTTACTCCTGATTTCGAAGTTTTTGCACGGAATTCAACCCCGACCAGTAATCCTATTTAACAACTTTACTCAAATTATATACAGCCGGTTAACTGTTAAGCAATAGTGTAAAATCGGTACTCACCTGTTGACAAATATACCGAGAAAAAATAACAGCGGCCCTTTGAATATCTATCAAATAACTTTCAGTAAACTACTCTGACCGCAGTCGATCCTAAAAAATGTATTTATCATATAAATTAATTTTTCGAGCATTCACCAAGGTTTACAATAGTAATGTTACAGTATTTCTTTGTAAAATTCCGTGAATACGCCTGTAGTCAAACTTATTCATCGATTATTTTAACTACGTTCCCCGCCAGCTACGAAAAGATGATGTGTTGAAGGATATTCTTGATTGATTGCATTACGTTCGTCTCAATTGCCCATATCTAGAATCAGCTATTTTTCGGCTACGTGGTCTCCCTGAATACCAATACTTGAGATGAAAATGATCGATTGCCGATCACCCAAGGTCAGCTGATTTATATATCGTTTCTCGATTTCCAGATAAGAACACGTCAGAGGTTGTTAAAAAGGTTCCGTCAGAACGACGGCCCTCAGTTGATCGGTATTTGTTGGCGGAGATGATCATGAAGTTTACTATACTTCTAGTTGGACTGTTTGCGGTGCCGCATTTATCGACATCGCGGCCTACAGACCCTGGTGAACCTCTATTCCTGACACCGTATGTTAATGACGGGCGGATCATCAAAGCCAGAAAAGCATCGCGAGTGCCAGGTCTGCCAGGAGCTGAATCCGTAGAGAGCTACTCAGGATACTTGACCGTCAACGAAGAATATAATTCCAACTTATTCTTTTGGTTCTTCCCGGCTGAAAACAATCCGAATAATGCGCCGTTCGCCCTTTGGCTTCAGGGTGGCCCTGGCGGATCGTCACTTTACGGAACTTTGGCAGAAAACGGGCCGTTTTCTATCAAACAGGACGATCTAACGCTAGTTAGGAGAAAACATTATTGGTCGCAGGAGTTGAACATGATCTATATCGACAGCCCGGTTGGAACAGGGTTCAGTTTCACAGAAGAGGAAGCTGGATACGCTACCAACGAAACCAGAGTCGGCAGCGACCTGTACTCAGCACTAGTCCAGTTCTTCCAGCTTTTCCCGGAGTTCAGAAAAAACAAATTTTTCATCACTGGCGAGTCATACGCCGGTAAGTACATCCCAGCATTAGCTCACACTATCCACACTAACAACCCCGCAGCTGACTTGAAAATTAACCTGGTCGGTTTCGCAATTGGCGACGGATGGATTGACCCCAGGAATATGATGGTTTACAGCGATTACCTCCTGCAGCATGGAATCATAGACGATAATACCGCTGAAGTGATGAAGGCATACGAGAAAAATGCTACCGCGTATATAGATCAGAAGAAATTTCACCAAGCGACTCAAGAGTGGAACAAGATTTTGGGATTGTTCGCCAACGCAAGCGGACAACAGCTCAGCACGTACGACTATACTCTAATTCAGAATAATTTCGACGATGTTGAAGATCTGATATCACGATATCTGACACAAGATCACGTTCGAAAGGCGCTTCATGTTGGAAAACTGACGTACAACGATGGGTCGATAGTTTCGCAGCACTTGTACGACGACATGACTAGATCGGTTGCGGATTGGTTAGAAGAGTTACTCGAGCACTATAAAGTGCTTCTGTACAACGGACAGCTTGACATAATCGTAGCCTACCCTCTCACGTTGAGTTTCATAAAAAAGCTCAACTGGAGTGGAGCTGCGAGTTACGCGAAAGCATCTAGGACACTTTGGTACGTCGAAAACGAGCTCGCAGGGTTTTCCAAGACGGCGGGTAACTTCACCGAAGTTTTGGTCCGCAACGCAGGCCACATGGTCCCAGGCGATCAGCCTATTTGGGCCCTCGACTTAATCACCAGGTTTACACAAGGAATTCCTTTCTGAGCTTCAGCCTGCTCGCAGTATGATCAGAGGACGACTCCTATGTATGCTTATTTTTCAAAATTATATTTATCACATGATTACATATATAGCTCACTGATGTATCAATTGTGCTTCAAGTCAACATTTATTATTGATCCTTTGAAATAATTAAAAATCATCCCATTACCAATAGCGGATGTTTTTATTCAATATTTTTTCACATAGCAAGGCAATAAAAAATGGGATTATTGGAAACATTTTAAAAGTCGAATAGGAAAACGGTGGCGTGTGTCTGCTTTTCCGTGCGGCCGAAAAATAAAAAACGGTCGTCAAATCACAGTGTAAAACCAATCGAATATGATAAATTTTTCAAAAAGTCTGAATCGATTATTGATATATTCAGTAATTATTGCCCTCGAACTTGCAATTTATTCAAAATACCTCGCGGCCAATATAAGCTATGCGATAATAAATTGCAACTTGATCTGTTCGGAATCTCATTGAAGATAAATTTTAATGATAATATTTATCATTATTATACATCTGAATTCGAAGAAGCGGCTCTCGAGAAATAGCGAGTCCTTCCCAATTTATTTCTCAAATTCTATTTTGGTGTCAATTTTCAACACACTCGCCGTGCGGCCTGTCGCCAGTTATTGAACCAAGCTATTATTCCACCGGGCAGGTCCATGCCTCTATCAATTAAGCGCCAATCCGTACGAGGGATATATGGCACCTTTCGAGCCTGTAGTTTTAAAATCCGTGGAAATTTTTTCGCTCGGATAATCTCGCTCTGGGAATCGCGCAGTGGACTGCAGAGAGCCGGGGCAATGAACCAAATATCGTAAATACTTTTCCGAATATTTCGTTACCGTATGAAGGAAGAGAAACGTGGAAAATGTCGGGAATAAAACAAAAAGGGCTCGGCAGGTTCAGTACGGATTGAATTTTCATTCGAATAAATCGCATTTCACTCGCTAGTTTGTAGAAATACAGAGGACACGGGTTCTCAAAACTCATCAATGTTCAGACCGTTGCAAAGTGTGGATTCGCTAATAAAGAGAGGCAAATAATGAGCACAGAACACACAGGGATTCCTCGTTTGGATCTGCTGTCAGGTACCTATAATTTATCATTGAAACACAAGGTTTTGTTTTAATTTATTTATTTATTCAATTACGAGCACTTGCTCAATATACAGAATTACATAAAATAAAAAAAAATAAAAAATAAAAAAATTGTTACCAATCAGATTATTGACAACATCATAATGAGGAAAAACAAAAACAAAATACTAAACGAAAAGTTCACATTGAATGGGGGATCATATTACAAAGAGAAACTTATAATGAAGCTAGCATCTTATCATAAAAGTGAGAAGTGGGCAATTACATTTATACATGAGGTGACAGAGGCTTAATTATAGAGAATTAATATAATTAATGTAAATATGTTTATACGTGTAATATGGTAGCTGAAAATAATGGGTTGACTAATTATTCATCAATCAAAGCCAGTTAAGCTCGGTTTCATTCAACAGTCGAACTCGATACGATTGACCTTGCTAAATATGGGAGTTTATGTAGTTACCACTCAATAAAGCGACTTTATCTTGCCCTTCAGTCAAAATTTGGTATATACCAAAATCAACCGGCATTTTCGTTTACTAATCGAAATGATTTGAGACGTAACCTGCAAAAATTGGTACCATTTTCTGCCAGCAAAACCCCTTGCTGAAAACCATTTGACAAATAACTCAAAATATCAACGTTCTTTGAAAATATTTCTAAACTTGATTGGTTTTGATTAATTTTTTTTTGTCATTTTTTACCTCAGGCATTTTTTTGTTTAAAATCTATACCTACTGCGTACATTATAATAATACGAAGACGAGTAACAGCAACTATACTTGAAATATTCTTATACGAAACGAAGAAGATGAACGCATTCTATTTCTATCAAAATGTAATATTCTCTAATGGTAGAGGTTGGATTACTTTTCTTCGCACTTTTCAAAGGTTCTGCAACGGTCTGACAGGTTTTTCATTTTAAATTCCATTGCTAGTCGAACGTAGCGCTGCCTATCTCCATTCCTCCTGACTATTTCTCCGTCGGAAGATAGTGGCAAATAAAGTCGAAGATTCCTTTCCCGACCGTCAACAATATCACTACATCCCAGTCCTCATCTTTCTTCTGGTGAGGAAAACCTAGGCTTCGGATGTAATAATTCGATTCAGAGTTTCTGATTCAATAAATTTGTTGTTTTATTGTTTCAATAGGAATTTCATCTAAGGCTTTTCATTTTGGCACCTCACCTCTTCCCAGACTGAATTTCTTGTATGAGCATAACAAAATCTGTGGCAGATCCTTGATAAACGTCGCTCAGCCTATCTGCAATGCATCCCTTACCATTCACGAAACAAACTCGTAACTAGAGTGAAAATGTCGTTACGGCGACAGCTGTGTGCCAACTGTTGTAGGGAAAGTTTCCCTCGTGGTTTGCCTGTTGAGGGATATTATATGGAACCGCCGCCGTGATTGTAAATGGCTCAAGTTACCTACTTTCACTATGAGCGTTTCGGCAGTACAGTTGATAACGTTGCAACGTTGCGGTCCGACGTTGAAAAGCCGTGAACACAATGAAGCTTTATTATTTGTGAGAACGGAGATTCGTTTATTAGAGTCAGTTTAGTCAGTGTAATATTTTTATTCGGTTTTTTAATTCTATTTGCCTTGAAACGTAAAACGTCTTTCAGGGGATTTAGTTTGTAAATAATAACTCGAAAACGTATTTTCTCCTCCATCACACTTGAGGGGAACTTGGATCGGCCTGGCTAAGATAAGGTGGGGATTACGCTTCTGTTTCAAGTGAGCGAGTGATGAAGGGCTCTCAACCACCTAGGGCAACAGTTCATTAGCAGCAGCATCAATCTGAATTAGCCGGTGAACTTGCTGAACTCAACTCTTGAATTCTAACAAGAGCAAACACAAAGGCCGACAAAGGTCCTCGATTGAAGAATTGGTAGCGTTAAGAATTAGCTTCGATGCTTCTCCTGATATCGAAACAATAGGATGAGTTCATATTCGTCAACGGTTTACACTTACGTATTTCCTTATTTGGGAATTGACCCACAAGAAGAATAAGGAAATAATAGAAAAAATCTTGAAAGAAAGAATAATTGGTGCTCTTTCATCGTAGAAAAACAAAGTAAAAAAATAGAATATATAAAATATTAATATAACAATATAACTTATTTAAAAAAAAAAAGTTAGTTTTAAAATTAATTTTGGCCATAACTTCGGCTCACAAAAAAAACGCCAAAGGCTGGTCGTCGGCATGAGACAACCAATGGTCAAAGTCAAACGTATTTAAATAATCACTCGATTGATTTTTACTCGGGAAATCTAATGTATACAAAATATTCACTAAAATATACGCAAAATCTATCTATATATTATCTTTAAACCGAACGGGTACTAAATTATAGAATAAAATTTATGAACGAACGGAGATTCAGTTATTAGAGGTTGATATTATGAATCCACGCGAAGCAAACACATTCTCCCCGTGTTGCTCCGTTATTCTTTTGAAAATCATATAATTTCCTGTTATGAAAGCGGTAGAAGAAAAAGAAATCCATTTTCGATAAAGAGAGCGTGTTTATGAGAAAGAACGAGCGGTTCTTCTTTTTCTTCCCTTTTCTCTAGAGTACTCCTTTATCTTATTCGCTTTCTCCCTTTCACACCCGAATTTCTCTCATTGTGATTCACTTGGCCTCTCTCTCTCGCTCTCTCTCTTTCGTGAAAAAAGCCCGCTTCAGTAGGATCTCAGCGAAAGGAGCCGAAAGAGCTGTTTCCAAGTGGGAATAAAGGATAAAGATTTGAGAGCCATGAAAACATTTGTCACACCACTCTCTGCCATGTGTCCCAGGAGGCGGTGGCGCGGAGGCGCAGCGCAGCGGTGGGCATTGAAAGCAGAGCACAGCCGACGACGGGGAAAGGAACATATTTATTTGCACCTGCCGGCTGGGAAAAGGATCCGTGCTCCTTTGTGTTGGTTGGGCGATCCCAATATCCAAAAGCTGAAAGAATTATGCAAGTATTTCGGAAAGGTAGTTTTCCCGCGAGGGCAACCCAACCAGAGCAAACCTTTATAGCCTCTAAGCTTATGGCTTGGCGCTCTGACGCTCACAATATTGAATGAAAGTTTTCCATACCGATGAATTGGCGCTTTTTACAGCTTCTCCGGCTCAAAAAAAAAAAAAAAAAAAAAAAAACTCAAGGGCAATTTTCTTTCAAATTATTTTTTTTATAATTGTTCTTTTTTTTTATTACACTCTTGAGTATTAACTCTTTTATGAGATTGTAGCAGAGATGGATAAGCGAGTCAAATTCGAAATGAAACGCCGGTTGGTATTATCCGGCCGTACAAATCAAAATCTCGACAATTGCTCATAAAAGCTACAATAACTCGAAAACCATTAAGGCTATCAACACCATTTTATTGTTGTGATTTGTCGCATATCTATTCGATTCGACGTGGGGAGGAGGTTGAGATTAAAGCAGCGACAATATCTCATTTTGAACTTCAATACGTCGAGCGCTTTCACTATTCAAGGCCTCTATAGTAAACATCTCCTTCATAATTTAAAAAAAAAAAATAGGTCCTGTAAGTAGCTCCACAAGGCTGGGACTGTTATGAATAGGAAATTTCTGAAACACGTCCGCTTTTTGAACAAAATTAAAAAAAAAAAATTATATGAAGATGTTGCTTGAGGAGGCCTTGAATGGCGAAAGCGCTTGAAGTATAGAAATTCAAAATGAGTTAACGTCGCTGCTTTCATCTCAACTTCCTCCCCACGTCGAACACCATTTATGGTCTCTTTCGATTAGCCATTCAAATATTTATTAAAATGTTTCTAAAACATAAGCATAGGATTTTATATGGTCCAGAAATGTTTATTTGAAAATTGCATGCACCTGTGTCTCATAGTAACCTTCAGAAAAATGCCCGTAGAGAGGAGAGTTGGAGATTTTTCGTTTCTCGTTATAATTTTACGTACCGTGTAGGGAAAAATACCAAATTATGAGAATAAAAAAAAAAAAAAAAAAAAAAAAAAAAAAAAAAAAAAAAATCCCGCTAGACGACCATAGTAACCTCCTCCTTGTTTGAAGTCGGTTAAAAAGTGATTGGTATGCTGAAAATAATTTTCAAGGGCGATTACAATTATTTGTCATTAGATATCGAACTCGAATTAAATTGATGTTGAGTGCGTCCACAAAAGCGCATTGTGCCATTATATTTTGATAACCATCTGAAAAATGATGAAAAATAGCATTTGTCCTGAGTTTGGAACTTTAAATTGAAAAATGTAAGTAACCGGGGCGGCAACAGGACACTCTGTAGAGAAAATGTGTAACGTACAGGGAATGGGATCAAGTAACGAACTAACAGGAATTATCGTGCATACATTTGCAAAAAACGCATTATCATTAGTCTCGGATGCTTTAAAAAATTTCAACATAATGTACTTAATTTACCGCGCCGGATGAGTTAATCAAAACTCGGCAAACTTTCTTCCAGAATCTTTCTCAAACGTCTGGATCCTTTTCACCGTATTGGATTCCTGCCGTCTATCCGTCACTCTCCTCGACGTCGACAATTTTCACGGTTCGAAGACCTTCACCCTGCTCGCACACCTTCTCACTGTCCATTAACTGGATTCGTTGAAGTCGAACCATTTTCTACCGTTCCGGAATATCCAGCGCTTCCCTCTCGAGAACACGTTCTGGCCATTCATAAAAAGACTGTCCTCCCAAGCGTCTCTCCGTTTTCACGGAAATCCTCGATTCGCCTTCCTTCGCTTCTATTATCCTTGCACCATTTTATCCTTTAACTTTGTACAGATTGACACGGTGCGCTTAAATCATTGTGAAGTTGGATTCCCAAAGTGATCGTTTCCGATACGAACCTTCCGCATTTTCTCATACTCGTCATCCTCATGGGAATCATTAAAATCGGCTCGTGCAGGCATTGCGGACCATATAAGAAATTTCAACACGAGGACGAATCGTAATACATATTTTTTCCGATTTTCTCTCGAATGAACTCACTGAATTCGTACGAACAGAAAAAAGTTAATTCAAGTTGATTTATGTTTTGCCGACATTCTGCTGGAGGAATCGTGAGAGTACCTTATTAAGTGAGCCATCAGGTGGCCATGACTTCAATATCAACGGTCCGATTTCCTCAAGATTGTTCTCGGGATATTCCAGGGTCGAAAAAATGAGGCGAGCAAGAGAGCGAGGGTAGAAAAACAGGCAACAATAATCGTGGCTACAGGACCTCAGAAAATTAAATGAGCGAGACAATTCATTTCACAAGTTCCCTCCGCGTAATACTCCCGTCTTAACAATATCAAAAACCTTCTCTCCAATTTCAGCACCTTTACCTTATTTTTTATCCATTCTGCGTTCGTTACAATAAATTAATCATAGCGACCTCACCTCGCTTCCCTTTTTACTCTAGATTTTGAAAAGAAGAAGAGCGACGCTTTCTTTCCGCAGATTTTACTTAAAAACTTTCAAGCTGAGCTCAATGTCAAATTTGTGTTGAGCTCCATTTTCCCGCCAGTTTACTTCCGCTATGTTCTTGAATACAAAAAATAGTAAAAGTACTCGCACTTGATATTGAATAAATTTTGCCGTACATTAGGCGCACATTTCGGGAGATGAGCTAAATGTACGGATTCGTTCGGCGGAAAGGTTCGCATTCGATGAATTGAACGGAGATCAGAAACGGCGCTTCTTGAATCTACCCGAATGGAAGTGAATGCCATTGGTAAATGATTTCGAGAGGATAGAGCCTCAGGAATATATCCAACTCGCATTGAATGTTAAACGCGGACGAGTTGGCCAGTAAGCGCTGGAAAGATTTGTATGTTTGAGGTGCACCGTTGCCTTGCTCCTTTTACTAAAATATTCTACCTTCTCGTTAGATTAACGAACACCTTAGAAGTTAAATATGATGAGAGAACGGGAAAATACAGCGGTTATAATTAGTAAGGGAATAATTTGGAGAACTAGTTAACTATTTATACTGGCGAGCGTAATGTTCGTTCGTTCTCGATATTTCTATATTTGCACGCTCAAGGTGTGAACTTTTTTTCGTATAGCGAGGAGATAACGCTGGGGTTGTTGTCCTTGTCACTACTATATATAGTATAGGTATAGGTCACTACTATATAGTATAGGTATAGGTATGGGTTTAGTAGTTGATTATTTGTGTATTGAGAGTGGGAATCCATAGTTGTTGTTGTTATAGTAGGTAGTAGTAGTTTCTATAATTTGGTATGTTGGTGGTGGGGATTGTATTGTACTTAGTGTCATAAAGTAATGTGTTTTTCAACTGGAGCAAAGTAGGAGCAGAATTAGACGTAACAACTTCAAGTTTACCAAGATTTGTAACTTGCAGAGTGGATAACTCAAACAAAAAGTCGTCAATTCAGATGTTTGAATATACCAAAAGATAGGTAATTTAACTGTCCACATTTTCCCAATGTAATGTACCTATCCATTTTTCAACCGTTTTTCCGTTATTCAAGAATATTAGTAGACTATACACGAAAAAATGACATTTTCAACTTTAAACCTTCTTTTCATCTGTTTACTGCGAAAGAAACAAAGAATGAACCATATATTATTGATGTACACATCATAAACTATCATTATGCTGAATTTGAGCGAAATCTATTTCAAAAACTTTTTCGCGAAAAATCCAAGGGGTACCCCTACGATTTTTTTCAACCGATCAGTTAACGATTTTTTACTCGTCTCTCAATAGAGATAAAAATCTGAAATTTTCAGGAAAGTTGTGTCTTACCATGATGTATTTTTGTGATTTTTTTTATTTCTCGGAAAAATCTGCAAGTGGTCCAAAAAAATCGGTTTTTGAAAGCTCGAAAATTGACCTTTAACCGTGATTTTCGGGGTCAAAATAAATGCGAATCAATTGTTTTATTATGCAGGAGTCTTCATTTGAACGCCTTACACACGTACATAGCAAAAAATTTGGTGAAAAAATTTCAAACAGGGCCAGAGAAATTATTTTCCGTAAATCGACTTTTTCGCCGGCCGTAATTCCGAGCTCCGTAATAGTGAAAATTTAAATTTTCGTTTTAAAGCGATTTTGAAAGCTATTCTTATAGGAAATTTAACGCTGAATCCGAATATGACGTCAAAACGGCGGAAATTTCACGACAACTATCAGTTTTTCCAGGTTTAATACTACGCCACTCCTACGTTTTTCAACTTTGAAATTCCGTTGCAAATAGTTACAGTACGGATCAAATTTGATTAATTGATGATTCTTACAGAAAATTAGACGTAGAATTCGAATTTAAAGTGAAAATATTCGAAGTCGAACAACCAGTAATATTTTCCTAATTTTTTTTCGATTTTCATACTTTTGAAGTTTCAACTTTGGGATTTTTTTTCGTCACGTTCCCGAAATGGGACAGATTAGGTGCTGTGGAAGAAAATGTTGAAAATTTAATGTAGAATCGATAAAAAAATAAGAAAAAGGCTAGCGTATATGATAGCTCTCGAGATATATTCCACTTTATGTTAAAAAACGTGTTTTGACTTTTCTTCAAGCGCGAATAGCTCTGCGGGGACATAACATAAAAATATAATTAAGTAGACCAAATTATGGGATTTTGATAGTTCTTTCTCGCCTTTGAGTAATTTACAATTGAATCTTCACCTCTACGAACGTGAGCAATTTTCGACAGCATGACGAAAACCACCGTTTATAATTACTTCTACTTATCATCTTCATTCTTCAGTTAGTGTTGGGTAGGTCCAAAAACTCTACTAGACCCTTATGACTTATTTAATTCCTCTGACGTTGCACCAACTATTCGTTGGCCACTTCAGCTCAATTTCCAGTCGAATAATTTGAAAAATGGAAGTAAAAATGTATCGCAAAAACCTGCTGAATATTAATAAAAATATGCGTACAAATATCACTGGCTGTCTATATTAGTTGTTTGACAGAAACAAACACTGAACGATATTCACGCTAGTGTGAGAGAAGATTGAGATGACATTGCGAAACGTCCGGATAATGCGAGGAATGAATGTTAATGATTAGCTGTGAAGTAAAGCCTTTTATAGTTTACAATTATTATATTGTTACGAGGAAAGAAAAATTATAACCCAAATTCGACGCAAAAAATCGACGACTATACAGTTCTTCAGTATTTAACTTAATTAAAAAAAAAAAAAAAGTATTTAACCGCACGTGAGAAGATCTTGCCGCAGCAGAGGTGGTGAAAAAGGAGTACTTAGTAACAACGATGATCAGGCTAGGAAAGCCGAAAAAGCAATATGCTTTGAGTACTTCAAAGTCGGGAAAAATGAGGGCGAAGGAATGAGAAAGCAGTATCTTCTCGGCCGACCTTCATAAATGGCAGCGGAGGCAAGTCAGAACGAAAGAGATTGAAGACTATCGAGGCTGAGTCGGGAGGGACGAGCCGAGGTCGGGATGCAATACAACTAAAGAAGGCAGTTACGTCTTATCCAATGAAAAAGGGATCCTCTAAAAGGGAGCGGGTTTATCCCAAGGGTGCCGATTGCATTAGAGAGCCGTCGGTTAAAAACATTGACCAGCGGAAAGGAGAAGGAAAGGGGAAGTTAGAACGGATGGAGTTTGTCATTGAAGGAAAAAGAGCGATTTCCCGAAGGGATTTTGAAGCCGTAATATTTTGAGATCACGATTCCCGGTAATATCGGATATTGAGCCAGGTTTGATTTCTCCGAAAAATTTCGATTTACGATGCGGCCAATATCGATTTCATTTTTATTCATATCTCACGAAACGAATAATTTTCCTCATTTTATTTAACTGACAGAGCTGACACTTCGAGCAACATAACGATTATAACGCCTCTGCATTTTATAATTCTTAATGTTCAACTATTTCTCGTACGGGTGTTCGCCTTCGTAGATGTTAGATAATATTTATTTGTCCTCTTGGTAGTACAGTTGTATTAATAGTGATTAGACAGATAGATTAAAATATTGATGCTTCTTAGTGATTTATATATTTCCTAGATTGAGTATCTTATTATTTATGGGATTTTATTAGTGATATATGATCAGTATTATTCGCATTCTTATTTGAGAGCTGCACTAGAAAGTATCGCAGATGCTGTGCTCTGGTGCAGAGTTGGTTTTATATATATTTCATTTCTGTTACCTCTTTAATATCCGTGTTTTCTATATTATGTGTTATTTGTATTCTTTTGTGTTTCCTTTATTTGTAGGTCTCTATTTTTAAGTTCTATTCATTTATGTAGTAATCGTATTTTTTGCTATTTACGAATTAAATTATTTCTTTTTTTGAATAGAGTTTTGCTACTATTTATTTTAGTCAATCTGGTAATTAAATCGAATTCTTTGTTGATTATTGCATGAAATGCATCAGAATGTGTTGATAGGGCGGTCTCTAACTGGAACACTGCACCCCGCCTATTATTCTCCACAATCGAAGAGATTGGAAGGACAACACCACGCTTCATAATGGAATAGGATAATATTTTTGTGAATTCTCCAACAAACACTCGTGCAGTGAGATACAATTATGACAAATTACTATTGAAAGGATATTGTGTTGGTATCACTGATTGTAAAAGCCTCCCCAGTTCTTGTTGTACTCTCGTTGCAAGTGCTGCTATCTGTAACTGTTTCTCTCTTGCTATCAGCTCGAATTTATATTCGTTTGAATTGATCTCATTTATTATCTTCCCAGTTTCGGTAGCTATTTCTAGCTTTCAGATAATATTCGGATTTATAAGCTACGGTAGATTTGAACAGATTTCGTCAGTTGTTGAACACGGTGAGTAACTTGTTCCACTCGTACAACCATACTAGGTTCTCAATAGAATTTATTCGGTGGACAGTGAATTACTTGAGTTCATTGCCGCAGCGAGAGCTATCTTTATCTCACAGAACGTAATCAACGGCTATAATATAATGGACTTGAAATATAAAAACTGCGTCACATTATTCATACCACTCCATCACACGAAGAGACGCGTGACTCAGATTTAATCGTAATAATCGCGTGATGCATCGCAGATTTCACCTTGCGCTCTATGATTCGCTATTAAAATTAGTCTAACCCGAGGCCAGCGAGTTGAAAATATCATATACAAGATTGGATTCAATTTGACTGTTACAGCGCCGCTTTATTTCTCCACAGTCTCTATAGAGTCTCCATAGTGTCCGAAGAGAGGTTATCGAACAGCCAACAACAAAGAAGAATCTGTAAAAACTGAAACTTTTGATGGCAAATAGTCAAAACGATTCTTACTTACTTGATTTTTTATTGTTATTTCCAAATGAATTGAGCAATCGACAAACTGAGGCTGCCTTTGAAGCCGAATACAATGAATGCAGGCAAAGTTCTCCCATGATTAGAAAAATGATCAGGACATCGATCGTCAGCACAATTTCGTAATTGGTTTGGATTTTCGGTTAACCAGGACAATGCTCCATCTTTTAAAGAGCTAATCTCAATGTATGAATGATGTAGTCTGTAAAAAAAAAAAAAACCCGCATGCAGTGGTTTATTTTTCCTTTGCTTAAATAATGATGTGACCATTAATTTGTGATTCTTCGTTTGGTTGTCGTCGCATTTGTTGTAGTTGAGGGGTTGTGAGGGAAAACCAGGCGACTTATTCTCCAGATTTTTAATGGCTGGCCGAGCACTTTCACCCATTCGGGCATCTTCGGGGCGACGTGGAACCATGAGGTTCACAGCCTGGTAATAAGTCGCCTGGTTTTTCTCCCCCTCATAACCCCTCTATTATTAATTTGTGATGGTAACTATTCCGAACGTTTGTGAACGTTCCCACTAAAAAACGTTTAAAAAAATAATAAAAGCAAAGTTTTTCTTCTAACGGTACATCTGAAGCGAGTTTTTTTAACGAGCATTCCAACGAGTATAGACCGATTTTTATAGCTCCGAGAATTTCGGAGCTGTAACCGTCATGTCGAATTTCTGAAAATCTCCTGAATTCTACACGAAAGCTACGACATCTTGAGAACCAATAAAGCTATCTACCCCGCGATGGTCTCATTCGATTCAGTGTGTTAAAATCTATAGAAATTGATCCAAATACGCATTTTTTCTGAAAAACGTAGGAAATGACGAATTTTCTCCTCCTATAAACCACCCAAAAATGCCTTTAAAATTGAGTTAACAATTTGGTTAACGAATTGAGCCATTTTCAGGCCGAAATTGATTTTAGGTAAAAATTTCAAGAATTGAGCAACAATAGTATTGTCAGAAAAGTGTTGACTGCGTACGGGGTTAGAAAATTGTTTTTCTTGGGCGATTACAATGGTTTATTATCGAATATATGGTTTTATTTGAATATTATTTTTTATTTTTTTATTTTATTTTTTTTATTCATCGCCGAGAGAAAGATTTTGAAATTGTGATAAACTAAGCAATAAAAATACTGCGATATTATATCGTATAACCTACTATTGATATCTTGAGAGACTCGGAGGAAACATTCGTTATTAACTATGAATTAATAAAAGAAAATTTACAATTGTTCGCTCGGAAACGTTGGCAATTCGGAGTTGCTTCCAAAACTCTGCGTTTATTTAGTGTATAACTTTTTCACCGCAAAGACAGAAACAGTGAGTCGCAATGATTTTTACACGTTGGCGAGCGCTATATACTCGTGCGGTTTATAAGGTGATTTCCAAAGTGAGAAACGTGAGGAAGAAGTACACGCCAAAAACAGATCGTCCTCTTCTCAACTCGCAACTTACATCCAACTGATGTAAGAATAAGACCGTTTGATTCCATTGTTGTCTTTTCCGATTTGAAACTCTCGCAGACCCTTTATCTTCTTGCCTCAAAGAGACTGAAGTGAAAGTGTGTTTCAAGAGATTGCAAAATACTTGAGATCGTCTATACAAAACTACGTCTGCGAAAAATCGTTGCCAGGTAACAAAGAATACTCCAGCCTCAAAGTGAATAGATTTCCGGTCAACGGAGACGTGAGCCCGGCGCAGAGAATCGAATATAACGTTAAGGCTTGTGTCTGCGTTGATCAAATGGAAATCATTTTCAAGAAATAAACGAAGAATATTTTCATTTCAGAAAATCGTTACAATCGTTCGGATTAATAATTAGCGTACCGACCTCTAAAATTTTTAAATCAGAAGCCATACCGTATTTTTATTGAAATATCATGTTTTTGGATAGGTGAAAAATCCGTTCGCATTATTGTAGTTGAAAACCGAGCATCCGAGGAGATGTTTTGGCAACTAACTGCCACTACGAGCCACTCACTACTATTATCACGTTGTGGTTTGTCGCGTATCCATCAGATAGTATTTAATGTTAAATTCGCCCCCTTTCTAGTCACCCCTGCATTTAAATCTAGTCCCCTATTTATTTTAATTTATTTATTAGACTCTAGGTTTAAAAAGCGGAAGCGTTCTAAAAATATTCTCAATTCATGACAATCCCAACCTTGTGGAGGTATTACTGGGCCTTATTTTTTAAAACTTTTATATAGAAGATGTTTCCTGAAGAGGCCCAGAGCGGCGAAAGCGCTAGAAGAGATATAAAAACAAAATATGAGATAACGTCGCATTTATTGTCTCTACTTCAACCCAACGTCGTACTATTATTACTGCTAATAACGTAGCAGGCATATTATAATAAAAATTGTCCCAATAATAACATGGATCCCATGGAATCCTGTTGCTATATAAAAACAGGAGCCGTAAATTGAGTCACTGATTGTAAATGTAGACTCATAGTATTCAAATCCCTGGAGAATTGAAAAATATAGCCCTAGCCCTACAGTTAAAATTATTCTTAAGATTGAATTTTGATGGTCTATAAGACTATGATGGGCTCAGGTAATTGTAATCCCTGAGCATAGAAGTACTAGAGTATTTAGTAAAGGAATTTGTATGGGGTCAAAAGGCAAAAATTCCTTTTGGGGGTCAGATCCCTCCAATTTCTATTGTTGGGGAGAGACTTCTATGAAAAAATGCCAAAAAAAAAAAAAATAATAATAATACTATTATTATACTGTTCGGCAGGACATTACAGTCGTCTTGGTTGGGTTTCAAACACTAGGCAACCTGTCCACTGAGTCAGTTAGCTACTCACGATTCCTGGCAGCTTATCGTTCATTATAATTATTACTGCATTTCTTACTCAATGTTCACGTAGTAAATGGAAGTATTGCGATAGTCTGAAAATACGAGTTCGGAACGGAGATGAATTTGGAAGAAAATTTTATACTATCATACTCAGAAACACTTTCTGAACAAGTGTCTGTGTCTCTGTATCTCTGTGAAATAAACTCAATGAAATTATCATAATGTTTTCCTAGTAAGTTTGCAAAATTAGCCGGTTTTGGACTTCGGATAACACACAGTACTTCTGAGATATTACCTTTCAAAATTTTTTCTGTTTTGATTTTTTCAGGCTATAAGAGTCAATATTGTCAAACGTTTGCTGTCTTGAAATGTTCATTATGGAGAGCAGATGATGCTTGATTTTTTTTATATTTGGTCACATACTGTACCTTAACGTTATATTTTATTCACGATATAGCTATCGCGTATTTTGTATTTTGATTTTTACAGAACGCAAGAATCAATACATTTGAACGCTCGAACTCTTGAAAAGTTTGGGACGGCTATTGAATAAAGTCCGATTTTTATCAGGTAGGTCACATACAGTACTTCCGCGTTATTTGCATACTGACTATATTTTGTTTTATTCAGACTGCAAAAATGATTATGCATTATATAAACGCTGGGGGAATTGAAATGTTTCTTTATGTCAGCTGGATATCGTTTGATTTTTATTATTGGTGTGTTAATTCCTCGTGCTTCACATTTTCAGTGCATTTGTGCACTTTTGTATATTTGGGTCTTCTCGCTTTAAAAATGACTCCATTTCATAAAACTTGTTTTTTTATCGATTGGATCACACACCGCACTTCCGCGTTGTGCTATTTATTGTCTACTATGGTTTTTACAGGCCGCAAAAAAATTAAATTAATTATTATTAAATTTTATATTAAAAAATTAATATAAAAAAATTGATTATTGACGCTGGAGGTTTATAAAAATTATCCCATTTAACAAAACTTGACTTTTATTGTTTGTTAGGCTCACACACTGCAGTTTCCCCATTATTGACATAATTCATGTGTTTTTCTATTTTTGGGTACTCCTAGCTAGTTTTTCACCAACAGTTGGGGAGTAATAACGTTGCCACGTTGGAGCTTCTTGATTTTAAAATTGGTTATTCCTGTTACTGACTCAAAAATAGAAATATTATATGAACCACTGGTTTTATACTCACATCTTTAAGAATGGAATGAAACTTACGGTATCAATTCAGGTACCATCTGAGGAGTTTGTCATTGCCTTACCGTCTTTTATGGAGATCAAACAGCTATCGCCCATAACCGAATGTTTGTTGATGGAATCGTATTGATATTTTTTTCCACTCGAGGATTTAGATTGTGGGTCCAAAGCAGCCTGCCAATTCATAACAATCCCTCAGGAATCATCAGGACGTATTGGAATCCAGCAAAAACCAAGGTGATCGGCTTTTCACTCAAATATTTTATCGATTCAAGACAAATCCCGTGAAATTGGACCATTAATCTGCCAGAAGACCCGATAAAGAAAAAAAGCTCGACATTTCTTTATAATTCGAAATATACGAAGATGGATGTATTTTGTGTGAGCCGGCCGATTAAAATCAAGCGCCATCTACTTGCAATATTGTAAATGTTTTTCGCGAAGTACCACTCAAAATTCGAAATAAATTAAAACAATTACTCTTCGACAGATTCGGAATGATTTCCATGCGGTACAAAATTTCATAGTTGCGGATACTGCGAGCTATCTATAAAGGATCGATCCGCATTAAATCGCCAGAGTAAGGACGGAAGCTATAACGGGATTGCGCCTGAAGAGCAACACCAGAACCAGGTTAATATGGGGACCGCCCCGCGCCTTTATCCCTGTCCATGGCCTCGTTGTAAATGTAAGGGATAAGAATTATAGTCTCTTAGGGGCCTCTACAGTTTAACTGGTATCTTCATAATTAATTTGTGTATAAATTGTGGTTCACTTAAGCTAAGTGGTTAGGATCTGCTAGTCGGTTCTTCTCCACCCCATTGCCGCCACACGGCCCCTTCCGACACCCTCGCCATCCCACGCTTCGACCTTCCAGCTGATGAAGGGAGAGCCAAGAGTCTGCCAGGAGGCTGCCCTTCTCTCGCCGCCGGGAAATACCCACCTCTCGCGTACGCTTCTTCCGCCTCTTCATTCTTTCTCATTCTTCCCTCTAGATTTCACTTGCTCTTCGACTATCTTCATCTTACTCCTTCTAACGCTTCTCATTCTGCTACGACGCATCGAGACTCGTTTTCCATTCATCATCCCTTCGCCGCCCTCACCGCCGCACACCGCCCGTTATCCGCACAAATTTGGACTGTTATGTAATCAGGATATTAGATCCCAGCTGGAAAAATCCTTGGAAGAGTGGTGCTTAACAATCTTAATCTTCGGATGGCGCCTGCTCTTCCTTCCTTCACAGACACACCTTCACCATCCCCACGTTTCGCATCATTTTCCATTCCACTGCAATCTTGATTCGAAGACATTTTTTTCTCTTGATTTCATACCGAATCGAAAACCCATTGATCAGTCGAACCGTGTCAAAAAAAAAAAAAAAAAAAAAAAAAAAAAAAAAAAAAACAGGTACGACCGCGATAATAATCTAGAGAACCGAGTGATTTCATAATGTCCAGCTAGAGTCAGTTGACAGTAACAGGTATTACCTAGACGTTCCCCAAAAGTTGCGAAGAAATCTCATTGAAACCCTTCAGAAAAATTGGAATAAAGCTAAAATACAGTGTGTGGTCTTAATACGGCCTAATTAAGAGTAATTGGAGAATTTTAGTGCATTTTGTGTTTTTTGAAAACTTAAACGTAGGAGTTTTTAGCTTTCTTTGTTAAATCAAACGTTTCTTGTGATTTCAGCCTGGTTGATGGCGGATTGTGGGTTTCATTAGAGACATAAGTTTTCAAAAAACACAAAATGCACTAAAACTGGCTATTAATTCGCCATGGCGAAAATTTCAAAATATTTAGCGACCGAATCTATTCATATTTGGAGAATCTAAAATAGAGCAATCTTCAACAAAATAGAAAAAATCATATAAAAGTTTTATTATTATTTATTTCATAAGTTATATAGTTATGTTGATCTGTCGTCACTGACATAGAGACCTCAGGTACGAAGTGCGTCGCATCACGACCGTACCTGCAACAAAAACAAAAAAATTTTCATCAAACTTACATCGGTTGCTGGTCACACAATGTACAATTCGATAATACCGATGGACACAATAAAATAGCATCAATATTTTTGGAACTGGATATAGTTGTCGTTGTACAATACGCCTTTGTACAAAGCCACCAATAACAGCAATAAAGACACCTCATAAAACCTATTCTTAAAAAAAAAAAAAAAAAAAAAAAAAAATGTAATAAATATGATACAACCGACCATTCTATCAACCGAATATTCCCATAAAAAATTCTTAAAAGTGAAAGGTATTAAACATGTTTCAGTTTCTCAGGAACTAGAATCATAATTTCACCTTTTTAGTTTATCATTCAATAATAAACCATTGTGATCGCCCAACGAAGAAATTTGTAACCCCCGTCAAAATTTGATGTTATTATTTGTATATTTTATATTGTTGACGGAAAAATAACAATGTTGCAGAAAATGTTGCCAACAATTTTTCCAGTAACATTTCTTTGTTGGCAACAATGTTATCAACATCGGGCGAGGAATTGTTTATACATTGTTACGGCACTTGAAAAATGTTGATAACAATTCCTCCCCCGAAATGTTACTGGAAAAATTGTTGGCAATATTATCTGTAACATTGTTATTTTTTCCGTCAACATTGTCAGTAACATTGTTGGCGACACTGAGTTTTGTTATCGAGCCATGAGCGATAACAAACGACATTTGTGACTAACATTGTGGATAACATTGTTAGAGAACTAGACCCAAATAAAACAGTCGGAAGAATTGTTGGCAACAAAAAAGTTGACGACATTGTTGCCCACAATGTTGGTAACATATTTTCTAGATCATCTCATTTGGTTACAAACATTATTCTTATGTTAAACAATAAAACATACATAAAACAATAAACAAACATGTTATGTTAATAACAATTGTTTTCACTAACATTTGGTCTGTAAGCACCTTTAATTTCGTCACAATTGAATTTTAATATCGATTATTGGATTCTATATGATTTACTATAACGTTTTCCTCGCTTGGTGGTTTACATTTGAAACTTATTTTCTTCCCTCCTTCCTACCAAAATAATTTATTTTCCATTCCAGTACCATCATTACATGTATTCAGCAGGATGAGTAGAAACTGTCTTACTAGAGTAGCCTTCAAATAGACAAGTTACGATGAGAAGGTCATCTGTCTGTCGACCATAGAAGTACTCATTTACCAGTACTCATACTGGGGCCACCCATGGTGTAGTGGTATGGAGCGTTGCTCTCTACACGGTGGAGCCGGGTTCGAATCCGGCCGGGGTCAAATTCATGTTTGGCCCGACCCTTCGTCCTCCACACTCAGGGGGGTGAGGCAATGAGTAGCCACGAGCGAAATCGTCAGAAATAATAAGTGCAGAAATCGATTGATGATCTTCTGATTCCCCTATGCGAATGGCTGACCTCCACAACGGGAAAATATTCCCAGTTGGACGAAAATCCAAGGTGAAACTCCTTGTTTACTTTACTTTACTTTACTTTACTTACTCATTTACCATGGAAATACTGTTGATCAATTTTTCGAATTCTCTCCGCGTTGGACAAAGTTGTCGGAGCTCACGAACAGTTTATAGTTGAATGCCTAGACACCCCTCCTTTGGAAGGGTTAGGTAGGAAGCTCATTCTTGTAAGTTGGCGTCTTTCACTGGCCTTCTCTTTCCTCCCTGTTACATCGGATCACACACACTCGAGATACGCTCGTTTGTCGGAACTCGTGTGTGCGGTATCATCGTAGAGGAGACCGTAGAACAACCCTAAGATTCAGCTAAGAAGAAGAGTAGCGGAACGATGCTGCAGGCAATTAAGTGAAGTGCAGAGGCACCAGGAGCCTGCTTGGATAGGGTTCGTTAAAAATTAACCTTAGAGTTCCGCTTTCATTTCCCCATCCCTGAATAAAGAATGCTAGCGACCCGATATCCTCTGGCCTTGGCTGATTATCGGAATTCTACATGATTCCTGGACCGCTTTTTTTTTTGGGACGTGGAAACAATTATCTTGACGTTAAATAGTGACAGTATAATTCGAAAACGGAGGAAATAATAATTATTATTTTATTGTGATTTGCTACTCCGTTTCCAATAAAATAACCGGCTATCGAGCGCTTTATTTTCCATCGACGATTGTATTTTTCTCAGCCAGCCGATTAGTTCTTGTTTGAAATTCTAGTACTTGCGGAATCTCATTTTTCCGAGTGACAGACTAGGTGTATTGCGACAGTCCGGTGGATGAAAAATCGGTTCAAACAATTGCGCATACATGATACTCGTTGCAACAATTTAGAAATATGATAGTATCCGCTCATTAAATTAAATAGTTAATATAAATTCGAATCCAAATATTGTAAAAGATTCCATCTTCCCGACTACATAACTCGTTTATTACTCTGGTTCATTACATCATATTTGTCGTGTAAATGTCCATCTATAAAACAAGTAAGAGGAACTAAGTATCTCGGAGTGGTAATAGATCAGTGTCTAAATTGGGAGAATTACATCAATATTTTACTTCTCCAAAAAAAAAAAAAAAAAAAATCAATATTTTATTAACAATGCTTAGACGGTGAATACCAGTTTCTAGAAGAAAGAACTTCATGGGCATACAATTTAACAATTCAACTCGCTATAGTTCAGTCCCTACTTATTTACGCTTTGCCTGCGTGGGGTTTGGCCAATAAAATCAAAATCCAAACACTATTTTAATTATGAAGAAAAAAATCTAATAAAACCTGTATTGAAAAAGAAAAGAACGTTTCCTACGAATTTATTATTTCGAGAATTTAATAGAGAAAACTACTTTGATTTATACCCATAAAAATAGAGATTAAATTAGAGGCGGTGGGGTTAAGCACACGAAGTGCAAATAAAATTACGCTGATAGCATTTAAACTGAAAACCACAGCAGTTCAAGGCTATAGTAATGGCTAGAATTATAGTTAAAGCTCGAAGTTATAGTTATATTTTCACAAAGGGGTGATATTGTGTAACTCACTTCCACATAACCCTGTGAAAAAAGTGAAATTACCTATGCATTTATTTAAAAAATAATAAAGGAGTACTATTTTAGTTTACTTAAATTAAAAATAATATTGTTAGCGTAATGTTTTTATTTGTATTTGGTTGTTTTTCTATCTTATTTTTCATGTTTCTATGTATACTGTATGCACCTATTATAACAAGTTGAAAATTACGAACATTTTTATAAACGCGACTGCGTACAATATATAGAAACTGTATATAATATTGTTGAATACCAGTTTAATAAATTTCAACTAGGATAAAGACGCTCCAGTTCCCAGGTCAAGATTTTTCATGAAATGAACTGTTCCATTTGCAAAAAAAAAAAAAAAAAAAAAAAATTCACGACTAAGAACAACTTTGCCCAGCGCATGCGTTATGTGCGTTCTCGTCATAAGCGTCATCATGATAATCTGCTATTTATGGAGGTTTGACAATTCTGCTGTTGTTTACACGATTGTGATAATCATGAATAAAATCAACCATCCTTAATATAATTGGTATACCAAATGAATATTTATACGGAATTGTTCGACATTGTGCGGATTCTTCACTTCACAATATGCTGGCCGGCGGAAAAAATTCTGTCCATAAGCCACTCGCAGTTAGAACAGGTCAAAAGAACTGTTGTGAGCGGCTTGCAGAAAATTTTCACTGGAGATCAGTATATCAGCAAAAGTTGTACCATTTTTCCTCCCAAGTTTACGCTGGAGGAAAAATTCATAATTTTCTATATTTTATCATTATAGGCATGTTTAGTTGTTCTGTATTTGAACGTATTTCAGAGAGCTGAACCAGATGACAACATCGTTTCTAACGTCGAGATCTAGACGTATTTCCGACTCGTATTTTATGAAACCGCTCTCACAAAATCATCATGTGCGAATAGGGCAGCGTTAACTACGACGCAAGCAATGGTACACTGAACGTATAGTAAATTCGAATTGGGGCAATGCTGCTGCCGCTATTAATGTCTAGCTGACGGTCTACACGTGTCAGGGTGTGATGAAACTTCCCGCCCAACCTTCTCGAAAGGGGTCCCTTTCAGTCGCACCGAAGCCTGGCAGGAGTCATTAATATTAATTTACGCCTTGGATTCTGGCCAAGGATGTCGTACATCGGTGATGAATTAGCTCAGCCGAGACTCGGCCCGGCATGAGCCGTACCCATCCCGGTTTTCGTCTTTACGACAATCTTCGCCCTTATTGCACTGATGATGAGGCTTTCGTCCATGAATGGAAATCAGCTGTCATTTGACCGCGGTATTGCCTTTCCTATTTCGATTGAACTGAGTATCGCTATTTACATCTGTATAGTCTTCATTTATCTGTCATTGACCGAGCCTACTTCTGCGCAAATCAGAGCTCGCTAATAAAGAGCGCCTTGTGAGTCGTATGAAAAACGCATGGCCATTTGAACTAATGTAAAACCTAAGGGAAATTTGAAGGAATCATAAATTGGTGAGTAAAATGAATAAATTAAAAATCTCAGCCAAAGCCCGCTTCCTTGCACCGTTCACAAACATAACATACATCAATAACCCTACATAATTCAGATCTAATAGAGGAAAATCACAAGTTCACCGGTCAGTTTACCATAATCATTAATAATCTTATCAATATCGGATCGAAATTTCAGACGTCAAGCAGGCCACACGTAAAGTGATCATCAATCATAATTTATATATATCATGTAGGGTAACTCTCAATCCAGAGCAATGAATGGTATTTATTATGTTATATATATTAAATTTTAGGTATTTATAATCAAGATATATTTATAGGTTTTATTTCTCATTCCGCAGCAACTTCCCGCATCGAGGAACATTAGCTTCTCCGGGTTTGGAAAGAATCGAAATTAAAAGGAGGTACCTATAACGTGCCTTATAGGAGCTATTTAGATATATAATATAGTTATTAATAAATTCACACATATAAGCAGCATTACCGAAGACCAAATTGCAGAACTGACTGCGGAAGGCTAATGTGGACGACAAGTGTGCGAGTGAGAGGGAAGATGCTCACAGTATTTTCACGTTTTCTCAGCAACGAAAAGGAATAAAATTTTTTTGTTGAAAGTTTGAGGTTGCTCCCGTCGAACAACTAAGACAAGGCATCATAACAAATTCTTTTTTAAATTTTGAAATTTCAAAAAAAAAATTTGAAAATCATTTTTAAATATTGAACAGTTGATATTTTAAAGAATCCGGTACAGCCCGTGTGTGTGGGAATTTATTGGGAATTGAAAAATTCAAAAATTGAAAAGATCGGATGAAAAATAGAGGCGTAAGACGAAATCTACGTTCAGCAGCCCGGCTCATGACCAATGAAGAGATGATGGGTCTGGAGCGACGAAATGAGACCACCGTTTGGTTGTTCGTCGGGAGCAACCTCCAATTTTCAAGAAAAAATTTTTATTTCTTTTGGTTGCCGAGAAAAATTGAAAATAAGTTGGGGTGACAGCTGCCATTAGACATGCCATTAGAATACATATCAAGAACAACAATCCCAGTACAGGTCTGTGGGGTACATTATAACCCCATAAAACAACTTGATCACTAAGTGCTCCATTTAACACACTCCCGTCGCAGGTGTTTAAAATTTTTTTTTTAAATGATTTTCTATTTCATTCGGCAATCTTCGAAAAATAACAGTCGCAATTTTCATGTGAAATGGGATCAAAGAATTTTCCCATCGGATAAAAGAATAACTGATAATTTCCTCCTTTCATCGAATGTTCCGGTAGTGTCTTGGCATTTTTTTCGATGCGAATCCTAATACATGGGACTACCTTGGATATAATATTAGCTTCTGTATAGGTTATCAATGTTACCATTTTTGGTTTATTATTCAATAATAAACCATTGTAATCGCCCAAGAAAAAAAAATTTATAACCCCCCTCAAAATTTGATGTTTTACGTTTCAAGGCATGTAGAATCCGAATATCCAATATAAAAATTCTGTCCGTCCGCCGTACGCCGTACGCCGTTAGCAGTTTTCCGGCCAAACTGTAAGAGCTAAAAATTTGAAATTTTCACCAAAAATCAATCTCGGTCCTACGACGGCCCAATTCTTGAACCAACTTGCTAGCTCAATTCTAAGGGTATTTTTGGGGGGTTTTGAGGGGGAGAAAATTCATATTTTCCAAGGTTTTTCAGAAAAAGGTGTACGTGGTATCAAATTATATAGATTTTTGGACGCTGAATCGAATGAGACCATCGCGGGGTCGATAGCTTCATTGGTTCTCGAGTTATCGCAGCTTTTGTGCCGAATTTGGGAGATTTTCAAAAATTTGACATGAGGGTATAACTCGAGAGTTCTTGGAGCTATAAAAATCGTTCTATACTCATTGGAATGGTCGTCAAACACTCTCTCCAGCTGTAGGGTAAGGCAAAAAATTTAGCTTTTAATTAGGAAATTAAGAAAAATAAAATTGATTAAAATTACAATAGTTGCTACGGAATATTCCCCGATAGTTACCGATCTGTTTTTCGGTTGAAACGTTTACACATGTTCTGAATAATTACTATCATAAATGGATAGTATTCTGAAATTATTATTGAAGTGAAGGAATAATAAACCACTGTACAATCATTTGCAGCGTTTTTCAATCGCCGAATGAAATTGACCAATTAGATCAGCCTTTGAATCGGCCAGATCAGATGACTTTGAATAAAAACCCTTGAAACGATTGGAAAAGCGATATAGCTCGAGGGGTCGGTTCGTTCTCCACACGAGTTCCTCTGAATATACCGTTTTTAAAAACTCACGACGTAACATTACCTACTGCCGAATTTTCCAGTTCGGGTTGTAATTAATTTTCAAACACCAGCCTCGACGTTCAACCGGTTTGTACGTTATTTGTGTAGCGAGAAAGCGACTGTGAACGGGTAAACTGAAACAGGCTAACAGCTATTGTCGCATTATATGGAGTTCGTCTTGAAATTGTAAGGAAGTTGTTTGATAGAGGGTACCGGTGATCTTTTAGGGTTAGAGAGGGCCAAGAATAGGACAGGCAAGGAGGGATCAGAGGTTTGAGATTTGAATACGCCTTGTCGGGTGAAGAGGAAGTCGAGCTCCGGAAATGCTGGAACGATATAGAGGCGAGGAGAACAGTTCAGTGGAAGACTAGTACCTACCTCCGACCGACGAGCGAACTATCAAAATCGAGGAATCCTGCATATGACAACCTGTGAATGAGTTAAGGGAAATAGGCGGCCCTTCGAATAGAAGCAGGAGTTCGAGATGGTAGATGGGTGAATCGGAGGTATTGCCGAGAACGAACGTCCTTCTGATGTTCAGAGGTGAAGCATACCTAACAGTCGGATGGAGATGTAGGTGGATGTAGAGCTAGCTACGATATATAGTCCGTATCGCTGGGGTTTTCGCTCAAGGCGGTATATCCCCAAGGAAGGTGCTGAACGGTAAAGTGTCCTCGGCAAAAAGATGTTGGGTGGAGGAGACTGAAGCCTGTTCACCTTTGCTATCTCTCATCGTTCAACTTTCCATGCAATGGCAGCGACAGTGGAGCAGCAAACTGTTCGTGTAATTCGATCCTACTCTGCTCCAATTTATACTGTTTTCAACGCTCACAAAAACACACTTTCCCTTCCTGTTATGCAATAGGGCGTACAATGTTTCATCAATTTTATCAACTTCGCTTGATTTTCCCCGGTGATATGACGGGTTTTGAAGTTTCACCACCGCAAACAAAAAGTAGTCGATATGGGACAATGAAATTTGTTCCCGAATTTAATTCCATTACGAGATTGAATATATGATGACTCGTAAAACTCATTTTCAGTTATTTTATTCATAATTTTTGGGTCTCTTTGCTTTAAAAATATGACCTACTTTGACCTTGTTCACGAAACTAGTTTTGCATAGTTTGGTATAACACACAGTACTTCCGCATTATGCCATTTTTTAACTTTTGAGATTTTAATAGACCGCAAGAGTGAATGTACTTTAGACTTTAAATTTTTCTCTATGACAGCTGAATATTGCTTGATTTTTATCATTGGGGTCACCTGCAGTACTTCCTCGTAAAACGCATTTCAGTTATTTTATTCTAGCGACTATTTGACAACTTTGGCAGCGTTCACAAAACTTGTTTTGTGTAGTTTGGGTAACACACAGTACTTCCGCCTTATGCCGTTTTTTCGCTTTAGAGATTTTTATAGACCGCAAGAGTTGCGGCTTTGGTATGATTATTTTAATTTTATTATTGGTTATACCTGTTACCGACTCAAACATTGAAGTACTGTGTGACCTATGCACACCACTGGTTTCATTTGATTTCAAGTGCAAATCACCCACTTATTCCACACAGCTTTGAATTCAAAATGTGAAATTCTTCGTATTTAAATTGTGACAAGTTAAATGAACCGGTATTGAATAGTATGCGATCCCAAGGTATAAAAGTGAAGACAGCCTTCGCTTACAGGGGGAAGTGGGTTGAAAAGTGATGAAGGGCACTGCTGTTTTGTTAAATCAAGACGAAAAAGTATTGACAGTTCGAACACAAGCGAAGAAGAAAATTCGAGTTGGTCGGGTAGCTGAGCTATGTATGAGAAAGATTGAAAACAGGTATGGGCGGGTGGAGGACAGGCCGAGTGGCAATGAAGTCGGGGTTGTTTCCGACTAATTGAATCGTTTCGATCAACCTTTTATTTTCTACTGCAGAAGTACGCTAGAGTATTTCGGGATGGTTCGCGCCAGGGGAAGTCCGTCGGTGTCTCTCAAGCTTCCTCTAATCTGCAATGGTACTGACATTCTTTCTAACACAGTACCTACAGTTCGAGACGGCTTCTATTCTCTTCGCGGCCAGCACACACACCTGATTAAGCGCTCTGCCTTAATTGGCCCATTGGTGCCTTTCCAGCATCTCAACAAACAAGTCTTCCCGAACTTTGCGAAGCGATTAGGAAAGCCAGCATTGTCGGCACGGAAGAAGGGCGTGCACAGTGTGGGGACGACGGTTAAACTTAATTGAAACTCTTGGGACCGTAAGGAACTTCTAATCCCTATCCTTACTCAAACACATTTTTCCCAGTTGGCGATAACTGCTTCGTGCATGGACACGGTTTCGATTGAACAGCAATCGTGGAGAAACAGTTATGTCACCTCGCAGACGTGTCAATTGTCAACGCGCAAGTCTTTGTTTCATATTTGAAGATGAAAATCACAGTTACGAGTATTATTGGTTTATTATTCAATAATAAACCATGGTAATCGCCCAAGAAAAATTAAATTTCTAACCGCCCTCAAAATTGGATTTTTTACGTTTCAAGGCATGTAGAATCCGAATATCCAATAAAAACATTCTGTCTGTCCGCCGTACGCCATCAACACTTGTCCGGCCAAACTAAAGTAGCTAAATTCTTCAAGTTTCGACTTTGGATCGCTATAGCTCCGCGGGGGTTTCACCAAACTTGACAATTGTAATTACAAAAATGTAGGAAATTTACCTGACTACAACTTTGCAATTCACTTAGTATATGTAAAAGTTATTAGTTTAACCGCTAGGGCGCCCGAAAGCCCGAATTCCTGAAAAGCGACTTTTCCCAAAAACGACGTTTTTCGATACATTTCGAATTTTTTCAAAAAAATGGGGCCAAAAATGGAAAATCGGCGATTTTTTCAGCCGATGGCCTTAAATTTTAAACACCCCCTATTTTTTTCATTCAAATCCTTCAAGCCAGTTTCTCAATCAATAGTATACCTTCTCCTCCTCCTCGTTGTGTAGTTTTATATATACAGAATAACAAGAAACTACGAATTTCACCGGTCGAGACAATTTTCTACGTTGAACCAGCTCCGAAAAATAAATGCATTTAGCGAGAAAGTAGATACAGATACATTCGGCGTTTCCGTTCTTGGGTTAAAAGTATAATCGTCGAAATTCGACCTAATTTGTACAGTGCGGGAAAGCCAACGAGACAATGAAAGAAAAAAAGACCCACGAAAGAATAAGGCTGATCAAGATACCTCGGAAACCTCCGTCGTCCAATCCCAACGTCTCCTATCCTATTTTCCGTTCCACGGAACCCCTAGCCATTCCATGTTCTCCTTCCCCAGCCCATTTCCCCTTCTTATTCCATCGCACTCTTTTTCTTGCCATCGGGAGACGGCAAAATCGTCTCGGTACGTCCCAAGGAGTTACATGTTTCTAAATTAAGCGCGAACTTGATGATACGCCAGCAATGTACGAGTCAAGAAACTTCTTCCGAACCTTTACCTTTCTTCTATGTGCCCTTCTATTCTAGTCAAAAAATGCTTTCATTCGTTGTAGTAGCTCTTAGTAATTTATCAGTCTCTATTTTTCTAGTCACTTGCACCTTCTAGTCTTCGTTTATAATTATATTTTCAAGCTTTTAAAACTAGATCAGGTATGCAACTGTGATAACTCCTCATCTCAAGACGAACCCTCCTCACGGGCGACCCCTTTTTTAAAACGCTGCAAATGATTGTACAGTGGTTTATTATTCCTTCACTTCAATAATAATTTTAGAATACTATCCATTTATGATACTAATTATTCAGAACATGTGTAAACGTTTCAACCGAAAAACAGATCGGTAACTATCGGGGAATATTCCGTAGCAACTATTGTAATTTTAATCAATTTTATTTTTCTTAATTTCCTAATTAAAAGCTAAATTTTTTGCCTTACCCTACAGCTGGAGGGAGTGTTTGACGACCATTCCAATGAGTATAGAACGATTTTTATAGCCCCAAGAACTCTCGAGTTATACCCTCATGTCAAATTTCTAAAAATCTTCCAAATTCGGCACAAAAGCTGCGATAACTCGAGAACCAATAAAGCTATCGACCCGGCGATGGTCTCATTCGATTCAGCGTCCAAAAATCTATATAATTTGATACCCGATACACATTTTTATGAAAACCCTAGGACAGTACGAATTTTCTCCCCCTCAAAACCCCCCAAAAATACCCTTAAAATTGAGCTAGCAAGTTGGTTCAAGAATTGTGCCGTCGTAGGACCGAGATTGATTTTTGGTGAAAATTTCAAGAATTTCGCTATTATAGTTTGGCCGGAAAACTGCTAACGGCGTACGGCGGACAGACAGAATTTTTTTTTATTGGATATTCGGATTCTACATGCCTTGAAACGTAAAACATCAAATTTTGAGGGGGGGTTATAAATTGTTTTTTCTTGGGCGATTACAATGGTTTATTATTGAATAATAAACCAATAAAAAAGACTTGACACGCTAATTTCTAAGATGTTTCCTGAAGAGGCCCGCGAGGGCGAAAGCGCTCGAATTTATATAGATGATGATAAGGAGAACTGGTCGCGTTTTCTGTCTCCACCTCAACCTCACAATTCTTCTAAGTGGTTTCTCCGGCCGTATCAATTGGAGTTTTGAGCGATTCGCTCAATTTCCCTTCAATTTTAATTTTGATGTTTATAGTTTCGTAATTTGTAATTATATGGAGTATTGTATAACTTGCAAATATGGAGTTTGGAGTACGTGTCCAGAACATGCAGACAGAAAATTACCTGACCCGCCAAAATCCTCTGTCCCATCTTGATTTCACAGCAATCGCCGAACCGAATGTCCGCGCTTTCAATCGTCGGTTGGTACCGAATCGTTCCGAGCAATCCAATAATCTTTTACTAGTCCAATGGTGTATTCATCATCGCAGGTATAACATCGTTGGGTATATCGCGCACCGTTGCGTTGCTGGCTGAACGTTGATGAGCCCGCGTTTAGTCCTAGCCTCGAAAATTCGCTTCAGAATTCCTCACGCCATTCGAGCATTATCGAAGAATAAGCCTAGTTCCCTGTGGCTTGTGAACGTATAACAGGGGCATCAACCGGCGCACAATTGGAAGTCCGCTAGATGCGCGTGGAATACTTCCGATACAGATGGCCGATGTATTTCATCGAAACCTTGTCCCGAGTAATAATATGGCGAAGAAAGGATAAGCGGGAGCGAAGAGGATCAATTACAGTGCCATGAATAGACAGCGTGAAAGAAACAATACAGCCCTTTATGAATATTTATCTCCTTGCGTCCCATTATTTGAGGTGAACGGAAGAGCTGAAAAACTATTTTATAACTAGCCAAATGAACGAACGGTATAAATTTTCGAATTTGAACGCGACCTTTCGGAAATATAGTACAGAAGAAGCATAAATTAGAAAACGAAAATAACTCTGACGTACAGTGTGTCACCCGGACGATGGAAATGTAGCGTCAGATTTTGCAAATTCTCCGAGCGAGCATTTTCTGATTATTTTTATTTTATTAACTATTTTAATTTTATTAATTTGTTAAAGTACACTGGTTTTTCAACAAATGACACGTAGTTCACCGCATTCACCTAAACAGAATGATCCGCAGACACACACACAGTTGTTCTGAAAGTGTTCTTGAGAATGTCCCCATGAATCTTTAATTCACTTCCATTCCGAATTTGATTTTGACCACGATGATTTCATTTCCCACGTGAACATGAGAGTGAAATAATATTCACTAACAATACAGCTTATCAATAATATGCAACTTGGTACCTGTATTATATTAATCAAATTTGAACAGTACTGTAAGTATTTGGAACGATTTTTCAAAGTTGAAAAATATACAAGTAGTGCAACACTAAAAAAAAGGAAAAACTAGAAGTTGTCGTCAAATTTCCGCCGTTTTGGCGTCATATTCGGATTCAGCGTTAAATTTCCTATAAGAATAGCTTTCAAAATCGCTTCAAAACGAAAATTTAATTTTTCACTATTACGGAGCTCGGAATTTCGGCCGGCGAAAAACCCGATTTACGGAAAATAATTTCTCTGGCTCTGTTTAACATATTTTCGCCAAATTTTTTGCCATGTACGTGTGTGAGGCGTTCGAATGAAGGTTCCTGCATAATAAAACAATTGATTCGCATTTATTTTGACCCCGAAAATCACGGTTAAAGTCCAATTTTCGAGCTTTCAAAAACCGATTTTTTTGGACCACTTGCAGATTTTTCCGAGAAATAAAAAAAATCACAAAAATACATCTTGGTAAGACACAACTTTCCTGAAAATTTCAGATTTTTATCTGTATTGAGAGACGAGTAAAAAATCGTTAACTGTTCGGTTGAAAAAAATCGCAGGGGTCCCCCTTGGATTTTTCGCGAAAAATTTTTTGTAATAGATTTCGCTCGAATTCAGCATAATGATAGTTTATGATGTGTATGTCAATAATATATGGTTCATTCTTTGTTTCTTTCGCACTAAATAGATGAAAATAACGTTTCAAGTTGAAAAATGTCATGTTTTCGTGTATAGTCTACTAATATTGTTGAATAACGCAAAAACGGTTGAAAAATGGATAGGTACATTACATTGGGAAAATGTGGACAGTTAAATTACCTATCTTTTGATATATTCAAACATTTGAATTGACGACTTTTTGTCTGAGGTATCCACTGTGCAAGTTACAAATCAGTTACAAAGTTATTAAAGTATTAAAATACCGCGACTTTCAATTTATAGCTGTACAAATAAACCAAATCAGGGCTCGTGGAAGAAAGATTTTTTGAACTAGATAGATATCGCTTATCCTGCAAAAACCAGCTCACGAAAAACGTGGGAACGTCCTAAGCCTTCTCAGAGCGTTGCATGGAGAATATTCTGAAGCCAATTTAGCTCCTCAATCCACCACATCGGCATGTTTGTACTCAGCTCATGTTTACATTTACCCGACCTGACCCTGATTTATTTTTAATCGTTTCTTTCAACTTTTTGAATTCAGATTATAGTGTTAGTATGATTGATATATTATGTACGTGATTAAGCAGATAATTATAAATACACGAATAAATAACAGTAATCTCTGTCTGCGTTACCTGAACGTTTTGCGAGCCAGCTCCTAACGCTCAGCTCACTTTCTGAACAAGTGTCTGTGCGTCCGTTTGTTTGTCTGTAACTGCGTCCGTCTGTTATTTGTTATTTTTGGGGGATTTTAAGGGAGAAATAATTCTTATTTTCCATCGTTTTTCAGAAAAGAAATATTTGCTATCAATTTCTAGAGGTTTTTGAGCGCTGAGTCGAGACAAAATGAGACCAGCACTGAAATGAGACCATCGCAGGCTCGATAGCTTTATTTGTTCTCGAGTTATGGCAGCTTATGTGTTAAATTTGGGAGATTTTCTCAAATCGGGCACGAGTGTAAAACTCGAGAGTTCTTGGAGCTATAAAAATCGTTATTTTAAACACTCTCTTCAACAATATCGTTCGGCGAAAAATTTAGCGATTTATTTGAAAATTAAGACGAAGAAAAATGATCAAAAATACAATAGTCGCCACAACTTGTGCGAATAAATTGCCCTCTCTGCTATTATACATTATTTTGAGGAAAAAACTTGTTTTGTACAGACATTGATCCTTTTGAAAGGCAACTACGCGGGAAGAAGAAGCTTTACATTTTTTCTTCGTGAGAGATTGACGATTGACGATAAATTTTATTAGAAATTTTTTAGAAATTAACTTTAAAACTTCTATAAACATTCGTCAGGCAACAAAAAAAAACTAAATCAATAGTTGAAAATGAAACAACGAAAAATTGAAAAAATACATACTAACTGAAAAAAATAAAATTAAAACTATTGATGCAGTTCGGTTCAAGAGTAGGAAAAACAAAATTTAGTGGTTCATGTATCGGATTTTAACAGGTTGCTATTTTAATGAGGTTTAGGAATTTGATGTTTTACGTTTCAAGGCATGCAGAATCCGAATATCCAATAAAAAAAAATTCTGTCCGTCCGCCGTACGCCGTACGCCGTACGCCGTTAGCAGTTTTCCGGCCAAACTGTAAGAGCTAAAAATTTGAAATTTTCACCAAAAATCAATCTCGGTCCTACGACGGCCCAATTCCTGAACCAACTTGCTAGCTCCATTTTAAGGGTATTTTTGGGGGGTTTTGGGGGGAGAATATTCATATTTTCCAAGGTTTTTCAGAAAAATGTGTACGTGGTA
Source organism: Tupiocoris notatus (assembly GCA_037159825.1). Taxonomy (NCBI): domain Eukaryota; kingdom Metazoa; phylum Arthropoda; class Insecta; order Hemiptera; family Miridae; genus Tupiocoris; species Tupiocoris notatus. Next base: position 2,200,411 of record JASJUZ010000090.1, read on the forward strand.
TCAAATTCTATAGATTTTTGGACGCTGAATCGAATGAGACCATCGCCGGGTCGATGGATTTATTGGTTCTCGAGTTATCGCAGCTTTTGTGCCAAATTTGGGAGATTTTCAGAAATTGGACATGAGGGTAAAACTCGAGAGTTCTTGGAGCTATAAAAACCGTTCTATACTCATTGGAATGGTCGTTAAACACTCTCTCCAGCTGTATCGTTAGGCAATAAGTTTAGCTTTTAATTAGGAAATTACGAAAAATAAAAATGATTAAAATTACAATAGTTGCTACGGAGTTTTCTCCTATAGTTACCATCTGTTTTTCGGTGAGAACGTTCACAAATGTTCGGAATATTTAAAATTACAAATGGATAGTCTTCTTAAATCAATATTGAAGCGAAATAATAATAAACCACTGTACAATCATTTGCAGCGTTTTGATTTCAGCATATAAAGGCACAAACAATCGACACGCCCAATACTGCTGGCCCAACAGGCCGTCGCAGGGTGTTATACTGGCCACTAACTGACAAAAATTACATAACAATAGAACAATAGAATACAGATAACTTAAACACTAAAAATTAAACTCATTTACAAGCCATTCCCTATATTTTCCTGCAGCTCTTACAAATTGAACCAGACCCCTCTCGCCACCATTTTCACCATTGAGGATGCATAGCAGTTCCTTATCGCAATACGCGTACATTTCTTCTATTGACAATGTTTCGTTCATCAGCGACTTCGTCGGAAATGATGGAAATTGGGCTTCGATCAGGGGTATGATGGAAATTGGGGTTCGATCAGGGGTATGATTTGTCGGGAGATGGAAAGGCGGCAGTTCCCTAAAGGGAGGTAAATAACTTGTTGAGCTGCTGCCTGTTAGCTTGTTCCTCCGTGTCGCGTCGAAAACCTAATGAATAGTATGTGCGAAATAATAATGACGTGACAGAGCAGCGGGCTATAACACTACGCCTCTAGTGTGCGTTTGTGAGGCTGGCCTGGTATTAGGTAAGAAGAACTAAATCGACGGCGGTGCGTGTGTGAGTAGGGGAACGACAATTACGCTTACACGGGCGTAATTGTAAAGGTATTAACTTCCAACAGCCGAAACGAGCTGACGTGTAGAAGCCGCTGCGACGTGCGCGCAATTTAACTCAGCCAACTTCATAGGCGCTAACCCTGTACTTACATTATACTTGCGTTAGCCTTAGGTTATACTTAGCCGATCGTCGTCAATGAGCGCTTCTTCTCAAAGGGAAGACGAGGCTTGACGGAAAATGTACATTAAGTTCGTGAAGCGCCGTTTCAGATCCGCCTGCGAAGAACTTCGTATTCTCAACGTATTTGTGAGATGAAAAGCGACTGGATTCTCCTTCGTGTACTCTTCTACTGATGATCTATTCCACGCTGCAGAACGAGGCCCAAAGTCCCCTCGCCCGACGAAAAAAAACGCTGCAAATGATTGTACAGTGGTTTATAATTATTTCGCTTCAATATTGATTTAAGAAGACCATCCATTTGTCATTTTAAATATTCCGAAAATTTGTGAACGTTCCCACCGAAAAACAGATGGTAACTATAGGGGAAATTCCGTAGCAACTATTGTAATTTTAATAATTTTTATTTTTCTTAATTTCCTAATTAAAAACTAAACCTGTTGCCTAACGATACAGCTGGAGAGAGTGTTTGACGACCATTCCAATGAGTATAGAACGATTTTTATAGCTCCAAGAACTCTCGAATTATACCCTCATATCAAATTTCTGAAAATCTCCCAAATTTTTCACAAAAGCTGCGATAACTCGAGAATCAATAAAGATATTGACCCGGCGATGGTCTCATTCGATTCAGCGTCCAAAAATCTATATAATTTGATACCACGTACACATTTCTCTGAAAAACCTTGGAAAATATGAATTTTCTCCCCCTCAAAACCCCCCAAAAATACCCTTAAAATTGAGCTAGCAAGTTGGTTCAAGAATTGGGCCGTCGTAGGACCGAGATTGATTTTTGGTGAAAATTTCAAATTTTTAGCTCTTACAGTTTGGCCGGAAAACTGCTAACGGCGTACGGCGGACGGCGTACGGCGGACGGACAGAAATTTTTTTATTGGATATTCGGATTCTACATGCCTTGAAACGTAAAACATCAAATTTTGAGGGGGGGTTAGAAAATTTTTTTTTCTTGGGCGATTACAATGGTTTATTATTGAATAATAAACCAAAAACAATAAAAACGCTGCAATTATTGTACAGTGTTGTTGTTGTGTTTTATTCTTCCTTCGTTTCAATAATGATTTTGGAATACCATTTGCGATAATAACTTGACCGAACACTGTGAACGTTTCCACCTAACAACAGATTGGATTGGGAAAACACCGTAGCGACTCATTCAGTTTTAATTATTTTTATTCGTCAGAATTGTCAAAAAAAAAAAAAAAAAAAAAAAAAAAATTGGCAAAATTATTTGCCTAACCGTAAAGCTGAAGAATGTTCGATTGACGAACATTGCAACGAGTAAAGCCATTTTCATTGCTCCTCAAGTTTCAGGCTTTTATAGTTTCGTCAAAAAAGTGTTGATCGTGTGTGGCATACAGAATTTATTTTTATTTATTCGGATTCTACAAGCCTTGAAACGTAAACCATCAAATTTTGGCAGTTATAAGAAATATTTTTTTTTTTTCTAGGGCGATGACAATGGTTTATTATTAATAAACCAAGAAATTAAAAATAAAACCGACTTCAAAATTATTTGCCTGAAAAAGAAAAGCGCTGAAAAAGAAAAAATAACGAAAATGTCCCAACTTCACAGCAATATCACTTTCTGATTGATTAAACTACCTCCCCTCATAATTTAAAAAAAAATGATTTCTATCTATTCCTAAATTATTGAACGACATTATTTTTCACCTCTCAATCGCCTCCAGAATGGAACTTTTTGGAATGGCCTCTCTTGCAATGTCTTGGACAAGCCAATAGAATATGAATTAACAAGAATATAATATTATCATGAGTTTTTCATGATACTTAACAGAATTTGGCTTGCTCTATTCGGAGAGCCGATTTTTAACAACATCAATTTTACGTTGACTATTTACGCCTTTTCCTTAAAACAAATTCACATTCGTTCAAAGATATTTACTACTTTCAAATCTGATCGTTATAGCCGATCTTATAACTAAGATGGAAGATCATTACTGATGATGGCCTTATCTCTGAAATCGATATAACAGCGTTAAGATAAGTGAAATTCGTGAGAATCTCTTTGTATCTGTACTGGTGAAATAAGGTTCCGAAATCTCAGCGCGAGTGTTTTCGTAAAAAAAAGTTCGCAATAGTTCCATTTCGAGGATGATCAAGTTTCTTGGGCAGTGGAGACAAACTGTAGTCATTTCGAGGTTACTGCAGGCTATTATTTAAAGATTAGCTCCGTCTCACATAAGGTTCATATCGCATGGATCTTTCCGTAATACTGAAACGTTCCGATTGAAATTTTCGGCGTTTTTTTGCTGTACTTCATCATATTCATAATATGGGAACCAAACAGTTGCAGCGAAAACATGGAAGTATGAAATGAAATACCCGAAAAAAATAATAAATAAATATATTTAAAAAAAAAAAAAAATGAAATACCTGAAATACGCCTGATATACTTGAATTGAACTAAACGGACGGGCGTTTTTGATGTGAAGAAATAGTCTCCTATATATCATTGAAACCTGCTCGCAGGCAGTTTCCAAGATCTAGTGTGTTAAGTTCTTTTTTAGCTGCGCTCTATCGTCCACTTTGTGCTTGGGACGTCGAGGAGAAGAATTAATATGATAAGGCGGTAAAGCAAGAAAAGAAAAATGAGAAGGATGAGCTGTACAATCTGCCTCGGGAGAGGAAGACGCAGTATTTTTATCAGCATCGTCTGACAGTATAGTGGAGGCTGCCGTTCTTGGGCGTATATTCGTACGAATACTCGTTCTTGCTGCAGAAGAAAAGGAGCTAATATCTTGAGGGTCATTTGTTTCCGTGGAGTCCTTTACTTGCCGGCTTTATAGGGCAACGAGCGCACCAAACGCCCGAGGTAGGTACATTAGATGCCGAGGCTATCCAATAGGCGCTGACTAAACTTTCGTGCAAATTCTTTCCATTTTCGGCAATGAAAAAGTATTCACTTACTCGTAATCATCAGAATCCGTCTGTTTTCAGGTCTCTTGAGAGCGAATAACAATATGGAAAAACATGTGTAATTATTTTTATCAGAATATCATACCATTTTGTGCTTAGCAGGGAATCGTTGATTCTTACGAATAGCGATGCCGTTTTCAAAGCATCAGTTCGTCAACTGCGCGATTAAATTTCACCATAATAGTTCAGTCTCAAATAAGTAGTCAATTGTTTAGATATAAGAGCACGATTGGGTTATAAATATTTTCCAATATCTACATACTTACTGCATGACTATTGAGTCAAGTGAGCACTTTATTTATTTTTTTTCAAGTTATTTATATTTTTGTTCCAGAAGAACTTGACTTGTATTTATTTTTGACGTGAATTCACTTTACTGCCACGTGGAAGAGAGGCCCATTTGAACAGAGCATTGTACAGATCAATCATAAAAAATATTCTATTCTACTTAACTAATAACGTTTTCAAATTGGCTATGTATCAGGTTATTTTTTGTATGCTATTTTTTCGTGGTGAGCATCAAAATAGCAGCTAATAGGGCACCGTTGATTGAACTCGTTTTCAAAAACGACCCATTATTTTTCTTCTCCAGGTGGTCGTATTACTTCTTTCTGCAGGTTGAGGGGGAGAATAACGAGACGACCTCTTCTCCATTTTTTTTTTCTTTTTATTACGCCGAGTACTTTCGCCCGTTCGGGCTTCTTCAGGGCATTCTGTTACAAATTTGTAAGCAACTGTTAGGGAGGTACAGGTTTTAACATTATTTGATCGTACATAATTTAAAAAACTTACATAGGACCAAGGGTACCTATGGCCGAGCCTGGCGTTCGTTAATTTCACCTTTCGTTCACAGACCTGTTTGGATCACAGTTAGGTTAGATAATTCAGGTACTACATTAACACATGCTTAAGCCTATTGACATTTTTACTTACATTTATATTGATGAGTTACCTATTCCTAATATCTCTATAGTCAAATAAATAATATGCTTTTTAAATAAGATAAACATTTAATAAAATATGAGAAAAAATAGAAGCTTTTAGAGGTAACAATAATATAGGAACGTGGTTGCTTGACTAGTTAATGTATTACGAGCTAGGATAAATCGATAACAGATAAGAACAGCCAGGTTGTCTCGGTCTTTTTCCTTTACATGATTGTAGACATGATACATAATTAAAGCTTTAATTTGGACGGAAGTATTATTAAAAGATCTAGGCATACAAATATTTAGGGCTAATATCGCAGTAGTTTCCCTAACTCCCTAACAGTTGCTTACAAATTTGTAACAGAATGCATTGAAGAAGCCCGAACGGGCGAAAGTACTCGACCCATTATTGTTTAAAAAGTAAGTCATCGCTGTTTTTCGCATATTATTTCCTAATTCTAAATGAATCTGTATTCACCGAAGATCGTATTACAAGTCACGCTATCGGATGTTCACATTTCATAGCTGAATAACCTAACTCAACAAAAACAATACGACAGAAACTCTCTTCAGAATACAAAAAGCTGAGACAATATTAATTTCTCACGCAAACACGATCGCATTATCGAAAGGAGAATCGCTTGGATATTTATGTTAACCCTCTCGTGGGAACATCTGCCTGTGAGGCAGATATGATTTACATTTAAGCCACAAAAACGCCATAATCTCGACCTGGGATGCCAGGCGACCTCATGTGCTTCAGTCAACATCTCCTCATTGATGTTAGAATGTTTTCCTCGCTTCTTGCGGCCATTTTTCCAGGTATACCACATTTTTCTAAACTATGGTCTGCTTCACAGGCAGATGTTCCCACTGACGTGCACTGAAGTATCTGCCTGGTTGCAAATATTCCCACTAACGTGTGTTTCGGTGTCTGTCTGTGATGCAGATGTTCCCCTAGATCAAGTACCCAGTTGATTCAATTTTTTTTTATTAGTGTTAGTTATTTCAATTTCTGACTAAAAAACTCAAAATAAAGTTAAGCAAATAAGAAAACCTTTTCTCAGTTCACTTTTGTTGTTGTTTTTCTTTTTTCCGAAGAGTTTTGGTTTTTTTTCAACTTGTTGAGAGTTTTGGTGGCTATACCTGTTCTTATATGAGATACTACGAGCCTGAATCAGTAGTGTACTTGTTCCTGGAGAATGGCGCCAATTCCACCGAATATTTCGAGCCGTACAAGGCGAATGCTCCAAAAATATTTGCAATGAACATGATTTACAGGTATGTCTGTCTCACAGGCAGATGTTCCCACTAAGTAGGTAGAACACACATGTTCCCACGAGAGGGTTAAAGGCGACGCTCTAAATTCCATTGAAACGATTCATGGCCACCGGTGAAATCATTTTAAACGTATTAGTACGTACTTTATTCGGAACGTTGAAGTTACATAGTCGGCCAAATTGGAAAAAGCGTTTTATAGATGGTTTAATATTACCTCATATGGTCGGGAGCGATACGTTTCCCTCATTGACAGCATTCAAGGGCCATATCAACTTTGGGGAGATGACGAGAAGATAGCAGGGTTTTATATTCTCGTTCCCACACGATTTCGGAAAGTGCCATCCGGCTGCGGCGATAGGAAGGAATGGTGCCGTGTATTGAGTTATGCGAAAACGGGGAAAATAAAATTGGAAAAGTGAGCGTGTGTATGTGTGCGTGTTAGAGAGAGAGAGTGGCCCTGTGCCGAGAACGGTAGAATGTGCGAGAGTGCCGAAACGTTGGAGAAGAAGGACTGAAAATCTTGGACAATCAATGAAGTTACCTGGGAAAAAGGATCCTTAATAGGGTAGGCAAGCGGCGACGCTGAAAATATGACCTTTGGATGAGCACAATTTCCTCCATAATGGTTTGGGAAATGTGATTTACTCCAAATCCACACCGGCAAGGGTTCGATAAATAGGGTTGAAACGGTAGTAATACGAGTCTTATATTAAAACTATGATTTGCTCTACGTCGCGTCGGTGACAAACAACCCTCGAACTTATCGTATTGAATAATTTTCAAATTCGATCAAGTTGAGTTTCTAGCATTTTAAAGATTCGCTATCGCTATTTTACGCTACATATACTTGGAACCTAGATTATTAACAAAGGTTAAAAAATGTTAATTCTGTTATGGCAAAAATTCTAATTATGTTTAATTGAAGGTTATTTATTAGTCTAAGGTGGGAAGAGATACTGAAGATCTACATTTCCGTACGGTCTAAACCATAGCTACATTCAGTTGCCAGCGAGCAATAGACGTTGGAACATTTTTTCCATTATTAAAAAAAAAAAAAAAAAAAAAATTATAAGATCCTTTATAGTGCTTGTATTATTTTCAATCGATTTTATATATAAATTCTAAACATTTCAATAGCGGAAACGAATATCTGAAGTGATTGTTCTCAGCATAATAATCTTTCTAGCTGAAAGTTTGAAAGTACTTAAGTCGAAACAAATATTCAATCAAAGATTTTTTTTTTTCTTTTCCCCAAGATAAATTTCCAAGTGGAAAAGAAGAAGTGAAAAATTAAACTGTAAAAGTTGGTAGTTATTTGCGAATTGTTATCGTCTTGTTTCAAAATTCGTCATCTGCGGGGAAGATTCTTCTTCGAAAATCGCTTGGAATGATTTCACTATATGGTCTACGCTTGAGAAAATTGAAATTTCGATAGTCTCGGAACTTGCTTAAGACCTTAGAAACTTACTTATGGTCGTATGCCGTTGAAGGACCGCACACTTTACACGAAATATATATTTGAAAATAAGATTGCAACTGTTCCCCTGAAAATTAATACATAATTGAGTGTAGCAGTTTGGCGAAAGAATTGCGGCATCAAACGCTTATACAAATCGTAAGCTTTGCCATGAGTTGAAGTGCGAATAGCCGATACACTTATCATTTTTTGGTTCGCAATTATGAGCTCGTTTGGTCTTCGTTACAGCGTTTCTTAGCTGAGATTTTATATCATATCTTGGAAAGCATCGTAGGTCGGATGATCGGGCTTTTGCATTATATAACACCCTAATAGCCGATATTATTGCTTACATAACATCGCTATTACCTACAGTCGAAGCATTAATCCAGCTCAACAGAATGAGGCAAGTAAGAGGACGATCGAGATCGAGAGCCAATCTCGTTTCATTCGTCAATAATGATGAGCAACGTGAGCTTGGTATTCCCTCGGCGCTAAGCCCTGACCCCGCGAAAAACAAATCTTCAGAGCTTCAATTCGGTCCAGTGAGTGAATAATGAATCATATTGTTGGCAGAGCATTTTTGTAACCATGGCACAAAGGCTTTTTAAATTTTCAGATAAAGCATTGTCTTGTTGAAATTTTTTTTCGGACTTTCTCTAGGCGTACACTTTTTGATATATTTTATAAAATAGGATTGGTATTTTCTGGGAGATATGACAAGACGCATGTTGTGAACATGGTTCAAGGAATTTTTTTCCAAATTCATGACCGTTCTGGTTCACAATACTTCTGTGCACCATAGATACATGGATCTTTATTAATTAGACTTAGTTTTAAATCGGTTCACCAGTCACAGCAGTTCCACATTAGCATTATCATAAATTTTCTGAAATTTTCACGTCTCCGTGTGTACGATTGCATTTCTCAAAAATTTCATGACGACAAATGTTTACGATCTGCAACAGCATCAATATAAAAATAATATTTTCCATTCAATTTTCCTTCTTTATTTTATTTTTTTTTTTCTCGCCTTATACCTTGTAATTAGATAAGCCGGGGGGAAAATCAAAAGTGACTTATTCTCCGATGTTAAAATTGCGCCCAGATCTTTGGCTCATTCTTGCCTATCTATGGCAGAATCTATGGCACCAAGAATTCGATAACGAGTTGCCGCGGTTTTCTCTCCTTCAACCTCTCGCGAGGAAATTCTTCGTGTTATTTATATTTTTTAACTGATTTCAAAAGGCGGAGGTTACTATGGTTGACTTGCGGGTTGTTTCTCGTTATGTGTTGTCCGCTGGCTTTCAGCCACTGAAATTACGATCAGCTCACTTTTAGTTTATTCTTCGATAATAAATCATTGTAATCGCCAAATATCCAAAATTCCAAAGATTTAATAAATAATAAAAAATTATCTTCGTCCGCCGTCAACACTTTTCTGACGAACTTATGAAAGCTAAATTCTTGAAATTTTCAATAAAAACCAATCTTGGTCTGAAAACTGGTTCAATTCTTTAACCCAAAATGCTTCTCGAATTTTAAGGGTATTTTGGAGGGTTTTGAGGGGGAGAAAATTCGTATTTTCCAACGCTTGTCGGAAAAAGGTGTATTTGGTATCAATCTCTATAGATTTTTGGATGCTGAATTGAAAGAGATCATTGCGGGGTCGATAGTTTTAACGGTTCTCGAGTTATCATCGCTTTCCTGTAGAATTGTCGAGATTTTCAAAATAATTTAAGATCCCTTGGAGCTATAAATTGTTCTGTGCTCGTTGGAATGCTCACCCAACACTCTCTTAAGCTTACCCATTATGCGAAGAATTCAGATTTTATTTTGAAAATTAAGACAAAATATTTTATAAATTATTATATTTTATATTTATATTATATATTATTTTATATATTATTATTATATTATATTATTATATTATAAGTATATTATTATTATATATTATATTATAAATTATATATTATAATTTATAAAATAATTTAAATATTTTAATGACTATAAAACTATTATAGTTGCTAAGGGTTTCGGCTCACGATGTACTGACTATAAACTGAATTCTTCCATTGAATCGATATTATTATTTTCTAAAGCTGGTGCTCGATAAAAACATGGTGGCCTCTCTAATTTATTTTCCCTATTCCTATGGTAATAAATAAATGTTCAAATTAAGAGCATCCAACTTTTAAAAGCCGTTGATTTAATGTTGAGAGCTTTTTGCATCGAATTATTCGTCTTCCATACGGTGCAATTTTTCCAAATATTAAATATTCGAAGAAATTTTCTTCGACAAATTCAAGTAGTGATACCAACAACGTTAAACTAATGAAATGGAAGGAACGGTCCAATGATATTATGGGCAGTTCGAAGACGGATGATCCAACTGATTTCCAGTAGTTGTCAGATTCAACAAGTCACATTGCTGTTCGTCTCACATCAGCAATCAAAACCTATTTATTCGTTGCTGGAGGGCTGAAGCAAAAGCGAGATTCGAACAGAAGGTAGACTAGGTTTCGTCTGAGCTCGACCGAGAATGCTCAGTCCTTCCTTATTCCCTACCCAACCCTATCATGCTACAGTTCTAAACTCACTTTGCCCAGTTTCATCGCTCCCTCGCCGTGGCAATAATAACCAGGACATTCAATTATGTTGTTCTTCCCACGGATACCAGTCACAGAGAAGTTAAGGTAGATTTCAGTGATAACAAGCCCCTCGGCAACGTACGCTGTCGTCTGTAAGGGATTTATCTAGAGCAAACGTAATGTATCACGATTGTGTACTACGTAAACGGCAACTTCTTTAGGTTAAAACAAGTAGCTATGCATGTGAAAGATCTTTTTGGTTTATTATTAATAATAAACCATTGTAACCGCTCAAGAAAAAATATTTTCTACCCCCCCCCCCCCCGAAATTTGATGTTTTACGTTTTAAGGCATGTAAAATCCCAATACCCAATAAAAAAAATTCTGTCCGTAGGTACGCCGTTAGCAGTTTTCCGACCAAACTACAATAGCGGAATTTTTGAAATTTTCACCAAAAATCAATCTCGGTCCTACGACGGCCCAATTCTTGAACCAACTTGCTGGCTCAATACTAAGGGTATTTTTGGGGTGTTTTGAGGGGGAGAAAATTCATATTTTCCAAGGTTTTTCAGAAAAATGTGTACGTGGTATCAAATTATATTGATTTTTGGACGCTGAATCGAATGAGACCATCGCGGGGTCGATAGCTTTATTGGTCCTCGAGTTATCGTAGCTTTTTTGTTGAATTCGGGAGATTTTCAGAAATTTGGCATGATGTTCAGATTTTAATTTGGAACTCAAGAAAAATAAAAATGATTAAAATGCTTTCTCCTATAGTTACCAAGCTGTTTTTCGGTGGGATCGTTTACAAATGTTCGGGATAATAATTATCAAAAATGGATAATCTTCTTGAATCATTATTGAAGCGAAGGAATAAGTTTGCAATTCATCATTTACACTGTAGAAAAGAAAGTACAGTCGGAAATGAGATCGATATTTTCGAGCGATTCCAACAGCATTCCAAGATTCTCCGGGGAAAAGTGAAGTAGATACGGGAAAAGATATAAATGCGATTCAGAGCTAAAAAAAAAAAAAAAAAAAAAAAAAAAAACACCTCAATTTCGGCGTAAATTGCAGGAAATAAATAAATAAATTTCAGGGGCCTCATACACGCTATATTCGTATACGGCACTTGGCTTGCGTTAGTCATGGATTCCCTTGAACTCATTGATTTCATAAGTTCAAGCAACATATCGACTGATAACTTGTTAGCAGCGCGCTTAATTTCTTCCACCCGCAACCTGTATTATGGAAATTATTCAATGATGAACGCAAAGCTCATTCATCAGAGGGGAAAAATTGCCGGTCGATTGATAATGGGCGCCATGGGTAAGTGACTCGGCAGATGTGTAGGTTGTTTGTGTGTCGGCGAAACGTCGGGCTGAGCAAGTGAGAGGTATAGAGGAGGCCTGGAGGGGACGCGAGATGGGCCATAGCATAGAGCAGAAGCAGAAAAGCGAGAGTACGTGAAGAGAAGCGGATCCCAGTAAGTGATTTCGAATGATCCCCAGAACTCTGCCCCACCAAGTGCTCCGCTTTCATTCATCACTCGTTCTCCGTCTCTGCCGTTTTCTAACGCTCACTTCCTCTCCTTCTTTTTCGTGGAAGACGTGATCATAAAAAAAAGGATTGAACTTTGACGCGATCTTCGGCGTTGAAGATGTACCTAGGTACATGTTGGCAGAAATGTAAATAAAAATTGAAAAACCGTTTTACAGCGTTTTATTACTCTACGGCACCAAAGGCCATTTGGGCATTTTCGACCGTCAACTGGTTCCCTAAACCGAACACGATTGTGAGGACGTATTCCTAACAATTGGTTGTTGTCGCTGATACATAATTGTGAGGTTGAGGTGGAGACAAAAAACGCGACCGGTTCTCCTTATCATCTATATTGATTCGAGCGCTTTCGCCCTCACGGGCCTCTTCAGGAAACATCTGGAATTGATACGTGTAGGGGTAAGTATCCCTATTTTGTTTAAAAATAGCACGTTAGGAAGTCACCATTCAGGAAACAAGTACAAAAAATGTGAGATACAAATTAAAAATCCAAGGGTTGCATACTTGTCCATTATAGTATTAGTTACCTTAGAAATTAGTGTGTCAAGTCTTTTTTCAAAAAAATATCCCTATTTTTAAACAAAATAGGGATACTTACCCCTACACGTATCAATTCCAGATGTTTCCTGAAGAGGCCCGTGAGGGCGAAAGCGCTCGAATCAATATAGATGATAAGGAGAACTGGTCGCGTTTTTTTTTTTCTCCACAACCACCCTCACAATTATTCCTAACAACGTGATGGTAACTATGTGTATGGCAAACCCCACACTATCAATGATTATTCTACGTACTCATTAAAAAAAAAATTGTGCATTTACTTCCATGTTTACTTAGTAAATGGAAGTATAGAGATCGTCTGAAAAGTCGAATTTGGAACCGCGGTCCTGTTGGAAGAAATTTCCACAATAATTCAGAATCACCTTCTCAACAAGTGCCTGTCTGTCTGTCTGTCTGTCCGTCTGCCGTCTGTCTGTGGGCCACAAACTGACATAAATGGCCATATCTCCCTGAAAATGAATGGAATTGAACGACATTTTCATGAAACGTTTTCCTAGCGAATGAGCCATATTAGCTTTTCTTAAATTTCTCAACTGACTAACAGGCGGTTGGGCTTATTTTGACCGTTACGAACCCCTCTACAAACAGGTATGCTACTCATAACGATAAAAAATTCCCTGCGCCCTTCAGGGGACTTGTAGCCCTACTTTTTGGATGCAAGCAGAAAAACTTTAATAGTCATTAGTTGTCTAAAATTGGGTTTCTTCTTAATAATTTGCCTAATCGGGTGACTTTTTGGATTTCGTCACAATTTGACCAGAAAGACGTGAAATGACAGACAGATGCTCTTGAATACGACGAATGGTGATGAGTGTGGATGTTTCACCTTGGATTTTCGTCCAACTGGGAATTCCCGTCGTGGACGTCGTCAGTTTTTTTTTTCCCATAGGGGAATCAGAAGATTATCCATCAATTCTGCACTTATTAATTCTGACGATTTCGCTCGTGGCTACTCATTGCCTCACCCCCCTGAGTGTGGAGGACGAAAGGGCGGGCCAGATATGAGTTTGACCCCAGCCGGATTCGAACCCGGCTCCACCGTGTAGAGAGCTAACGCTCCATACCACTACACCACAGGTGGCCCCTGAGTGTGGATGTATTGGGTCACGATTCTAAGCCGATCGGTTGGTTGTATTTTTCTACATCGTATCTCCTATCTTTGCCCTAAACCAGCGGCCCATGTCCGCTCACCTAACAGAACGGACTAGGACCTGTACGTCCAGCAGTTTCCAACTCGCTGTTCTCATAACAGATTTGGACCGCCCGAACAATGACGTATAACGCGTCCGTATCAACCGTGAAATTGCTATACGACTATCGAGGGACGCTAGCTGACTGAGGGCAGTTTCCCCATCACCTACAATATTCTCCAACTCCCTCGCTCTATGCAATCTCCTTTACTCTCATACGTCCAATTTCCTCTCGTTCGCGATTTCCACGTGGCAATTGTAACCATTAGCTTTTTCATTCGAGAGCCCTAACTGCAAACGTACAGTAGAGCCGATGTTGTGTTCGAATTTCAATGAGGCTTGATTACCGAGTTCATCGAGCGGTCCAGGTTTACTGCCTGACGTCATATATAACCGATTCAAAAGTACGAATACTATTTGAAAAATAAATAACCCGCCGTATAAACACAGGAAGGAATCTATCATCCTCTTGGTGGAAAATGCCGCTGATGATTGCGCCCATGTTTTCTAATTAACGTTGCTTCATTATATTGTGATCAAAGTGTACCACGTAACATTAATTAAACCAAATGTTAGTCGTTCGTGAAATGTTTTCGTTATGATTTACGGGTTAGATCGTGATGCGAAATGACTGAATTATTTATTAATTATTTTAATTCTATAAACATTCTGTGAGTTCTGGTATAGTTGCGAATTGACCATTTCTTCTCCACCAATTTGTAAAATTCTGCGACACATTTTGAATTAATAAGATAATCGGCGAGTGCCCAAGTTCAACTGGCTGCTCCAGGTTTTTAAGCGCGTTTAAATTTTTCCACGTTATACGCATATTGACTATATATTGTTTCTTTTTCAGAGTGAAAAGATGATTGTATTCAAACGATGGGGGACTTGAAATGTTAATGAGATTTTGTGTCAGCTGAATGTCGTTTGATTTTTATTATCGGGGTCACACATTGTACGTCCTTGTAATTCGCATGTTCATTTTACTGGGGCGTATTCAAATTTTTGGGTCTCCTTGCTATAAAAATTAAGTTGTAAGTATTCTTAGTTATAAAAATAAGTTATAGTACCTACTAAGTTGTAAATTTTTTTAAATGAAAATTAGTTGAGCTAGGCACACTCCCGTTATTTATTCATTTACACCTTCTATGACGCAAAATAAATTATTTTCGTATTTTATTTTAGTTGAAAATACTATTGATCAATTGAAAAGTTTTTGATTCAGTATTTGAGAATATAAATTACGATTTTTCAAGCATTATTATGAGTCGAACCCAAGTCAATGCTAAAGTAGCCGAGTTTGGGTTGATTTGTCGATTGGAAACGTTAGAAATCTCCTGGATTAAAGAAGAGAACAAATCACTAGGAGGTTTACCTTAATTAACAGCGACCTAAATACCGACTTCGCTATTGAGCTTATGAGAAGGGCGTGCGTTGCGTTGATCGTTTCGTAGAAAAGTCTCACGCATAGCCAGTCTCCGTCTCGCTAATGGCATATCGAGATCCTGATCTCTCGACAACTGGAACCTTCGAGTTCTAGTCAATTTATTCATTTATGCACCACCTGCGCTACAATTCTCTGCCAACGTTGAGTCTCTAGCGCTTTGAGCTCAAAGGGCACGAGTCTCTATAATCGAATGCCGTTCGGCTATTATCGCTGATTCTCGATAGTAACAAAAATGATTATAAAGCGTTCAAAATATGGAAGCGAACGAATAGGAAATATATCGCCGGAAACGGGCAGAGAGTATGAAAGAGCGACGCTGAACTCTCAGTTCGAAGGAAATCGAGCACCAGATTCAATTCGCATGGACTTCAACACTTATTAATACTATGCCATTGATACTCTTCATACTTGTTATCGATTACTTGGAAGGACATCTGTAATCAGCTCAATTTTACGTAAAAATGTAAGTATATCTCCTTCTAACTTAAAGTCTCGCCTTCTATTCATCAGATACAATTCAAATTGAAACTCCTAGACGGACGACAACTGCGGGTCTCAGATGTTTTGATTGCTGGGGGGTTTCCAAGTTTAATGCTTATTTGTTTGAGGACCAGGTTCCGGTAATGAGCTTAAGCAGGTTTAAGTTTGAGTTGAGGCGGAAAATAACGGCAGAAGATTATTATATGATTTGAAGAGGAATTCTGTTTGTTTTCTAAAAATATAGCATAATCTTGTAATTTTATTTTATTTTAGATTTGTTTTTGGTTTGCTCTGATATTATGTTCGATGTGCTTCTCCAACCCCTACACAAGTTCGCTTAGAGGGGTTGTAGCATTTAAGGTATGTTTCAATTTGTGTATTTTCTTTTATATTATTCAATAAATAATGCAAAAAAAAAAAAAAAAAGAAAAAAAAAATCAGTTGAGATGCAGATATTATTTCATTATTATAGTTAGCAAACCAGTAGCAAAAATTTCATGTAGAGTGAATTTCAGGCTGAAGATATCCGGATTAATTTATGCTTCGGCAGGTATACCAATTCGATCCTAATAATTCGATTTACTTGTTATTATTTTCATTTTTTAACACAAGAACACAACTATTTGACTCGCTACGAACCCATAAATGTGCTGCTTATCTTCCAAATATACTGCTTACATTTTACTGCTCCATTCGCAAGTAAATGACGAAGTAAAGTGATCGTCAGAAAATTGAAATTCGAAATGGTGGTGATTTCGAGACGAATATTACAGTCAATTATAGTCAGAAATACTCTTTGAAATTTGACTGTCCGTCCTACCGTCCGTCTGTTTAGATAGTTTTGCCTCTAATAATTCAGATATTATCTAATGAGAAGGCCTGATAATATTGGTTTGGCCGATATGAACTACCTATGCAATAAAAATCCTTCACAAAAGCTCATGTGTGAAATAAAAAAATGCAACGACTTGCATTGTGTTCATATTCAAAATCGTCGTACCCTCCTATTAAAAAAAAAATAATATAGCCCAAAAAAATTTGAGAAATGTTATTTGAGATTAAATTTCAATTGTAGGTAATTTTATTTCGGCAAAACCTATTTGGAGGCATCTATTGCTTATGGGTTTTGATGAGATGTGAATACGAAATTTAGAAATGTTAAAATCAATATCTAAACATTTACGAGTTTTCTAATGATTTCTCCTATACTTGTTTAAATTATCGATGTCACTGCAGTTGCGTAGTGCAATGATAAAATCATTAGGAAACTCGTAAATTTTTAATTATTAACAATAACTATTACTGTTAATTGATCATGACTTGTTCAATTGTATTTACAGAGGCCAAATAACAACGAGGGTACTTAGCGGTTGCTTAACACACAGACAGTGGCTATAGGTGAAGTTATACAAATTTACAAGTCGTTGGATTAGAATAATATCGAAGGTAAATATTTGACTGCTTCGAGCATGAGGCGACAGTGCGGTTTAAGCTAGTAAATAGTAAACAGTTCTAGTAGTGTTTGAACAGTCCATCGACTTAAACCGTGCAAGCGCGCCCTTATGTTTGCGTGTTTCGGAACGGAGATATTCGACTGGCAGTATATGTACAGCACGAGCTGTTTGGATTTGCATGCTTCACTAATTGCACCTAGTACCATGTCTTCGGAGTTGGGACAATGTCAAACGAAGATCTGTAATGTGAATCTTGGAATATTATCCGAAAGAATGCCGATCCGGCTTATAGTGTGTCGAATATTGGAGCGATTTCTGTAAATAATATACCGGGATTGCAAATAGTTACGAGAGGCTGCAACTCGATCATAATGCTCAGACAATTAGGTGTCATGATAATCATTTGATTTGGCGAACACTCAGGTGATTATAGCGGCACTGATGGAAGTTCGATTGACTCGTGTTAATCGGCAGTTTGAAACATTGAAATAGCGACGAGAAGGATACATTAAATGTATCCTTCTCGTCGCTATTTCAATGCCAAGAAATTTTCTTGGCTCATGTGGTGGCTTAGTTCGAGCGCATAAATGCGTTTTCGTCAATTTTTTCTTTCTACGACATTGGTGAGTTTGGATAAGTTTCCTTCGAAACAAGGAAATTCTTCGTCTATTTGTAATTTTTTATATCATTCAACAAGGTTTAAAAAGTGGAAAACCCCAAAACCACAATATTTATACTTATATTTCCTCTTATTAAATAAGACGAAACGGCCTGAGTAGACATGATATTCCTTAGAAATCCTCTGTCAGCTTTACCTGAATGTTTCGCACGCCTGCTCATAGAGCTCTCCACTAACTTTCTGAACATGGCGTCTATGCGTCTGTTCGTTTGTCTGCCAGTGTATCCGTCTGTCCTTGTGTCCATCAGTCCATGTTCACAGTGACAAATATCGCCATATCTCCCAGAAAAAAGCTTGAAATTCGATGAAATATTTTCAGAAACTGTTCTTCCTGTGCAAATAAGGTAGAATTCACACTGCACGCGAAGCGACGCGATGCGAGGCGAAGCGATGACTTGCGAGTGCACGCGAAAATCGCAAGGCATCGATTTTGAATGAGGGTAGAGCGGGGGTGTTCACAGTGCAGGCGATGGCGAGCGATTAGCGCGAGTAGACTGCTTGGATCGCAAGGCAGTTTGCGATTTGGAGCGGGCAGCCAAGCTATTTCTCCAACAAAAATGAATTTACTGGGGTGAAACGGAGGAACGACATGATTACCGCTCGGTCGACTCGCGTGCACTGTGAACACTCAATCGCATCGCGTCGCTTTCAAATTCGCTTCTCTCCCCGCATCGCCTCGCATCGCATCGCTTCGCGTGCAGTGTGAACATACCCTAAGACGAGGCGGTCCAATACTTAACTCTCGCTGCTATAGAGTTGTAAGAATTAAAACATTATTCCGTATAATTTATTGTGATTTTTTTTCCTGCATAAGAGTCAATATTTTCAACAGGCCAAAGCTTTGAAATGTTTTTCATGGCAAGCAGATTGTCAAATGATTGATTTATATCTTTGGCTCGCACATTGTGCAGTTCCATGTTAAGAGCTTTTTTGTGGGTATCATCCACTGGCTTCAAAAATCGATATATTTGAACGCTGGAGGTTTTTGAATGTTTGTAACGATGAGTGAATGACATTAAGGGGCTCTTTTAGGTGTCGTTGCTATAAAACTATCACATTTTACAAAACTTTGCTTTTATTGTAGGGCTCATATACTGCGGAAGCATTATATTAACGTAATTCGTGTATTTTCCTTTTTTTGGGTCTCCTGGCTAGTTTTGCAATAACAGTTGTCGTGAACTAACGTTGCGGCCTTTGTTCGAGTTTCTTGATTTTATAATTGTTTATACCTTTTACTGTCTCAAACGCGGAAGTACTGTGTGATCTATGCACACCAATGGTTTAAATTGAAGTTCAGATTTGAACACCACCCTAATGTTTGATCGAGCTGGCCAACCGATTTGTAGCTAATTCTGTCGAGAAAGATTTACCAGCGAAAATACACATTTTTATTTCAAATATTACTGCAGTTATCGTGCGAAGTGGAATAGTTATTATATACCTACATAAGAGTCATTGTTTTCTAGATTCCTTTCTCAAATGCGTGAAACGGATTGTGTTTGTGTTTCCCGGTCGAAACTCAAATGTAATTTTCTAAGAATAAGCCAAATAGCATTATTTTCTGCGAAAATTCCCTATAATATGGTGGAAAATATTGATACCTCTCGATTGGTGTCGTAAAATGTGAAGTTCAATTACTCACCCTAGATGGAATTGTTCGTCGATATCAACGGACAAGATTGTGAGCGCATATTGGTTCAAAAGATGAGATTCAATTACGCTCGACCCATAACGAGGATGAATGTTCTAATCGGAAGAAGTCGTTCATTAAGTTCGGCCGTAAAACTCAACTGCCCGTTTTACCGACCAAGCAATTATACAAAATTCGAGATAGTTAATCATTATTAGCGTCAGATTGGCCGACCATTATAGCCAGTGATCCAAATAATGATACGTTCTGTTTCAAACCGCGGTGCCCTAATTATCTATGTAATTGAGTTATCTCAGAGTTCCGTGGGGGAGATACACCGTTTGCCGCTGCTGTCAAACCAATCACGAGCCAATGTGTATTCGATGGTATGACTCATCAAGAAAACGTATCGCATTGTACGTATCGTACTCGCGTTCGTTTTCTCTAGCATTCGCGTGTATCCGAGAGTACCATTGGAAAATAAATTTAGGAAGGCTAATACATCGTTTCTGATCCGTTCGAAAGTATATTTGTATCACACACAAAATATTCACACGGATAAATGTCTGAAAACTCTTCTTCTACATCTCCATAGCAGAAAATCGTATAAAATACGGTCTCCAATTTCTACTGTGGCATTGAAGCGAACAAGCGATGAGACTCTCTACTATTAAGTTTATTACCAGCGCTTTTGCCCGCCTCCCTCGGCATCATCAGCTATAACATCCTTTTTCCAGGATAGTGCCTCAATTATATTATTTTCACTCAGGATTTATGAGCGCACGTAAAGATTGCACGCCAATTAATTTGTACGATTTGAACTGCGTTTGACATAAGATGAGCTTTGTTGGAATTGGAATTAGTTGGAGTTATAATATTTGTTGATATAAAATCGTCCGTCAATAGTTGTCAATAAAAAATAAATAAATAAATTTAAAAAAAAAATTGTCCGTGTCTATTTTCCTTTCGTCTTCTACTCAAATCATATTTTCTTAGTCATCGAGTATTTTAAAAGAGTAAAATATCTGCGTGACTTGAAAGACCCGCGATTTAAGTTAGACAGGAATTATAATCCTTAAAAACAATTGAAAGTAGGAACTTAGAATTTAGGATCATTTGAGAGTGATTAAGAATAAATATTGCAATGCATGAGGATATTATTATGGCCAATCGATTTTCAACTAGATGCCAAGGTAAGTTAATCATTCCTCTCACATGGCCAAAAAAATTAATTCAACGTATATTTCGTGGGTGTCTCACGCTTGCGTCTTCTTTTGAAATCGTATTATTTATGCTTCATTGAATAAACTATAGGTTGGCGATGTATTTTTCTTTTTTATTGTCTTACTTGACGGCTTTAGAACTTGGAATGTTCTTTGTCGCGTGTAAACAAATACTAATTCGTTACACCGGGTTCGTTGAGCAGGTGAATCTATTTCATGCTTTATTCCGTTTGTTTGTGACAACCAATTAAGCTCGTGCTCGTAACCTAGAACCCTTATAAAAATGAGAGAGGGACTTCAAATTGAATTTGCGTAGGTACTCTATTGAAAAAATGAAATTACAAAAAAAAATTATGTAACGTTAAAAAGCTGATGAAATGAAGAGGTTCTTCGTTTTGAAACTGAAAAAGATATCGAAAGGAAGTGAAATCATGAAAATATTAAACATTTGAAAACTAAATCCGTTCGGAAACGACCCAGTAATTTTTGTTCGGGCACTGGAGTGATACAAAATTAACTTATTTTCCAGCAATGTACATTAATTCGTGTTTATTTGGGTTAATAGAGATTTATCAGATAACGGAGATACGGTGGTATTCATTTATTCTTATTTGAGGCGATCTTTTGCTAAATTCATCTCTCCGTTAATGTAGAACTGTCCCGTGAAATGTATTGGCTTTATTATTATTTTTTTAATGATTATTTTTGGTTTATTATTCAATAATAAACCATTGTAATCGCTCACGAAAAAAAATCTAACAACCCCGCCTCAAAATTTAATGTTTTACGTTTAAGGCATGTAGAATCCAAATTTACCAATATAAAACATTTCTGTCTGTCCGCCGTCAACAGTTTTCCAGCCAAACTATAACAGCTACATTCTTGATATTTTCATCAAAAATGGATTTCGGTTTCACGACGGCCCAATTCTTGAATCATATTGAGCCGGCTCAGTTTTAAGGGAATTTTCGGAGGGTTTTGTGGGGGAGAAAATTCATAATTTCCAAGGTTTTTTTTAGAAAAAGGTGTATTTGGTATCAATTTCTATAGATTTTTGGACGCTGAATCGAATGAGACCATCGCGGGGTCGATAGGATAATTGCTTCTCGAGTTATGGCAGCTTTTGTGTTGAATTTGGGAGATTTTCAGAAATTTGGCCCGAGGTTTTTGGAGCTATAAAAATCGTATACTCGTGGGAATGTTCGTCGAACATTCTCTTCAACCATATCGTAAGGCAAAAAAAAGTCATATTTTAATTTTGAAAAAAATGAAAATGATTAAAATTACAATAGTTGCTACGGAGTTTTTCACATTAGTTAACAAGCTGTTTTTCGGTAGGAACGTTCACAAAAGGTTGGAATAATTACTATAATTACTTACTATCACAAATGTTTTTTTTTTTTTGGAAATTCTTTTCTTAACCAATACTTTACCACAAAAGTACCAGGAACGTAGGGATTTTGAATTTTTTGCCCTTTGAGAATAGTATTATCCGCCCAACTCGTTCGATTGGCATTTGAACACGACAGGAACTATGCGAACTAGGCTGAAATAGCGTTCTACTTGCTGGTTGAATATATAGAGGGTGAATGCTCCGGACAGTTAGTATCGCAAAATAGCTATTCGGTTTTCGCCCTGTGTAAATTGTAACGCCACCGGAGAACACCAATGAAGCAAAGTGCCGGTGTTTCGACCCTTTTCATAACTAAATTCTCGAGCTCGAATAATTGAATTCTATTCCCAATACGGTTCTTTACGTAATTACTAACGAGTCAATCGTGAGTTCGGCACTATTTGCTCGCTACTCGAGTTGGTTTATTGCTCGAGGAATAATTCGCCTAGGAGAACGCACTATGGTTTATAAGTAGACCAACCTATAAATAAATAGTCTTATTTTGTTAGCATCTATGTGTTGAACACTAAGCGATAAGAAATCTCAGAAGAAGAAAATATCAATTGCACGAAAAATATGATTTTATCTGATTATAAAAAACTCTAGCTTCAGAGCTTGGATTGCATATTTTTGTATTTTAATAGGGAAAGTAACGCGAACTACTTACTCTTACTGCGCCGAATTCATTTTACAACATGTAGGTATGGAAATGGAAAAAAAATGAAAGCTTATATCGTGAAAACACTGAGAATAATCCAAAATCCAATGACAGTTGATTAAGAGTCTGGTTCACCTTCCGAAAATGTCATCAAATTCGATCGGTTTTTCACGGAGATAGAAATCTGCGAAGATGGAAGGAAATTGCGATTTATTTACAGAATCACATCGAACAGACACGGTGGTATAAAAAATAATAAAAACCGAATAATTTAACATCTAATTTGAAGACTGAGAAAAAATAAAATTATTGAAATTATCATAGTTGCTCGGGAGTTGGTAACTAGAGGAAAACTCCGTAGCAACTATTGTAATTTTAATCATTTTTATTTTTCTTGATTTTATTAAATTAAAATCTTTCTCTTTTACAATCTTTTTAAAAATTAAAATCTGAATTTTTCACCTTACGGTATAGTTGAAGAGAGTGTTCGAGGAGCATTCCAACGAGTATAGAACGATTTTTATAGCTCCAAGAACTCTCGAGTTATACCCTCATGCCAAATTTCCGAAAATCTCCGAAAATCGACTCAAAAGCTGCAATAACTCGATTAACAATGAAGCTACCGACCCCGCGATTGTCTCATTCGATTCAGCGTCCAAAAATCTATAGAAGTTGATGCCAAACGCACCTTTTTCTGAAAAACCCTGGAAAATATTAATTTTCTCCCCCTCAAAACCCCCCAAAAATACCCTTAAAATTGACCTAGCGATGTGTATCGAGAATTGGGCCGTCGTGAGGCCGAGATTGATTTTTTATGAAAATTTCAAGAATTTAGCTATTATTGTTTGGCCGGAAAACTGCTGACAGCGTACGGCGGACCGACAGAATTTTTTTTATTGGATATTCGGATTCTACATGCCTTGAAACGAAAAACATCAAATTTTGAGGGGGTTAGAAAATTATTTCTAGGGCGATTACAATGGTTTATTATTGAATAATAAACCAATATTATTGAATAATAAACCAAAATTCGTATTTTCCATTGTTTAAAAGAAAAAAAAGGCGTATTTGGTTAAATTTCTTTAGATTTTTGGACGCTGACTCGAATGAGACTATTGCGGGTTCGATAGCTTTAATGGTTTTCGAGTTAGCTTGCGTGTAGAATTAGCGAGATTTTCAAAAATTCGGTATGAGGATATAGCTTAAGAATTTTCAGAGCAATAAAAATCGTTTTATACTGGTTCATAATAGTCATCAAACAATCTCTTCAGGTGTACTGTTAAGCGAAAATTTTAGCATTTAATTTGAAAATTGAGAGAAATAAATATAATTAAATTTACTATAGTTGCTATGTAGTTCCCTTTTATATTAATTACTTAAAATTAGGTAAAAACGGTTACAAATTTATCATCACAAATTTTCGCGATGGTCTTTATTTATTAGCAGGATTTTTCCCGTTCGTTGAAATAACCGTAGACGATCGCCGATCAACATCTCGATATCAAACTCGTTCCATTTCTTCGCGTTCTGGAGTTAACCATGAGCTTTCTCATTCCTCGGTCGGCCTCGGAATTCGCCAAACTCGCGCGGATGCTACCGCGGAGGGTAAAGCTTATTAAATAATGAAGAACCAACCCTCGCTTAGCCCGTCTCTTCGGCCGTTCGGTCGGTGGGTGTACCAACGCGTGAAAGCTCCTTGGCTACAACCGTTGCTGCTGCTGCTTCAACTCGACTGCCGCTCCACAGCCGCACCAACCGTCACCAATCCTCCAACGTGATTCCTTCCGCACCTTATCTCACCGCGCACGCCTCGCCTGCTCAGACCGCAGTATGCAGGTGCATACTTTGAGGTCTCCGGTGTAGCCTGTCACACTTATGTTCGAAACTTACCCGGTGAATTATTCTATCGTTGCCCGGCCGTTTGAAAATTTTTATCATAAGTATATAGTCATATTAATAAATGCTTGACTAAAAAACGCTGCAAATGATTGTACAGTGGTTTATTATTATTTTGCTTCAATATTGATTAAAGAAGACTATCCATTTGTCATTTTAAATATTCCGAACATTCGTGAAAGTTCCCACCGAAAAACAGATGGTAACTATAGGGGAAAACTCCGTAGCAACTATTTATGGTTTGGCCGGAAAAGTGTTGACGGCGTACGGCGTACGGCGGACAGACAGAATTTTTTTTAATGGATATTTGGATTCTACTAGCCTTGAATCGTAAAACATCAAATTTTGAGGGGGTTATAAATTTTTTTTCTTGGGCGATTACAATGGTTTATTATTGAATAATAAACCAAAAATTTCTGTTGGTCCGCCGTACGCCGTCAACACTTTTCCGGCCAAACTATAATAGCTACATTCTCGAAATTTTCATCAAAAATCAATCTCGGCTTCACAACGGCCTATTTCTCGATACACATCGCTAGGTAAATTTTAAGGGTATTTTTGAGGGGTTTTGAGAGGGAGAAAGTTCATATTTTTCAAGGTTTTTCACAAAAAGGTGCGTTTTGGTATCAACTTCTATAGATTTTTGGACGCTGAATCGAATGAGACCATCGCGGGGTCGATTGCTTCATTGGTAGTCGAGTTATCGCAGCTTTTGAGTCGAATTTGGGAGACTTTCGGAAATTTGCCATGAGGGTATAACTCGAGAGTTCTTGGAGCTATAAAAATCGTTCTATACTCGTTGGAATGCTCCTCGAACTTCAACTCTTCAACTATACAGTAAGGCGAAAAATTCAAATTTTAATTTGGAAATTAAGAAAAATAAAAATGATTAAAATTACAATAGTTGCTACGGAGTTTTTCCCTATAGTTACCATTCTGTTTTTCGGTGGGTACGTTCACAAGTGTTCGGAATAATTCCTATCGCTAATGGATAATCTTCTTAAAGCATTATTGAAGGGAATGAATAATAAACCACTGTTCAATCATTTGCAGCGTTTTTGATTAAGATTAATAATTGTGAGTGTGAGTGTTATGTTAGTGCACCGCTTAGGATAGTTTCCCGCGCTGGTTTTGTAACTTTGTAACTGCAAAAGCGGTATATTGAAGTTCATTCATCGTACCGTTTTTTTTTTTTTTTTTTTTTTTTTTTTTCATAAAACGGGCGTAAACCCTATGAATACCCAACCAGAAAGAAAAATATTCAGATGGTGAGAGCAGAGCCGTAGAAGAGAGTTGGACGAAAAAAAATTGATTTTTATTGAATAAATTATTTTGAAACCATCATTCTGAATTGATAAAACTTACGCGCTTGGTAGGTATGCGTCCTATGAAATAGCGCACGCGCATCTGAATTGTTGGTGTCCAACCAGCAGAAACGCGTGGTCTTGTTTTTTTTTCTTTACTTTTTTTTTTGCTAAATTAACTCGCTCCGCCACTGTAACGATCTTTTCGAGTGAGCAGTGACGGTTCGTGTCTCTGCGCCTCCTTCTAACCATTCTGTCTCGCAACTGTGCCAGATTGAAATTCGGGTAGCGATTCAGACGTTGGGTTGTTCAGCCTCACAACTCCAATCATCGAGAGAAGGAGTTCATCCAATGGAACGTGCTCTTTGCTTGGCGGTGCCCACCTTTGTACTCACTCTCCATCCAACGGCTGCACACGGTTTGAACGTTAATCCGTTTCCATCGATCAACCTGAGCAAGGTAAACCATTCGCAGAACGCAAACATGATGCCACCGCATTTTAGAGCATAGAATCCGCGTTTTTCGGGGGCTATTAGTTCAATTTATTTAAAATTTTATTTAAATTTATTAATTATTTATTGATTTATTTTTATTTTTATTTAAATTTAAATTTTATTTTAAATTTAATTTTTTTTTAATTTAAAATTTATTTAAAATAACATTTCGGCACGCCAAATGCTGTTGATGGAAATGTGATTGTTTATTGCTAATAGCCATTTGGATTTAGATAGGTAATGTCTTACGATTCAAGAAGAACATCAAGTTCTTGTAAAATAATCCGAACCGTACCCGCCAACTATTTATTTTTTAAGCAAACATCAAAAATGGAATGCTTTAATTATAATTATCTAAAATGGCTAAGGATCGGTTTAATCTATTTTTTATTTAGCCCACCATGCGTTTAATATTGAGTCTACTGTTGGCTAATAGATCCCAATCAAAACATCTCCCGACTGAGTTGAAAACAAATTTGCTCGGCACCTTAAACGAGTTCATTGATGCAAAACGTTACAGTTATTCTATATAACTCAGCACCTCCGTTCGAAGTTCTTCACGAGGTGAACAAAATTTTTGAAAGCTACAAGTAGTGTCGAATTTCGAGAGCGTTATTAAGACGGCGGGCAAACAGTCAGAAATTATAATAGAAACGGAAATAACGAGGCATTTACGAACGGGCAATAGGGAATTTTTTGCTAACCGATCAGGGTGATTGTAGGCGATTTCACGATCTCCCAAAACATTATATTCCCTCGCACAATGATTTACCTAGTGTAATGTGAAGAATGAATACCAGATAACATCACATTCTATTACACTTAATATTATTCTCATTAGGACGCTCAAAATAAGCCAAAATTGGTTTGAAAGTTGCTATCGATCCGATTAAAATATTCTCGCGTCACTTTCAACCTTATTTCCCTCGATGACAGTTTCCGTCACTCCATTTCTAGAAGGTAGAATTTATGTGATACTGCAGTGCTTATGGAAAAGGCGAGCCGCTTGCCTTGCTCGTCGTAACCGGCGCCCGCATTTGTTACATGAATTTCAGCTGCCTTTGTTAGAATTTTCACTCGCGACCATTTCTATTTTTTTTATTTTTCTCAATCCGTTGTCCGTCAGGCATTGGAGGCTAGTGGGAACAAAGGTTTGAGATATTATGTAAATTCTGTTATCTAACTACCGTCAAGTACGAGTTCAACACGGATGCCTACATATTGTCTCGGCCCGTATACACAGGGATCTTTTGTGTTTTACAATAGGAGGAATGAATTACAAAAAAGGAGACTTGACGTCCTTATTTTTTATGGCCACCAATAATACATCATTCTGCACAAAACAAGCGGGTTAATTACTCACCCTTGCGGGCTCAGCGAACTTGCTGCACTGCTCGTTACAGAAAACAAAACGAAAAAATTCGACGAGACGTCAGAAATTGCCCTTCAACGTGAAACGACTCATTTTCACAGCCGCAAAAAAATGTAGATGCGGTGATTGCGGCAAAGTTTATGAACGTAACATTTCTGAAGGTGAGGGAAATGGCGACAATGCAAATGTTAGTTAGCGATTCATTGTCATTTTCATTACCATACTATGTTTCCACAACATTTGATCCGTTCTTAGGTATGAGATTGATATTAATGTTTTGTACAACTTGAAGAACGAAGAAACACGTCGCCAGGTTTTTGTGAGTGCTCTGAATTGTCACTTGGTATCTTCAGATTCACAAATTCAAACAAAAATGGACAGTTAACTTTCTACTGTATATTTGCAGAAGAGAAGTTCAACGTACGTTACTGGTTTTGATGTCTAACTATGGGTTACACAATTTAATTATACTCCATGAGCAAAATGCCTGGCAGCTATGGGTCGCAATGATGAAAATCCTCGCCATATGGATCAACCTTGATCACCTTTCATTCCTGCAAAGCGTTGTTTCTTCAATTTTGAAGAAAAAAAAATAGAAAAAAGTTATTTCACTCACAAAAACCTACAAAATTCAGAAAAAATACGTGGTCAACCAGCGACTCCTTCATTAGAGGAATATATGTTCGAAAAATTTTTACGACTTTTCATTAAGTTAAATAAAAGAAAGTTTTTACTATTCAAGTATTTTTTCTGCGTACGTACGCAGAAAAAAAAGCGTATAATGCTAAGGATTGCTAAGGATTGAAAAATCAATTGAAATAAGCTGAGTACGCATAGCCTAAACCTAAGATAGCCTGATAGCTGAATAAGAGAATTTTGGTTCTTTACGTTCTTTGAGTATACGCAAGGACCTGTACTCTACCGTGTCCGGACAAAAGCCAATCGTAAGGTACGCAAAAAAGACATAGTGAGAAGGTAAGGTCACCTCGATCACACTCAAAAGCTGTCAAATGTTACTCAACCTACAACTTTCCAGTTTTAGGATGGTTTTTCAAGTATTTGATTTCAAAACGCATAATATTCCTCTCCTCAAATTCTTCTATACATCTTTTTGCAAGGTACTATCAAAATCGATTTTTCTGGGTGTACGCAAAGAAATTTACAAAAAAAAAATGGTTTTCACCATGCATGGTGTTCCTTGCTCTAGTAACCCTTTTCTACGTGAACGTAAAAAAAAGCTAGTTAAATATTTGAAATAACTGACACCGTTGATGGCACGAATACGAATGAATTTTTAAGCATTTTTTGTAACTAAGAAAATTCGAATTTGGAGACCAGATGTTCGAAAAATGAAAATTATAAAACTGAAACTAAGTGTTTGGAAAACAATAATTTTTAGTCGAAATATGAAACGAAAATAAACTGAAGTTGGAAATTAACGAGGGTAGCCACATAATTATTTTCAATTAATATCGCTGTGATAATTAAGGATATTTCATGCCATTATAAGTAAGGGCTAAGCCACAATAGATCCACTTGGAGGCCGCAGAGACGCAGGGAGAGCCTAACCCTTACAAAATCCTCAAGCAAAAAAAAAAGGAAAAATGGCCACGCTAAATCAGTGTTAAAAGAATGAGAATGTTGATTGGCAATAAACTTATGTCGAAACAGCGGAATAAGAGATAGAATTCACGCAGTAAGAAATTCGAGCCAAGAGCTATTCAGCCAATTAGGATTCCCACTGAAAATTTAGTTACTAATAAGAGTTATCAGTTATATAGTTTTAGTTGTATGACAACATGAAATGGACGAAGGCAAGAAACAATGAACAATTAGTTCGGTTGTGGAGTCATATATGAATTTATTTCTATCGGTGAAATATTACCTTCGAACTACCTATATCAGTTTCGCGGATCATAGATGAGTGTTATTATTTTATAGATCGTTGAAACCGCCAAGATCCCTTTTGGATATACATCAGGAGCATCATCTGTCTCCTTTCCCATCATAATGACCGTTCTACGATCTGGTTGATGTTCCTTGATGTTAATTAATTGTTACCAACAGGTGTCGCACTGATTCAAAAGTCAGAACCGTCCGAATCGAACTGGAACACCTATTGAACTCGATCACGCTGCGCCACCGAGTTGATCGATCCCATTAAAATAACCCGAACAAGTTAAACGGTCTATTTTACGCTCGGAACTGAAATTGCGAAATTCCCTTTCCTTCCCCTCATTCGCCGCGCTTTCTCGCGAGATGTAACAGGTGCCACTTCTATAATGCAGTGAATTTTCCCTTCTTCCATAATTAACGTCACAATATAGAACAGTGCGGGGCACTGGGGTAGCGAGACGCCTTCGCGAGAACAGAGCTGAGGGCGACGTAGTCGTGCTTCCACGAGAGCGGGCGGGGACGTCATTTATCACGGTGTATACAATCACGTGGAAAATTAAACACGTTCTTACTATATTTATTCAGGAAGGCTGCGCTTGGCTCCGCTTTACTTCGGAAGGTCTGCCGTCTCGCGTCGCTTGCTATCCGCCGTGACAGCCTCCGCCTCAGTACAGTCTTTCCAGCCTACCATCCCCGATCGCTCCAGTCGAGTAAGCATACCTACACATCTCCTTAATGTGACATTCAAGGCCCTCCTCTCCTATTCTGGCTCTTTCCGCCCGACCGAATGAGTCCATGCTACGCTGCCCTCTTTCATTTTGAGCTCGCCGTTTTCTCTAAAATGGCGAGTTTTCAAGCGGAACGATACATAAGTATAATTGAACTTGGAATTCGGAAAAGGAGCGGATTCGAGAATCGATCGTTGTTGGGTTGACTGGTTGAAAAAGCATTCAACAATAATAAGAGTCAAATTAAATATGGGAATCACATAAAAATGAAATAAATTACAACGTATACGAGAAATGGCAGAGAGTGAAAGAAGAATTTATTGTTGTCAGGATGAGGGAAAGATTGAGAGTGCGACTTTTTCTCCATATTTTTATTCCTAGGCCGAGATCTTTCGCCCATTCGGGCATCTTCAGGGCTGCATAGGTCCATCTAGTACCATGACCCTATGCATGGACCTAGATGGACCAATGCATGGACCTAGACGGACCTATGCAGCCCTGAAGATGCCCGAACGGGCGAAAGATCTCGGCCGAGGAATAAAAATATGGAGAAAAAGTCGCGCTCTCAATCTCCCTCCTGACAATATCAGAAAAAAAGCGACACCCAAAAGAAGAATTTATTGTGACTCTGCTTAGTTTCCCATCCTCGCCACCCAAAAAAACTTTCATCCTCCAGTTTTGAAAATTCCACTTTCCTTTGAACTCTTCGGAGCAGTGTGAACGTTTCGTTTTCGTGTCTCTCGTTCAGTTGGCCCGGTTGAGTATTGCTCGCTCAATTCGATCAGCTTCTGATGAAATTTTCAGTGTTACCGCAAGGATAGCCGCTTATTGATTTCCGCATAAACCACCCAGCCGTTTGGGTTGCGATTGTGCAGAAGTGAAATCCTCAATATGAAATATTTCGCGACCCAACGGTAAGATATGACTCAATATTGAAGATTGCTAGTTGAACATAGTCTCAACGCATGATCAATGTCGACTTGTCGAGTTAATCGAGAAGTTAGGGCTGCTATGAGTACGAATGAACAATACCGTTCATTGTTGAAACTTCAAAAGTATGAAAATCGAAAAAAATTCAAAAAAATATTATTAATCGTTCGAATTCGATTATTTTCACTTTAAATTCGAATTCTACGTCTAATTTCCTGTAGTAATCATTAATTAATCAAATCTTAACAGTAGTGTGAGTTTTTCAACGGATTTTCAAAGTTGAAAAACGTAGGAGTGGCGTAGTATTAAACCTGGAAAAACTGATAGTTGTCGTAAAATTTCCGCCGTTTTGACGTCATATTCGGATTCAGCGTTAAATTTCCTATAAGAATAGCTTTCAAAATCGCTTTAAAACGACAATTTAATTTTTCACTATTACGGAGCTCGGAATTACGGCCGGCGAAAAAGTCGATTTACGGATAATAATTTCTCTGGCTCTGTTTAAATTTTTTTCACCAAATTTTTTGCTATGTACGTGTGTAAGGCGTTCAAATGAAGACTCCTGCATAATAAAACAATTGATTCGCATTTAGTTTGACCCCGAAAATCACGGTTAAAGTCCAATTTTTGAGCTTTCAAAAACCGATTTTTTTGGACCACTTGCAGATTTTTCCGAGAAATAAAAAAAATCACAAAAATACATCTTGGTAAGACACAACTTTCCTGAAAATTTCAGATTTTTATCTGTATTGAGAGACGAGTAAAAAATCGTAAACTGTTCGGTTGAAAAAAATCGCAGGGGTACCCCTTGGATTTTTTGTGAAAAATTTTTTGGAAATAGATTTCGCTCAAATTCAGCATAATAATAGTTGATGATGTGTATATCAATAATATATGGTTCATTCTTTGTTTCTTTCGCAGTAAATAGATGAAAATAACGTTTAAAGTTGAAAAATGTGATTTTTTCGTGTATAGTCTACTGATATTGTTGAATAACGCAAAAACGGTTGAAAAATGGATAGGTACATTACATTGGGAAAATGTGGACAGTTAAATTACCTATCTTTTGGTATATTTAAACATCTGAATTGACGACTTTTTGTTTGAGTTATCCACTGTGCAAGTTACAAAACTTGGAAAACTTGAAGTTGTTAGTCTAATTCTGCTCCTACTTTGCTCCAGTTGAAAAACCCAATACTTTATGATACTAAGTACAATACAATCCCCACCACCAACATACCAAATTATAGCAACCACTAAGTACTACCTACTATAATAATACCTATAGATTCTCACTCTCCATACACAAATAATTAACTACTACTACCTACCTATACCTGGCCTGACTACAGTAATTATTTTATCACTTACTGGAAGAAGGAAGGTATTCCCTGAGGAGTGCGACAGCTGATGTAGTAAAAGTGCTCGGACAAATCTACAGTCCAAAAGAGAATAAGATATTTCGCCTTACAACCTCACCCAAAACGCGTGCTTATTTTTATTGGTAAATTATAGAGGCAACGCAATACACCAGAGTTACAAAGCTGGCATAACCTCTCAGTTTATTGGTAAACACGAATTCATATTTGACGTTCGCGGTGTGAGCAATTTTCTCCTCGATCGGCGTAGCCTTTGCTTCGTAGCCGAGCTGTCGGTTGAGTAAAATACTGCCACCGACCACGGGGAATTTCGAATTGATGTGACACGTTCAGTTGAAACGGATCATTTCTGCGGCCTCGTTCTATAACTTGGCTGATGTAGCGTTTACCGGCCAATAAAATCCATTCCACGGCTCCAGACCACTAAATCCGCAAACCAACAACGTTCAGGGACGATGATCCCGACAGGGAAAATGTTGGTATTATGTTTTGCCCATTCACCTATTATATTCTAGTTTGAAAGTACCTTCCAAACAATAATTAGATTTAAAGCGCAGCGTAAACAGTGGCGGATCCAGCAATTTTAAATGCGAATTTCTTTGACAGTTTATGATGGAAATATTTTTGAAGTTGGTTTCATTTCATTTGTTAGGAGGAGGAGGGTTAGAAAATATTATTTATAGAAGGAAACAAGTTCTTGCAAACTAGTGGAATCGATCCCTGAATGGTTTACAATTTTATTTTGTACGATTAGTATACTGTATTATGCTTGCAATGTTGTAATCGTCACTACACATTATTTCACAAATTACTGAGAGCCAATAGCGTCGTTTAAGTGAAGTAAAGATAATAATAAAACCGATAGAATTACAAAGGGCATGAAATACATATTTTATTTGGTTATACATAGTACAGATCACGATCCTAAGGAAGCTCGTTTTATCCAATTGTGGGGACCGCGGGTCTGACTTTTGGTCATTCGAATCAGAAAGCGCGCGTCAATTTATTTTTCAAATTAACATTAATATGAAGCCCTGCGAGGCCCATTGTTCGCGGTCTTACCAGATATTGCAGGTAGGTACAACTATGATCCAAGTCATCAAGTTCACAGATAATGAAAAGCCCTACATTGGGTAGCTGCGGCAAAGCGCGCAGTCCCTGTCCTTCTATCGAGATGAAACAATAGGAGGCGGAAAACGTGCAGTAAAAGGGCAGCAGAAGAATGCTGAGGGTTGAGAATCGCGTTCAGCTATTGTGGTCGTAGAGACTCAAGCTTTGGTGGGCATCGTTGTAGTTGTCGTGGCTATATGGAGGGTAGGAGTCACAGTGTGAGGTGCACGACAACGACGAAAACACAACGAGAGTTTAATGGAAGAGACTGCCCCTCCTTCCATACGAGTTCCCTTCGCGACAACTCTCGGCGCACCCGTTATCAAGTCCAATAACAATGAGTTATAGATATACAGGCATATGTCTCTATGAGTGAGGGTGATAACAGTTTCCCTCAGACTGGGATGATTCTTTAGAAGTTATGTTTTCTTCTTTTTTTCCACAGCACTCGAAGCATCAGCTGCGAAGGATACGAAGCTCAAACAACACAAGATCTCATGTGAAAAACTAAACGCGTGAAAGAACGTTTATAGGAATTTGTATAGCCTAACGCTTGTGCCAGTATTTATAATAACTCCCTCGAATCGAAACACGCCAAAAAACGCTGCAAATTATTGTACAGTGGTTTATTATTCCTTCGCTTCAATAATGATTTAGGAGACTATCCATTTGTGATAGTAATTATTTCCAACATTTCTGAACAATCATATTAACAAAATATATAACAAAACAAAATATTTTTCTTAATTTCTTAATTAAAAGCTAAACTTATTGCCTAACGATACAGCTGGAGAGAGTGTTTGACGACCATTCCAATGAGTATAGAACGATTTTTACAGCTCCAAGAACTCTCGAGTTATACCCTCGTGTCAAATTTCTAAAAATCTCCCAAATTCGTCACAAAAGCTGCGATAACTCGAGAACCAATAAAGCTATCGACCCAGCGATGGTCTCATTCGATACAGCGTCCAAAAATCTATATAATCAGATACCACGTACACATTTTTTTTAAAAACCTTGGAAAATATGAATTTTCTCCCCCTCAAAACCCCCCAAAAATACCCTTAAAATTGAGCTAGCAAGTTGGTTCAAGAATTGGGCCGTCGTAGGACCGAGATTGATTTTTGGTGAAAATTTCAAATTTTTAGCTCTTACAGTTTGGCCGGAAAACTGATAACGGCGGACGGCGTACGGACAGAATTTTTTTTATTGGATATTCGGATTCTACATGCCTTGAAACGTAAAACATCAAATTTTGAGGAGGGTTAGAAATTTTTTTCTTGGGCGATTACAATGGTTTATTATTGAATAATGAACCAAAAGGATTGGGAGATTTTCTCATCATAATAACCCTCAATGCCAAAAAATAATTCTTCCTGATGAGACCATGGAGTAGAAAGTCGTGGAAGGCATGAGTGTGTGAAAGTAGCCGTTTCTTATCGATCTCATCATGATCACGATTCATTATGATTATACATCTTCCATAAAAAAATATTTTTTTTTATTTGCATTTTTTAAAATTTTCTTGAACTGTTCGATGATATCGCAACGTAATGAACCGCGAAGTAGATCGAAATGGCGACAACCCGGATATACTTTTATAAATACCCGAATACTCATCAAGCGGAGCGCG
The DNA here is from genome assembly GCA_037159825.1 of Tupiocoris notatus. NCBI lineage: Eukaryota > Metazoa > Arthropoda > Insecta > Hemiptera > Miridae > Tupiocoris > Tupiocoris notatus. Next base: position 2,235,854 of record JASJUZ010000090.1, read on the forward strand.
GCGATCCGCTTAATGAATTAAAACATGCCGGTATTCGCGTTCGAAATTCCCCACCATCCACCTAATACCCTCTGTCCCTGATTTAGGACGGGAGCAAATAGGCTGTGAACGAATTCCTCACCTTCCCGGATTCAATGAATTATCGGTTCCAATGCGTCATTATGAAACGATAAATTTCTGTTGTGCGCGGTTCGGGGCCTAATGGAACAGAAGAAGCTTGTTATGACGGTATAAATCTTGGGAGCGAACCCCGGAATCTATTTAGCGAACCTTTTTGAGGCCAGAGAGGCCGGATGAGAAGGATGAAGTGTTGAGGGGTTCGTATTGAGCTATCGAGGTCGATAAAATAATTCATTCCGTTGGTTATAATTCCATTATCCAGTGCTCGTAGAGTCAAAACTCATTTGCGGCGGGAAGCGACGCTTTTATGAGTATTTTGCAAGATTGGATCTCGTTAACACTTTTTCAATATTAAAGCAGGCTTTAGCGTTTCAGCAAGAGGGCTTCCAGTTAGGAATATGCTATTCCAGCGGGAAAAACAACCGCATTACTGAATCAACTACAATCACCATACGTTACGCCAAAGAACATACCAACGGAAACCGAGGGCTTATTGAAATCCAGTTAATCCAATCGAAATGCGGTCACCAGGTATTTTCGTATTATAAAGTAAACGCTTTGCACCCGGACGGTCAAGAGTTGATCAGAGATTGATTTTTACTGACATTTTTTCGTCTTTGCGTTGAAACCGCACGATTGGTTAGCGCTCCTCGCAGAATCTATACCGTTTCACCGTCCTTGTTTATGTTGGTAAAGTTGTGCTATCAGCACCGATGGGTGATGTTATTCAGCTACGGCCAGCCTAGATTTTTCAATTTTTTTTATATTCTTTATTTGTTTGATAATATTTTTATGATATTATATTTCAATTTTTTTTATATTCTTTATTTGTTTGATAATATTTTTTATGATAATTTTTTTATATTCTTTATCTGTTTGATAATATTTTTATGATATTATATTTCATTTTTTTATATTCTTTATTTGTTTGATAATATTTTTTATGATAATTTTTTTATATTCTTTATCTGTTTGATAATATTTCTAAATGTACCGTAAACACAGAAAACCTTTCGTGGTTTAACGGCAGTTTAACTCAGTAATTTCGGTTTATTATTCAATAATGAACCATTGCAATCGCCCAAGAAAAAAATTTCTAACTCCCCTCGAAATTTGATATTTTACTTTTCAAGGCATGTTTGATGAAGGCTTGTTTTGAATCGATTGGATCACATACGAGTGGATCACACGCCTAATGCGATTCATTTTAGTATTCGGATATTTACAGGCTACGAAAAAATCAATACCTTCAACGATGGAGGTCAATATGAACTATCTCATTTTTAAGTAACTTGAATTTTATCGTTGTGTTAGACTCACAACGTCACAAACTTTTATTTTTGGGTTCTCCTAGCTAGTTTTTCAATAACAGTTGTCGAGTTGCGCCCTTAGTACGAACATTTTGATTTTGTAATTGGTTATTCCTGCTAACGACTCAAACATGGAACTGTGATCTATGCACACCTCTGGTTTCTATCGTAGAGCCGTATGGAATTGGAGGAACCTCGAAAAGTTTGAAACCGTCGATGTAAGCTGTGTGAATCCGAGGAACTGAGTTGAGTATAAGCTCCGTCTCTTAACGGGAGTTAAGTTAGCGTAGCAAGTTGGAGGTAACGCAGACCTCTGCGTAGCGTAGCTATGTTTTATGTACTCCTTCCTTACTCTCTCCAGATTTCCAGTCGTATAACGGAAGAGTTGTAGGGAAAATGATAAGAAGATGAAAACGCTGTAAAATTCAAGATTCTTTAAACGCTTCCGTCTCTGTTAACTGAATTCGGAGTTTAACTTGGTTCAAATCCCTATTGATGTGACTCTATCTAGTGCTCGCACTTCACTGGTCGCGAAGATAACGCAGAACGTGGAGGAAATGTTTATTATGCTTAATGAGAGCTAAGTCACTTAGGCTGGTGAGTTTACGAATGAAGCTACCCTGGTGTTTGAGCGATCAATGCATATCATCTGCTAGGGATATGATTTACAGGCTACCGATAGATTCTGACCAAATATTGACACGAATTTTCTTGGCATGGCTACTTTATTTCGTGCCAACCGACACAAAGGATGAGTTTTTCTTATTAACCCAATGGAGCATAAATTCCAGGCGACTGTTACCCATTATTTTGTTTAGTTGGTCTAGCACCATCGTCCAGTCGAGTATGCTCAGGTCTGTTTGCGATCCCTATAAATAGGAATTGATAGGAAACCTGAACATTGCTCATTCGAACTCATACCGAAATCGCGTTCTATTGCATAATATAATGGAGTCTGAATATGTTGATATAATATAGCCAGAGATAGTAAAACCTCATCTGGTAACACCTTCCGAAAAATTGCTCAACAAGCTTACCACTTTTCGAAAAACCCGACTCTCCCGAATCGTCAGATTCTACTTGAAAATGTGGAGCTATTTATCGCATGTCATCACGCGTTGATCCTTTTGGGGTTCACCGCCCGTCACAAAATAATTCCCGCTACACGAACCACCACTAATGACCCTTCCGTACGGCACAATCCATCACAGTCAACACGGTAATATGTGGCCAAGGAGCAGACACAACGAGGAACGGAAAGCTAGCATCAAAACCTCCAGGATCCCGGCTGCTTAGATCTTCCACGATTTCTTCGTCGCGGATTTAGTTCTGTTTACCACGGATTGTTATATTGGTGAGTTTTAGTGCATTTTGCATTTTTTGAAAACTTAAACGTAGGAGTTGTGGTTACCTTGTAAAATCATACGTCTCTAATGGTCACCTCAATACGCCATCCACTCGGTGGTGACTATAAGAAAAATATGATTTAACAAAGTAACCAAAACTCCTACGTTTAAGTTTTCAAAAAAAGTAAAATGTACTAAAAAAACTCTCCATTGTTCAACAATAGTTTTGCCATATTAGTAAAAGTAAAGTAAACAAGATGTTCCACATTGGATCTACGTCCAACTGGGATATTTTCCCAATCGTGGACATCGTCAATCTTTCCCATAGGGGAAGCAGACGATTATATATTATCAATCGATTGCTGCACTTACTAAGGAGCTCGTTCATCGCGGCCGGCTTCGCAAAGAAAACTGAATTGTGAATGTGACTGTGTGTGAACAGCTCACGACACCCAGATGGTTCACTGCCTATCCCCACTCCAGTCGTGAGCCAAGACAGTGAGTACGAAAGAGTGGCACGTTTTCGTATTATAGCCCCGTGGGAACGTAGCTTTATTCATATGGTTTCACTCGTGGCTATTCATTGCCTCACCCCCTGAGTGTGGAGGACGAAGGGACGGGCCATATATGAGTTTGACCCCAGCCGGATTCGAACCCGGCTCAACCGTGTAGAGAGCTAACGCTCCATACCACTACACCACGGGGTGGCCTGAAGTTTAGCCGTATTAAAACGAATGATACTAAGAGTTAGCCGAAAGTGTAACGTATAAATCGGTAAACGAACTCCTTACGATTGTTAGTGTCGAATTTTCGCTTAAATGAGTTCAGAGAATGCAGCATTTCTGGTAACATTAATCATTATTTTTATGTAAAGGATACATGATGGGTATGGAGTGTACACGACGTACAAAATATTCGCCTAAATGATCAAAGAGCTATACTAGCTTTTCAACAGTTTCAAGCTGCCGAACGATATTTGATACATCGGAGGAAGCTCCCCCAATCCAATGACACCAAAATACCGTATGAATATTCATATATTATTCTGCGAGTAAAATAATCCAATTCCATAATGTGATTTAAATTTTTTCGTCTTCACTCTACCGCCGTTAATTTTTTTCACGAAGCACGTTAGTAATTATGCTAACGAGCTTCCATAGAGCAGAACACAGAGCCTTATGTACTGCGATTTTTTCGCGTATTCATTTCAAGTGTTTACTCTAACGACAGCTCAATTTTTCTTCTTCGTTATCTAACTTTTTCTCGTTCTGAGACAGGAGGCCCCTCAACCATTGGAAGCCCCTTGCCTTCTACGTCTCTGACGACCCAACAGAGGATGGCGGTTGTTTCTATTCTTGTCATGAAAAAAATTTGGCCCAAAGCCAGATAGGTTCAAGCTAACGCTCGGTTCCGGGAATCTGCGAAAGTTTGGCTGTCTATATGAAGGTCGAAGACTTCCCACTCTTTCCCACTCCTTGTGGTTCCAGAAAGGAAAGTCACCCTTAATCCATTTTAATTTCGTAAACAATATCTTGAATTTGATACGCGTACTTGAGACGCAGAATCATCGGTTTGCGTATTAAAGCTGCGTTAAAACTCCAAATTTCCCAAGAAGTAATGCAATAATTGACAACAATAATTAAAGCAAATAAAGCTTGATAATATTATTGAGCCATTGAATTGATTTACCATCCGATAACGTCTTAAATATTATAAAATATAAAAAAACAGTTTTTTTTTTTTTTTTTTTTTTTTTTTTTTTTTTTTTTTTTTTTTTTTTTTTTTTTTTTTTTAATGCATTAGGTGTATTATAATTGTATTAAGATCATCGGGTAATAAAATTATAGGGGAAAAACAACGTCGCTTACATCGCGGATTGATAAAACCAGTTTGATTCGGTCTAGCCTACTGTATAGGAAGGTCGCAGAAATTCATGTGAGTAGAATTTCAGGCAGACTGTAATTGCAGTGACAGTAATGTGGAACGAAGCCGATCGGTCACTAAATATAGCGCTCGAGTTGAGTATTTTCACTAAAACTACCGTAATTTATAGCGAGGAAGAAAAAGTCATTGATCGTTTGAAATGAGAAATTGAATTATAACGTTTCAATACAACACTAGAAAACAGAATTTTTTTTCCTTCTGAAAAATGTTGTTTTCTTTCTCGATATTAAAATTTTTCTTCCAACTCTTGCGTTAGAATCGAACGATCGTCCCTTGATTACTGGGGCGGAGAGACAAGAAATTATTTAGTTGGCCAATTTGAAATTCAGAACAACGCTTTTGAATGATTCAGTGAGTTTGTAGAGAACGAAGTTGGGCGGCATGAGAGATGAATTTGGTGAATTTCGTTCGACCGAAACGTTCAAATGATTTCAAAGGGGCCAACGCGCTTTGATATTCTCTTCTGCCTACTAGAGACCCCGTGGCGTTAGTCAAAACATTTGTAGCGAACACCTTGCTCTGTTCTCTAACGAAAATTAACCTCTTATAATCGATACTTGATGCAGACCGTTGTCGTCGTAGGTACTTAATCTCTCTACTCGAAGGAATAATAAACGTAGGAATATTTTGATTAACTTTAGGACCATCACTTTTCATACAGAAGAAGACGGAGGCGTATTGTTGAACGTGAATATAATAATTTTAACAGTAATCATTATTGAAACCCTAATTGTACTAGTGGTAACCCTTAGGGATGATTCGAAATAATACATTTCGATAGAGTATGGATGGTATAATAATAATAGTATAATAATAATAATTTGCAGCGTTTTTAAATTTAAATTGAAGCAAAAGTCATCTGGAATAATAATCCTCGCATTTTCACCTAGTTTTGCGGAAACTGTGGTGAATAATTTACATTTACGAGCAGTAAAATATATTCGGCTTTATCTCAATATGTTTTTCACAGTCCTTATTGTAGATTGATGACTTGAAAATTTCGTTTATAGGAATATCTCATAATTATTTATACCGGCCCAAATTCGAAAGTAATTTGTGGTTTTTTCATGTATCGATTTTCGTTCGCTTGCTTTAGTTTCATGCAGTTACTTAACAATTATTTCCCATACGTGTGAAAGAATAGATCGTTTCATGGAGTGAAAAAGTTCCTGGTAGCAGAAAAACTATAACCGATGGATATGTAACGGAACCTGAAAAATCAATTGTTAAAACCAACATTGTGTTTTATTTTATCCCAACATGAACTCAACTCTTCAGACTATTAGAAAGTTTTCGATTTGGAGGATGGCTTCATAATATATTATCCACCAGCGCACATTTTTTGATTATTTTAATTTTACCCGAATAAATATAATTGCACAGCTTTTCTATTAGATTAACCTTTCGCGATTTTATCGGATAGGAGAGGCATGTACGAAGGGTTTGCAGGAAGAAGGGCGTAATAGCCGACAACATGCCGACTCGTCTTCGATCCAATAGTTTGATAGTTCGTTAACTCTCTCAGGTTCACGACGTCATTATCAAGTTGGCTACTGACGTGCCAACCACCTGAATACTCCTCGCATGCCGCAATATCTTGACTTGATCGTCTTTCCTGGCCGAGCAAGTCTTTGAGTAACGTTCGAGCCAATAGCTCAGACTCAGTCATGCTATAAACGACTTTAACATGCGACAATCGACGATCACACTCGCTTCACAGAGAATAGTAATAATCAGTTGTTACCACAGGACTGAGCATTCCATTACGGTTCACCTCGCGTGGTGTCGCCCCTTTGTCCGCATATGGCATGATTCGCTATTGTCGACCGATTCGAAGTCGTCTCGTCCCAGTTAAGATCTGTTTTTCTCCTGAGTTTTCATTGCCATCAAAATAATTTTTTGACAAACAATTTTTTTTTTACTTATTTATTTATTTTATTTTATTATCATTATTATTATTATTTTTTTTTTTTTTTTTTTGCTGCCAAATAGAAGGGATTATTTGCCAAATAGTTTGTAGAAGAGAACGGACTACAAAATATTTCATTGGACCTGGTCCTACCTGAGGGAACACGCAAATCGAATAAATTCCCTCTGTTCACCGCATTTGATCAGATTGTGCATGATCTTGGGCAGAAAAATACCGACAGAGTTTTGTCGTCTGCGCTCAAGACTGGAATGGCTACAGGCACGAAGCGTTCATATTAGGAATACTGAAGGCGAAGATTTTCTGCTATATGTTGTATCGAAAGTCGGTACAATAATATCAAATATACAGTGATGTATAAAATATATTATAATACATATAATATGAACTATTATATATTTGTACCTATTTTTAATTCTGTTCATTAATTTATTTATCTTACTTCGATGTTTACGTAGTAAATGGAAGTATTGTGATCGCCCGGGAGGTCAAATTCAAAACGTCGTTTTCACATTTCTACAACGGTGCTGTACTCGCCAACCGAATTATTATTTTTTCCTCATTGTATGTATATTGGGTTCACGCTCGTCTCATAAACATACAATTATATATTTCGTTTTTCGAAAAATCCAACGATTCCAACGACTCAATTTGAACAAAATTGTAATATCTCATTTTCTGACAATTTAGCTTCAGTCATTTCCCTTGCCTTGAACATCCAGCCAGCACTTTTATGAAACGACGCTCTCTTTCAACGAGAGCTCAGCCGATGGAGTTTCGTTCTCGGTCTTTCTCATTTTTCCCTTCCTATTCTAGCAGTAACTAGAACTTGTCTTAGTTTAGTTAGAAGGAGACGCGCCTAGCATCGCGGCTTTCTATCCCGCATGTCTTTCTCTTGAAGCTTTCTTCCTCGGTAGCTGGAGTTAATGAAAAATAAATGGCGAACGAGGGCTCCACGCCTGTTGGGATGAGCGGGAAAGGGCACGATGAGTAAACAACACTTACATGCTCCCCTTAATAAGGCCTTACAAAAAATATGAGGGCTTTAGAAAATGCTTAAGATCGGAGGAACCTTGTGAATACTGCAGCCTATCCTGATTCAGTCTTCGAATCACCTTCACCCGAGATAACCTCCTCTTCGTGGGCCAACGTCATACCGCCTCATTTCCCTCGGTGAAGACATTTCTAGGTGAAGTGCCAGCTTAAAGTGAAGGCGCGGAACGAATTTCACCCTCGTCGCTCTCTCAATATTTCAACTTTTAGCCGAACGAATTTCGACTGTTGGCTCAATCCTTCCATTAGCGACTGGATGAATAAGGATTCATGTAGATACATCCAACACGGTATATCGGTTGTGGTAGAACAACGCTACTGCTGTTGAATACGTTTTTCATGCGAATTTTCAGTCAAGTTCACGTTAATGTCAAGTTCACGTTAATGTTGAATTTAATTGCGAAATAAACTGCACAAGTGAAGTAAAACAATTAATTCTTGCAACGGCAACAATTTTATCGACAAACGCCTCTTCCGAAAAATAAAAGAAAACGCACTTCAACTTGTCATACTATACTAGTACCGTGTCGAATTCAACTCTGATTTGACAGCAACATTATATGTTCGAGAGTGTTTCAAAGTAAATAAGCATCAAACGCAAACATTCAAGGTGAACAGAAACTTGAATGCATTATTAGACACAGCAATTTCATCTTTCAGACGTGAGTGAAGCATTCTCATCAACAACAGCTCTTACATGGTCTCTTGCTAGAATATATATATTATATGAATTACTTATTGTCCTTTATGCGGGGTTCTTCTACAGCTGACATTTCAAATCAAGAATATTCAGCTAGACGTCGGTATAACTGAAATCATTGATATTTCAAGAAATGCCAAAGTTGCTAATTGGATTCCGATTGTTAATGTAATAAAGAATGAAATACCTGGTAATCAGCGATCAGTCATCAATATTTTATTTGACGAGCATTCCTACGAGTATAGAACGATTTTTTTAGCTCCAGGAAATCTCGAGTAAAAAAAAAAATCCTCGAAATTTGATGTTTTACGTTTCAGAGTACGTAGAATCCGAATTCCAATAAAAATTATGCGAAATTTCTGAAACAACATAAAAAATTTCTGAAATCTACCAAATTCAACAATTCTAAAGTTGAAACTTCAAAAGTATTAAAATCGAAAAAAATTCAAAAAACATTGATAATCGTTCGATTTTGATTGTTTTCACATTGAATTCGAATTCCACGTCTAATTTCCTGTAGGAATCATTAATTAATCAAATTTGAACAGTGCTGTAAGTATTTGCAACGGATTTTCAAAGTTGAAAAACGTAGCAGTAGCGTAGTATTAAACTGGAAAAACTGATAGTTGTCGTAAAATTTCCGCCGTTTTGACGTCATATTCGGATTCAGCGTTAAATTTCCTATTAGAATAGCTTCCAAAACGAAAATTTAATTTTTCACTATTACCGATGCCAGCGGAGCTCGGAATTCCGGCCGGCGAAAAAGTCGATTTACGGATAATAATTTCTCTGGCTCTGTTTAAATTTTTTTCACCAAATTTTTTGCTATGTACGTGTGTAAGGCGTTCAAATGAAGACTCCTGCATAATAAAACAATCGATTCCCATACATTTTGACCATGAAAATCACCGTTGAAGTACAATTTTTGAGCTTTCAAAAACCGATTTTTTTGGACCACTTGCAGATTTTTCCGAGAAATGAAAAAAATCACAAAAATACATCTTGGTAAGACACAACTTTCCTGAAAATTTCAGATTTTTATCTCTATTGGAAGGCGAGTAAAAATTCGTTAAGTGGTCGGTTGAAAAAAATCGCAGGGGTCCCCCTTGGATTTTTCGCAAAAAAATTTTTGAAATAGATTTCGCTCAAATTTAGCACAATGATAGTTGATGATGTGTATATCAATAATATATGGTTCATTCTTTGTTTCTTTCGCACTAAATAGATGAAAATAACGTTTAAAGTTGAAAAAAGTTATTTTTTCGTGTATAGTCGACTAATATTGTTGAATAACGCAGAAACGGTTGAAAAATGGATAGGTACATTACATTGGTAAAATGTGGACAGTTAAATTACCTATCTTTTGATATATTCAAACATTTGAATTGACGACTTTTTGTCTGAGTTATCCCCTGTGCCTCATCCGTCATCGGATCCGTTTCTGCGCACGCTCAAACGTGACGCCCGATAAAGTTGAATGTTTTGCGGTCTGATCTTTAGATTTCGCTCACATTGGAGGATACTTGAAACCTAACCGTAAGACGATGCCTTTCGAATTCCATCACTATTAATCGCCAGTCTTCTCAGTGCAAGAGAATTCTTGACAATGCCTTGTAACAGGAATAACTACGACGGTTTCGAAAGCTCATGGCTGCCTATATTATGTCCTTGATGGCTCTACCTTGATTTTAGACTTGGTGGGAAGTGTTTGACACTGCTCAGGGAACCTACATGCGCAACAGCGCTGTCTTGAAGGTGAGAACGCTCCTTGTCTGGGGTCACTATGATCATAGTCACCAATGTTACGAAAAAATTGAAACTCACCATTGTTATTTGTTATAACCAAAATAAGGCTGTAATTGCAATATTTTTGTAGTCGTCTATCAGAGGTAGGATCTACGAATTAAACGTTTCTTTTGTCGAGCTATCGGGTAATAAATTTCCTTCCTCAGGGTTTGGAAGCTAGTCTACATTGCAATCAAAAGGTCATGTCAAAATTTGTAGTTTTGCGCATTTTTTTGAAATTCCGATTATTGTAGAACAAATTTGAAATAATTAAGAGGAACATCATGAAATGCTAATTTCTACTAAATTTGGATTGCACTCATCCCAAATAAACATGTTGTTATCTCCCAAAAAAAATTTAAATATAATTATAGTCAAAAATTGACAAAAATGACGACCTCATAATTTTTCAATAGCTATAATTTTTTTCTTCGACTGAAAAGTGATGAAGCTGGGTTTTTGTGATTTTTTAAATTTAATTATATTTAAACTTTTTTTTGAGAGACATCAGCTCTTACAAGATCTTAAATTATGTATCGCTTAAGAAGGTAATCTCTAAGGAATAATTTCAATTTATAGCACTATGGTAGGATTAATTTCTATATACGAAGGGACGGATTTTCAAATTACCAGTTGGGAGCCCTACCCAAAAATTTAACGTCAGAAAGCATTTACAGCTAAAAAGAATCACACTATAATTTTTCCCCCGTATAATCGAATGATGAAATATTAAAAAATGTACGCAGTGGTTGATTATCCGACTAAAAGAACTGGTATCAGATGTCAAAGTATAAACATGATTGTTGTACTACCAGTTACGACAGATTTTGTCGAGACAGGCCGGGATGGGAAGCTACTTCACGTACGGTGGTGGCGAACTCGCTTTAGAAACGAAGTGAAGAAAAGTGGAATGAAAAAGATAAAGATCTTGAAAAATGGAACGAGGGAGAGGTCGTCGCAACAGCAGCAGGGAAGCGTGAAAGCGGAAAAAATTTTGTTTGGGTATTAGGGTAATGCAGTTCGCATTCACTTTGGTAGCCACGTTTACGGTAAGCGAATGAGAGGGGGGTTTTGAATCAACGAGGATAGCGACCCCTTTTAGTGTTGTCATGAAGAAGAAGTAAAAGCGCGACGGAGATGGAAAAGTACAGACCCCCATCAAGTTCAGGTTACACACGATAAGATCAGTACACACTAGAAAGAACTCGGCTTGACCCACGTTCAACCACCTATTTTTCTCGTCATCTTGACTCGTCATTAATATTGAAAAATGAAAACACATTTGCCTCGACGACTCGATCACGGAGTCTGTCAATATAATACGCACACGTTTAATCTAATCGAAAATTTCATTATCGAAATCGCTTAGGCTTCTACGAAACGCCACAAGATTATTTTGTTGTAACTACTCTATAATTAGTAGAGGGGTTGTGAGGGGGAGAAAAACCAAGCGACTTATTCTCCAGATTTTTAATGGCTGGCCGAGCACTTTCGCCCATTCGGGCATCTTCAGGGCGACCTATGTACATATCAGTGTTGTAACTACTCTATAATTCGACATTGGGTTGAGGTAGAGACATTGATTGCGACGTTATCTCATATTTTGTTTTTATATTTCTTCTAGCGCTTTCGCCGCTCTGGGCCTCTTCAGGAAACATCTGTCAATTAATAGCTACTATCGATATTTTTTATAAACTGAGACAGCACACTATGATCACATGATCACACGCGGGTAGCAGGATTCTGTCGAGAGGCGTGGGCGTATAGAAGGGCGCTAATAGAAGAATTTAATTATTAGGAAAGGGGCTGGACAGGTTTGCGGTCAATAATTCAGTTTAGTAACTGTGGTTTATATTATTGTGGAGCTGTGATGTGTAGGCTATTTTGATTTATTTTTGTATAAGCTCAAATTTTTTACTTTATTATTTCCATAATTGTTTGATTTTGTTTTGGAGGATGTACATCGCCTATGTGTGATCACCACAAGCCAACTAGGCAGACGGCTAGTTGCCATTGCCTTTTGGGTTTTCTAATTGAAGTTGTATTATTTTCATTTATTTTAAATAAACCTGTTTCATTCATTCATTCATTCATGATCACATTCGCCGATAGGAGTCAATAAGTAATGTGTTGAAAAAACAAAATATGAGATAACGTCGCAATCAATCTCTCTACCTCAACCCCATGTCGAATCTGATGGATACGCGACAAACCGCAACGTACTCTATAATTGATCTCAATTGAAACTGCGCCCAAATCGATAGTATTACTCCGTGGCAATACGATCCGATTATTCTAAACTTGATAGAGATATTAGAATCGTATAACGATCGTTACAACGATCAACATTTTCTCTGACACTATTGATTGATTCGAATTCATGTAGAAAAATACGCTGGTAAAATTGAAACAAAGTATAAATTAGCATCTACCGCGTGTAAACTTTCAGAGGAAGAGCTCGTCCACCCATTTGGCTATCCATTTTCGAGCGCATTCGTTCCTCTGAGCATTATGCTTTTTTTTATGACGCCGAAGGCTCTGCAGCCGTGAAGAATAAAGATAAAACATCGAAATCTATTGGATGCTGCTGTTGTATAAAATGTATAGCATAGAGCTATTAGCCCGTTGCGGTGGGATTTCCGAACACCACGAATAAAATGTGGAATGCTATCATCAATAGTACCCATAAATTTCGGGGTTTTTTATTGTTCTTTATCTGTACTAGTTTGTTATTAGTTGCTCGGGAAATAATTATCGGTATGGTAGAAAGAGGATTCTGTTGGTCGTGCCAATAAGTACTATGGGAAAATTTTCATGGAGAGATCAATTCTGGAGTGACCACGAAAAACAACCACTCACGAAGAAATTTAATTTTCTCGCAAATATCTCCGCAAATTTCTCAAATTAGCTATTACACGCCTTGATACTCATTGCATAATAAACCAAAATAACGCTCAGTTCCCGCAGAAAATTGCACATATAAATTTGACGTATGTTTAAAATCCTGAGAAAGATATTTTTAGCAATAAAAAAAACACGATAAAGAACAGAAACAAACGATCGGTTGTATTTCATCCGCTCGGGGTGTCGATCATCGCGAATCGAAGTTTGATGGCAACGTTTCAGCAATTCTTCTCGTTCTGCCATTGATTTTTGATGCGAGTCAAGATGCGTATCACATTCCCAACGCGTGATAAATTATTTATTTTCGGAATCGATATGTGATAATGCAGAAGGCGCAGTTGCAGCGTTACCACCGTTCATTAACAATTGAGTCAATATTTCGGTTGAAAGGGCAACGGAGGTGGCGTCAGCCCCGTCTCTTGCGCAGGGATTCATGAATATGAGATTCGTTACTGCAGGAGCAATGGCAGCAGCAACTCTGTGCGAGAGGCCGTCACTGCTCCAGACGAGGGGCTGCAGATATAAGAGATGGCTCGTCCGCCGTCTGACGCCACTGCCTGGTTACCCCACTACTTTCCATTGTATCTTCGGCTTACTTATCCTCTCTCGATCGAATCCATTTTTATATAGGGCCGTCATTTTTTTTTTTTTCAAATTAGCCCTAAGTCTTGCCTATCTTTTATCCTATTAGCCTATCATTAACGTCTTGGAAGTCATTCGCATTCTTAAAAACATCATCACGCTTCGACTTCATAAAGTGCCGACGAACTTTCTTCGTTGCTCGCTTCTTCGCCGTTCTGGAAGCGCACACTTTGCCGGCTTGTATCGAGCTTGACTTGGCAGCATGCCAACAATGCAATATCAAGGCGCAGTAAACTGGCTTTATCGTCGTTCTGTCACGATATATCGTACAGCGATTTGACAAATAACCAGATAGATAACGTATCCGCAATATTCGCGCTTGATATAATAACACTGGCATTGTTATCTCGAAAATCGAGGAAATGAATTACGAAGAAGTCGTCCGCTTGTTTTCGTACGTTCGAATTATTTTCGTTAAATTGATAGGTATCTACAAATTCCCCAAGACTTTTTCACTTGTTCATTTTCCCTCAATATTGATAATTAAACTTACTGGCAAAAATAGTATTGATAATTGGCCGAAAATAACCTCAAATTTAGCTTTTTATCCCCGACTACAAAATAAAACGCTGCAAATGATAGTACAGTCGTTTATTGTTCCTTCGCTTCAATATTGATTTATGAAGACTATCCATTTCCAAAAAAACAGCTTGGTTATTATCGGGGAAAATTCCGTAGCAACAATTGTAATTTTAATCATTTTTATTTTTCTTAATTTCCTAAAAAGCTAAATTTTTTCCCTAACGGTACAGCTGGAGTGTTGACGATCATTCCAATGAGTATAGAACTATTTTTATAGCTCCAAGTTTTTATCCTCATGTCAAATTTCTGAAAATCTCTCAAAATATCTCTCAATCTCAATATATCTCTCTAAAAGCTGCGATAACTCGAGAACCAATGGCTATCGACTCCGCAATGGTCTCATTCGATTCAGCGTCCAAAGATCCATATAATTTGATACCAAATAAACATTTTTCTGAAAACCCCTGGAAAATATGAATTTTTTCGCCCCCTCAAAACCTCCCAAAAATACCCTTAAAAATGAGCTAGCAATGTGGTTCAAGAATTGGGCCGTCGTAGGACCGAGATTGATTTTTGGTGAAAATGTCAAGAATTTAGCTATTATAGTTTGGCTCGAAAACTGCTAACGGCGTACGGCGGACAGACAGATTTTTCTAGTTGGATATTCGAATTCTACATGCCTTGAAGCGTAAAACTTCAAATTGTCAGGAGGGGTTAGAAATTTTTTTTCTTGGGCGATTACAATAGTTTATTATGAATAATAAACCAAAATCAATCTTAAGAGATGATTAAGAGGTGAAATGAGTGGAGTGATAAAATTCTAACATAAAATGATAGCTATCAATCAGAAGAACTCCATTTTTAATGCTCCAACGAGAACTGCTGATCTGAACGGATTCCTCGAACCGCTGGAGAGCATTTTCTTCCAAACGGATTAATCGTCCGCTACAGAAACGTACTAGTCGGAAAAGCTATTATTAGAACAGAGAAAGGCAAGACCGAGTCAGTTAGGTAAACATCGATTCACTTGTAGTAGCAACGGTAGATTTGGTATGTAGTTGTGAGCAGTTATCAACGTGAAATCCCACGAATGGAATTCCAAAGCGGTTTACAGATAGCGAGAAAGTAATGAAATAATTTACCGGTTAATTAAAGGTATCATAGCTCCACAAAGAGGAAACAATGGGACGGGCGGAGGCAAGCCATTTTCGAGATAGTGCCGTTCAGAGGCCGCAGAACCCTCCCACATTTTGACCTATCAACTGTATCAATGTAGAAGGTACAACGGCGGTCTTCGGCCGGTTGTTCAACGGACAGGTGAGCTACGACGAAGTGTTAGCTCTTGGCCTGTAAGATTTACAGACGGAAGAAAGAGGGAATTTCACTTACCTCTCTCGTAAGGGCTGATATTTACTCAAATTACAGCAGCGGTGGCCTAATCATTGTGGTATAGGTGGGCCACACGCAATGTCTCTCTTATCTCCGCGAACGCTGGCTACATAAATTACCGACAAACAACACATAAATCAGGGGCCCAAGTGCTGTGGGATAAAGAGGTCCTTCTCCTCTCTCTGCAGTCCACCTCGTCCACCATTTCATCAACGACACCACAACTGCTACCAACGTCCAACCTCGCCCGGAAACGCCTCACCTCTCACGCGTCTCAATTCGTCTTATTTCCGTGATAATTAAACCGTCGTCACTCCCTCGTGATGTTGAAACCTGTACAAGTTGATCGGCCTGTTTGAGTACGCCGCCAACCGAAATGACACATTCAAGTGAATGATGGATACCTCGGTGTAGCGGTACATTGCTATTTTGGGTTTCGGTTCCCGTTGCGGATCGTCAATAGTGTTCCATTTGCGTAATACATTTCCCTAATGAAGATCAAACGTTTCAGACCTATGAATGAAAACTTTATTGAAACGTGTGCACTTGTTGAATTGCATTGATGATCTATACCGGGTGGACCATCATAAATAAATCACTCTGTCTTCGGCGTCCTCTTATTTCACGTGTTTACGAACAACTTGTCGATAAACATTTCTCATTTTGGTTTATTATTCAATAATCAACCATTTTATCAGATTCGACATGGGTTTGAGGTAGAGACATTGAATGCGACGTTATCTCATATTATTTGTTTTTATATCTCTTCTAGCGCTTTCGCCGCTCTGGGCCTCTTCAGGAAACATCTTCTATTTAAAAGTTTTAAAAAATAAGGCCCAGTACTAGCTCCACAAGGTGTGTTCTAGCGGTTCGAGGTGTAGTTCTTCAAGCGGAAGTGTTCTAAAAATATTCCTAATTCATGACAATCCCAACCTTGTGGAGCTATTACTGGGCCTTATTTTTTTTTAACTTTTATATAGAAGATGTTTCCTGAAGAGGCCCAGAGCGGCGAAAGCGCTAGAAGAGATATAAAAACAAAATATGAGATAACGTTGCATTCAATGTCTCTACCTCAACCCCATGTCGAATCTGATAGATACGCGACAAACCACAACGAACCATTTTATCAGCCCAAGAAAAAATGCCGATCCCCTAAACTTGTTATGCTGTTAAAAATGTTATGCTATTCAAAGCCGTAGTAAAAAAATTTTTTTCTTCACCCTTCAAATAGAAGTCACATATTTTTATTACAAATTCGGATTCCAATCAAATACAAATGTGATCACTTCAACCGCATTGTCTTTTTGCGCAACTGATACTTAGCTCAATCAAAGGTGCAGAATTTGAGCAAGATTCGCCATGTTGATTATTTTAGGAAGATTATTAAAATTAGTTGTCAAACATTATGCTGTTTCAAGAGTGTTCCCTCCCAGAAATAGAGATTTTTGTTCGCAGCTGTCTCCGTTGAAGACAATTTTTTCGGTTTGCATTGATTTTCTTATTTTTATTTATTTTTTTATGTGTTCGAATTTCTCCTATGGCACTGAGCTCGCCAACCGAATTATTATTATGTTTTCCCTCATTTTATAATGGGTCGTCTTATGAATAAATACATTATTTATTTCAGGGGTATAATAAGTCCTTCTTGAACTAACGGTTTTGTTGAAGGTAAGTTATGTACAATGTTAGTGCAATATTTATATTTAATTACTTTCGATTGTTCGGCTTGAGTTGCTCTAGCTGAGAAGTTCTAAAAACTCTCAAGGCGTTTAAGCATCCCCGTTCCATATATTATCATGCAAATTTTTTTTTTCTGTTACTATCAAGTTCAACTTTAGATTAATGTGAAATAATATAATTATGCCACAACTGGCCTGAAACATGTACTTTGTCAATTGAGCTATTGCTCGTATAATAAATAATAAATAAATAAATAAATAAATAAAATAATAAATAAAAAAAATTAAAATATAAATAAATAAATGCTCGCGCCCTCAAATATGGCGGCGAAAGCGCTTGATGGTAAAGAATAAATAAAACACCAGAGAGGGCTTGCAGTTATATTCCCAACTTCAACGTCAAAATGTTTTTTATATGAATAGTAAGTTATGTTTTTGTGCGACTTAAGAGAACATCGCGGTACTTGAAGTCGCAGAGATAAAATGAAAAAAGAGTCAAGGGCCCGTGACGAGATTGGGATGTCAAAGTGGAGATACATAAGGCGCTGGGTTATAGGGCACAGTGACTAATTTCAAGGGTGAACAAATCGGAGAAGTCCAACATTAAGCTACAATCCTTCGCTTCTCTGACCTTCTGAAATAAAAGTTCTCTCCTCAACCAATCAGAGTCATTCAGTTCTTCGACTCTTCGTCCCCATACCTTGTCTTAACCGGCCCTGTCTTTGCGAATCTCAATAGGCCAATCTTCTTTCCATGATTGTTCTCCAAGTTCTGAGACTTTTGAGTCGAACTTTAATTAATTTCGCCTTCGCAGGGTTCCTCGTGCACTTTGCTCTATCCGAGTGCACCAATCCGTAGCTTCGTAATATTGGATATTGTTTAGTCTAGATTAATTATCGAGAGTGCTCAGTAGTCAAAGAGCGTTTCGAAAATTGGAACGATCGATCACAATTTTCTGGGACTGAAGCCAATCTCAGACTGTGGTAGTATCTTTTTACAATGTGAACGGTTTTATCGACAGCTCATCTGCACAAACCTGAACGTGCAACAACTAAAATTGTCTGAAATGCCAAACAATTTACGATCTCAATTTTAATGGGTTTTAGGGTTCCTGATCTGTATCCTGACAATATTTTCTGATGGGGTTGATATTTTCTGGATTCCAAAGGCTTTGAAACGTAAAAATCGAACTTTGAGGGGTTTAGAAATATTGTTTTTGTACCTTTGCAGAGTTATATTACTTAAAAAAAATGACTAAACCAAAAATTCTTTGGGGTGAAAATTGTATGGTTCATAGTTCTCTCAATCTCAGAATAGCGCTAACGGCCGACGGAGTATTTCGCAACTGAAAACTCGTGCGTAAAATGATCTTCTTCCCTCATCCTTCAACTGCGATTATCCTCACTTAATCGCGCGCAATCTAACCACCTAAGCGCCGTCCGCCAATTGGTTCTGTCAGTTCTGTTGTTCGTATTCGTGAATGGAAGAAAGCTGAACCTCGGTTCCAAAGAAAGAAAGGAGTGTCGAATTGTCTCCATTATTCACGCAGCGGCAGCCGCACAGGGAACAGCACACAACCAGCACCAACACCGTAACAAGGATCGCGGCATATCACTGCCGCGCATCCAGAAACTAACAATACAATGCTATGAATTTGCGTGCCATTCCTGGGGCGGCGTATTACTCTCGGAGGCTTCTCGTCCCTTCGCTTCCTCAGCCGGCGTTCCCTCTCGACATTTGCCTTCACATAAATCAAGTTGCATCAGAATCAATTTGCGAAACAATAGCTCAGGCTGCCTATATCACGTTGAAGGATGGCACTGTAGCGCTAGGTAGAGACCCCAGGATTTAACTAATATCAAACTCGAGCGCACCTATCTTTCGCCATCGTGCGTTCGCTATTGAGGAATATTCTAAACTGACGGGACCGATTAGGATACTTGTTCACGATGTCAATTACCCAAAACTACCGTAAATATTGTACAAAGACTCAGCGAATGATTGTACCCGTTTTTGGTTTATTATTCAATAATAAACCATTGTTATCGCCCAAAAAAAAAAAAAAATTTCTAACCCCCTTCAAAATTTGATGTTTTACGTTTCAAGGCATGTAGAATCCGAATAGCCAATAAAAAAAATTCTGTCCGTCCGCCGTACGCCGTTAGCAGTTTTCCGGCCAAACTGTAACAGCTAAAAATTTGAAATTTTCTCCAAAAATCAATCTCGGTCCTACGACGTCCCAATTCTTGAACCAACTTGCTAGCTCAATTTTAAGGGTATTTTTGAGGGGTTTTGAGGGGGAGAAAATTCATATTTTCCAAGGTTTTTCAGAAAAATGTGTACGTGGTATGAAATCATATAGATTTTTGGACGCTGAATCGAATGAGACCATCGCCGGGTCGATAGCTTTATTGGTTCTCGAGTAATCGCAGCTTTTGTGCTGAACTTGGGAGATTTTTAGAAATTTGACATGAGGGTATAATTCGAGAGTTCTTGGAGCTATAAAAATCGTTCTATACTCATTGGAATGGTCGTCAAACACTCCAGCTGTATCGTTAGGCAATAAGTTTAGCTTTTAATTAGGAAATTAAGAAAAATAAAAATGATTAAAATTACAATAGTTGCTACGGAGTTTTCTCCTATAGTTACCATCTGTTTTTCGGTGGGAACGTTCACAAATGTTCGAAATAATTACTATAACAAATGGATAATCTTCTTAAATCAATATTTAAGCGAAATAATAATAAACCACTGTACAATCATTTGCAGCGTTTTATTATTTTCAAGAGCCATTGATTTCGTTACCGTTCCGGCATTTTCACAACTATCTGTTTAATCGAAAGCCAAGTAGTAATAAATGCACAAGTGTTACAATCTCTATTCAAAAATGCTAGTTTAAACGTATCGTTCCCGCCCAACAAATTTTCTTACCTATGATACAACGTATCCTGTAAACGTTGATTTTTTCCAGTTTTTGAAATACATAAATGTAGGTACCTATATTTTTATGTAGGTACCTATATTTTTTTAACCGGCGAATTGGAGACGCATTTTCTCCCATCTATATAATAGGAGAGTGTTCATCGAGTTCTCAAACGTGTCAAAATCTATAACTATCGCTTTATTGATGCGAAGGTTTCAAAACGAACTTGAAAATCGCAAAAAAGTGACAACAGATAAGCGTTAAAGATCGACCACAGAATGATGCCATTCGATTTAGACTTCAATATACTGCTGAAATTATACCCTCACATGACCATCTTCATCAAATTCAAAATAGTTAGCCCATTTTTCACCTAATATCTCCCACGGGCTCGTCTGTTTGACGAACAATATGTACCTGAGGCCACCAATAAATCCAAAGGAGTAATCGTGCAAAAATCTTGAACTTTTCAAGTCGCCAATTTTTTACTACTTATCTCGAACCAATTAGTACTATTTTGGAGTAGGGTTGTAACATTGTTAGCTATACTTTTCATTGGGCGTTCCACTATTTATTCAAATGGCACGAAATAAATATAATAATTAATTGTTAAATTAAAAGGATAATGAACTTTCAAAGCCAAACTTACCACTTCGCGATTTGCTCTGCCACATTATAATTAATCTCTATGAAGAAGACGTACCTGAAAAAAAGCAAAACCGTAAATAGTTACTAAGGATCGGTAATAGATAATTACTACGGAAACACTGAAGTAAAATGCTTGCTATAGTAGAATCCAATAAGATTCAAGATTCAGATACTGAGGAATCGTTTGTTACGACGTTAGGCGCTAAATCAATACTGCGCTTCAACAAAACGTAGACAAACTTCAACTAGGAATATTTTCATTTTTGTTGATCATGGATAATCGCTATTTTGATATTACGGCCACTTAAAAATAGGCAAAGAACATGAGCTATATTGGATTTTTATTTGCCTATTTTTCTAACTAACTAATATACGAGAAATAATTTTTGGAACGGTTGCCCATCATTTTTTAATTTCGTAATTGAAAGCCAATGAAAATAGTTACGTGTAATAAATACGGCGGTCGTCACGGTTGACTCAGAATTATTAGCAATGATTCCTCGCCAACTTGAGTTTCAAAGAGTAAATAAAATATTTGCTCGGGCCTAGATCAAGGAGTCGGTTAGATATTCAAGTGGGTCGTTCTTTCCGATAGGTAGTCAATTATCAATATCACGTAATTATGAAAAAATTCTCCTCTGGAAGAGGAATGAAAATAATCGCGATTTTTTACAGTTTGTTCAGATATTGGATTTTTGTATGACGATGCCAAACTGGCTTAAAGTGAAAAGATGAAATATAATTGCGCAATTTTGCAAAGTTAGTCGCGCAGTTAACAGGGAAGCAAACAAAAATACGAACTGAGACTATTGTATTTCCAACTGGCGAGCGAGAGACCATTTGCAATATCGGAAACAACTCGCATTCCTGCGGCCGTCCACGAAAACCGCAACAGAAAACCATTTACCTGCTGCATTATTTTATTCATTTTTCAGCTGTCGAAAATTGGCTCCACGTATGAATTTTTCCACTCGAAGAGGACGCATAAGTATTATTTCTATGCGACTTTAGTGCTATGGTGAGTTAACTTAGTGTAACTTGGCGCTTTAGTGCTTCAGTGTTTTTCTTTTTTGTTTTATTTTTGGGTCATTCCCTCCGTCCTGCAGAGGCTAAAACTTGAGCTATTTCGTCGTATTTTATGGATAGCATCACATATTTCCAATGTAAAATGTTACCAACGCGAATTTTCATTTGATTAAAAAACTTTCTCGATGGAAAGAATTTTATTTTAAGAAGTAGCTATCCAAATTGTTTCAACACTTTTGATGAATATGGATGAATGATAGAATCCGGTCTTTAAATGGTGACAGACGAGTTGAGCAAGGGCCGAGAAACTCAGAGATAGAAACTTGAGGGCGCGGGAACGTTGTAAAAGAGGAATCGTTCTGTATATTGATGGTTTGACGGAATGGCGGAATGGGCGAATTATCTCACCAGGAAACGCCACTCAACGAACATCATTCATCTTCCCTTTCAACTAAAATCCACCATTTAAAACTTGCTCACACGCTTTTCCAATTTTAGAAGAACTCCGCCGAAGTGGTATTTGCATAACGCCTGATGAAAGCAACTGCTTCGCAATTTTCTCCGACGAAAATGAGCACAATAATAAACTTTACATTTTTACTTTACTGTCTATCTCACATATTTACATTTATAAGCGAACATAGTAAGTAAGATGTAATTTGGAGTTTGGTGGAGTTGCTTTTGTTAGATCTAAGGCTCCGAACGACTCCCCCACTTGTATATAACTTGTATATACCTATATAGAATATATTTCAATTTTATTTAATTTTTGTGAGCAAATTTCAGAACAGCAGCAATTTTGAGGAATAGTTCTCCCACTGTATGTGAATGAATGAATAATTTGTCTGAACAATTTAGGGAATTACTGCCATCTCTTCCAACTGCACAGAAGATCAAAAAATAAATTAAATTACATTTTTTGTTGTCAGCCCACAACATAAAAACGCTGCAAATGATTGTACAGCGGATGCATAATTTCGGTTCGATTTCGCCGCTCGATTCTTCGGATTATAGCTCAAATTTCTATAAAGTTTACTAAAAAAACCGCGATAGAAATAAAAGTTTCCACGAGAAAAAAAAATTTGTATCGATTGTACGCGCATTGAGTGCTATTTCGTCAGTTTTGAATTCTTATTAGAAATTGAGTACAAAACGCTCCATTGCATGCCAATTTTTGAGCTCCATATTCGTCAAACGTATTGAAGTAAATCAATAGTATAGTCGATGTATGAATGCAATAATTCAGACCTTTATAATCGTACGAATACGGATTTTTTTTGGAAACTATTCAATATTTAGAAATATTGAAGATTTGTATTAGATTCGTGCAGGTATTTTGTCAGGACCGAAAATGAAGTCCACACGCAAAGGTCAACCCTTCTAGAATCTTATTAATCAAGTAGGGGGTTATTTTCAGCGGCGTTTTTAAACATATAATTAGTCGGCTATAACATAACTCGGCTCTAACATAAGTAATGATGCTACCTGGAAAGTCCTACGTTGGGATTCATTTTAAAAGGCTCCTATTCGGAGGTGAGAGTTGGGACGAAGGAGCAAAATGTACGGGAAGAGTTACGTATTTTTTACAAAAAAAAAAAAAAAAATAAATAAATAAAAAATTAATTTAAAAAAAATAATTAAAAATATAGTTAGGTACCTAATAAAAAAAATAATTAAAAAAAAATAATAATAATAAATAAATAAATAAAATAAAACTTCAGTTTGTTATCTATATTTATTGTTCAAACATGCCAATTGTCGGCATAGTATCGTATTGTAACTCTCAACGTTGCTATATTTCATCTTGATGACGAACATCCCGACAACTAGGGAGTATATTAATCACATGGCCCACCGACCTAATTTATATTGACGAGCTCATCGGATGACGACGATTGACTGATTGGAACGCTAACTACAATGGATTACCAAACGGGTATTATGGTTACTAATAGTTCATACAGTATGGGATGTAGGTATGAAAGGTAGGCAACCGCTGTCAGGGATAATGTGAGAACAGGGACGTGAGGTGACTGCTCAGCGCTGTTTCGCGCCGTGGTCTCACAGCTGGTCGATATTAGCTGACAGAGCAATTCCACAACATTGACGACACAGGAGTGTTACGGCAGAGAGAAAGGACCTCACAATAAGGCGAGGTGAGCAACAATTTCCAACGTAATACCTCAATCAGGTAGCTTCATCATCGGGCAGTCACAGTGCGGTTTTCGGAGAACGAACAAGTCGAAATCTCGCAGCCTACATTATTACAAGGCGCATTAACAATTCAGTTAGGGGCCTACCTCCGACTGCTTTATTACGCCGCTATTACAAATTAACGGCCGCTGAATTCCATATCATTCCGAGCACCAGCCGGTAATCGTATTGTCGCGCCCTTGTTAAATACTCGCAGACTCGTAAATAGGGCGAACGCAAACTGTTGGTATAGTTGCTCGAAGAACTTAAATAATTGAGAATCGGTTATTTGTTTAGGTCGAGCCAAAACCAGGGACAGGTGGGTTCTTTTGAAATTGTATATCAAACTGCTTAACTACATCTACTCCGCGAGTATTCTAACTGGTCGGCTGAAAGCTTAACCGCGGTAAAACGCATTCAACCTACGTACAAGGCGTCCCACGAAAGCGCTTCCACTAAACTAACGAAGGTCGGCAAGGTAGGCGAAAGGAGATGAGTCTTAAATGAGAAGTGCAGGCGGCAAATTGTTCGGTATGAACAGGTCAAGCGGGCAGCATCTGAGAGGGTTCATCCGTAATTTACGTCGAAACGAGGTCCCGAGGCCCAACCACCAATCTTTGGTGAGCAACCTCCCCATTTTCAGTAATCCTGTTCTCTGATACCCTACGGTTCGCCTATAGTAACGACTCTTCGTGCTGTTTACCATTTTAATTAACAATGCAATTAGCCATTTCAACACCCGCTACTCGACAATAATCGGAGGACGGTTTAATTTACTTGAACATCGCAAAACATAACTATAGAGTCGGTTGTCGTCGCATTTATTGAAGTAGAGGGCTTGTGAGGGGGAGAAAAACCAGGCGACTTATTCTCCAGATCTTTAATTGTACTGGGCTGTGGTAACCTATGGTTCCACGTCGCCCTGAGGATGCCCCAAGGGGCGAAAGTACTCGGCCAGAATATAAAAAAAACGCTGCAAATGATTGTACAGTGGTTTATTATTCCTTCGCTTCAAATAAAATTTCAGAAGACTATCCATTTCAGATAGTCATTATTCAGAACATGTGTGAACATTTCAACCAAAAAACAGATTGGTAACTATCGGGAAAAACACCGTAGCAACTATTGTAATTTTATTGCCTAATTTTTTTGCCTTACCCTACAGCTGGAGAGAGTGTTTGACGACCATTCAAATGAGTATAGAACGATTTTTATAGCTCCAAGAACTCTCGAATTATACCCACATGTCAAATTTCTAAAAATCTCCCAAGTTCAGCACAAAAGCTGCGATTCCTCGAGAACCAATAGAGCTATCGACCCCACGATGGTCTCATTCGATTCAGCGTCCAAAAATCTATATAATTTGATACCACGTACACATTTTTCTGAAAAATCTTGGAAAATATGAATTTTCTCCCCCTCAAAACCCCCCAAAAATACCCTTAGAATTGAGCAAGCAAGTTGGTTCAAGAATTGGGCCGTCGTAGGGCCGAGATTGATTTTTGGTGAAAATTTCAAGAATTAAGCTATTATGGTTTGGCCGGAAAAGTGTTGACGGCGTACGGCGTACGGCGGACAGACAGAATTTTTTTTATTGTATATTCGGATTCTACATGCCTTGAAACGTAAAACATCAAATTTTGAGGGGGGTTATACAAATTTTTTTTTGGGCGATTACAATGGTTTATTATTGAATAATAAACCAAAATCGGAGAATATGTCACCTAGTTCTTCTCCCCCTCACCAACCAGTACAATGAGAGATGCGACGACTCAACCAAGCAGATCTTTAATGGCTGTGGACCTCATGGTTCCACGTCGCCCTGAAGATGCCCGAATGGGCGAAAGTGCTCGGCCAGCCATTAAAGATCTGGAGAATAAGTCGCCTGGTTTTTCTCCCCCTCACAACCCCTCTACTATAATAATAGTTCTCATTACCGTTTGGCGGCTCTCGAGAGCTTCAAGGACAGCTGGTTTCTCGACTACACTGACCGCCTATTTTCAAATGGGTGAGATGGTCATATAGTAACAAAACATTAAAGCAGTCACGAGCGCAAAAGCTTTGTTTTCATCCATTTATCCATCCATCATTTCAGTTCAATGTAAATAAATCGAAAAATAAGCATTTGACTACTAGAGACTGTTTTTGACCTTATCGACTATATTTTGAAAGAGAGATAAAATATCTGAAGGTTTTGAAATTGCGAAATTCGATGTAGAAAACATTGCAACACGTTTTGGACCGAATAAAGAAAGGAATCTGCAGGGTGATCTGCAGTTTCGCTCTTTGCTGTCGTACTAGAGTAGCCAATGCGGCTGGAAAAAAATTCAATTGAATTTCTGATTCAATCACTGGTGATAGTATGATTCTTCGATGCGAACATTAGTTGTTTCATCTGGGGAAATACCGGGGTTGCCATCTCTAGTCACGATCTTTGCGAATTCGACGGTTATGTTAGTTTGGGATAGCGTCGGAGTGGTTATACAAAAAGATCCTCGTGTTCCTGGGTGTTTGTTTGAGGCAATCTTTGAAGGAAATGCCACCCCGTGAAGTGGAAGCGGCTGTACGTGATCGGACTGACGTGACGGTTCAGGTCGCCATCAGACTAAAACACTACTCCACTACGGCTTTAGCATACTCCCTGGTAAACTGGTGCCTCGGACGTTGACATCGTGCAAAATGTAAGGCTACTTTTAAACTTGAGCCTTTGAGTGTTGGGAACATAGATCGTCTCCTTTGAGAGAACAATCCTTGTATCAAATTAGTATAATAATTTCATCTCATATATATTTTCTTCTTAAATTACAAATAACTTAAGATGTTGGAGATGTCCTCACAATAAGTTTTCGATTGCCTTTCAAAATTCATTTCGCCGAATTCACCCACAATTATTTGAAAAGTGAATTTTCGTTTGGCGATTACAATACCTACTGTATCGTTGAGTAATATAACAAAATTGACACACTGATAAGTCAACTCAACGAATAGATCTACATCTTCATGCAACTGATTTTTTTGACGACAGACGATTGTTCAGAAAGTCTTGCTAAGTATAATACAGGGAAGTTTTAGGGGCCACCCGTGGTGTAGTGTTATGGAGCGTTAGCTCTCGACACGGTGGTGCCGGGTTCGAATCTGGCTGAGGTCAAAAACTCATGTTTGGCCCGACCCTTCGTCCTCAACATTCAGGGGGGTAAGGCTACTTCAGCCACGAGCGAAATCGTCAGAATTAATATGTGCAGCAGGATCGATTGATAATCTTCTGATTCCCCTATGGGAAAATCCAAGGTGCAACTCCTTGTTTACTTTACTACTTTCACTACTTTACTACACTACTTTTACTACTTCACTACAGGGAAGTTTTTACCAAGCTCATCTCCGTTTCGAATTTGACTTTTCAGACGATCGCAATACTTCCATTTACTACGTAAAAATGGAAGTAATTATGCGACACGTTCATTCTCTGCGATAAATGTATATAGCAGCCGTTAACTTCTTGCTGATATAATTAGATATGGCTTATGCAAATATTAATGGAGGCTACCTTACTTTAGCTATCTTCGAGTCAAAAAGGAGAGACCAAAAGTGTTGATACACAGCTATCCGGTTGAATAAAAGACCGATTTTCCAATTCGACAGTTCCATTATATATTATGTCCTCCTTTTACAGGAGCTCTGAGGGAATTTTCAAACAAATGGAGGCCGAAGAAGTTTGACTGTCGGTCCGAATCCAGATGATGCACTGAAGAAATCGCCAACCAAGAGGACTCAAAAGGCTGAAGATGGAGCTCAACTTTAACGGAGGGGGTATTTTCAAGGCGAGAGGTTTATAACGTCGAAACAAATAAACTCTCCGAGTTATTCACTGAAGTATTCCAATCAAAGAAAACTCATTCAGCTAGTGCGAGTAAAGGAGACAGAGACGGGGAAGTTATAGAGCAGAAGTACAAGAGGTTAGGCAAACGTGTAGCGGAGAAGTTGAGATCTTTTCCTACTGAAATAGGGACAAGCACTTGGTGAGGGTCAATACGCTTCTACCCTCACTGTTATTATCCGATTTGGTCGGTTGAGTTTAGGGCTCACGGATGTTCAGTTTGAACGCCTTTCCACAGAACCCTTCATCCAAGGGTCAAAGCCATGAGGTTTTCTTGGGCCGGGGTACAAGGATAAAACAGCGATCGTGTGGTTAATGGTGGACAGTCGTCATGTATCGTAAGAGATTACATCGATTTGAATTTCGCTCGTGGCAAGTAACAATTTAACTATTCGGCAAGATATTAATTTTCTGAAGGAAAGAATTCCAAATCATATTAAACAACTTGTAATAGGAATATACCTACTCGTAGTTGAAATTTTTTCGAATTGATTTAATTGTAGTTCACATGATCTTCAGAGGCAATATATTCGACTGGGAAATGAAGAAACCTTCCTCTTTGCAGTTTATATTATTCCCGCCCAGCAGAATCTGAATTTTCACGGGAAAAACTATAAATAACTAAATTCTTAGTCGCCGAATGAATAATAACAAAAAGGAACTCGTAACAAGGTTTGCTGAATCATCTCGTGCTGACAGTTAAATGAATAATAGGCCACAGTAAAACCGGTAGCAATATTTTTACTGTTATCAATCATTATGTGATGCTTATGAAACAGTTATGGCACTTTTCGTAATACTGCACTTTATTTTGGACTCCTTATAGTAATGCCAATGTTCACTATTTTCATAAATTTTTTTACTTACAATTTCAATTTTCAGAAAACCCTCGGGGAAATCTTCCCCAAGTTGTTTAGTATCTTTTGAAATTAGTTTCATGGCTTTTGGTTGAAAATTGGTACACTTATAAGAGCGTATATAAGCGAGTGTGAAAATCACCTTCACTTTTGAGTTTTGAGAAAAAAAAATAATAATAACTTCAGATGGAAATAAGAAAGCGCTTTAGAAAAAGTGGAAGGATATTCAATCCAGCGAGTGGTCAATTTATATTCTCGAATGATTTTAGACGCAAGTTACATGGAAAATTGTTATTCAACAAAGGAAATAGTTTTAATTTTTTTGTGTGGACACGATCTTCCTTCATCAAGACCTATGTCTTTGACAAACATCTTAGAGGTTTAAGAAAAATATACATACGCAGCTGCAGTAGATTTTGACTACCCTTAAAGGAGTCATCCCGAAAAAAAACGAGCTCCAATTGATTTCCTTAATATATTTTTTTTTTTTTTTTTTTGCTAATCTATGACTAATAATAAAAGACTCAAACAAAATAAATAAATGTCCATTATTCGCTGACTTTGAAACGACATTATTTCGTATTGATTGCAATCGTAGCTGTTTATTTTAAATATGCGGTCTATTGATGAAATGTGTTATTATCAGTGCATTAATCAATACATAAATCCTAATCTTCATCTGAATTTTATCGAGCGATACGTTTTTCGTTTCCGTCAAAGGCTCGAGAAAAAAACGAGTGATCTGATTTGGCAAAAAAATCCAAACGATATCGAGATGTCGCGGGATGTCAAAGAAGCAGCAGATCTGGAGCAAAAGACGATGACAAATATATTCTTCTTTCCTTTTGCAAAGAGTCGGAAAAAATAAATCGTTCAGCCCGAGAGGCATCCAGATTTTGGCAGAGGGATCTGTTCGGGATTAACTCGATGAGAGAAGGGATGGCAGGGATAAGGTATCTAGCCAGCAGAGGCTAAAAGAAGAACGGAATCGGAAGCACGAGAAACAGGGGTGGCGAGAGATTGAGATAATGGGCTCAATTCCTCTCCCCTCATTAGAGGCCTCAGCCGCAAGTTAGGCCTTCGTTGTGGGGCCAACGGCACGGTCACTAACGCAATCACAACAAATCAGTTTTTCAACGATCTTTAAAAAGAGCGGCTAGCGAATATTTTTTACCTTTCGTATTGGATAAACCAATTCTATTCATGCAGACTACGGCAATTGTTGTGATCCGCAAAGGTAGATTGCTTGGGTTTGTAAGAAAAACTTTCAGTTATGACGTCGATATTACGGTAACTGCATCAATGGGAAAACGATCGTATCAACTATTGTAATTTAAAATTATTTTCATTTTTGATGTCCAGGTGGTGTTAGGGGGAGAAAGACCAGGCGACTCATTCTCCGATTCTTTAATTACTGGCCGAGCACTTTCGCCCTTTCGGGCATCTTCAGGGCGACGTGGTCATAGGGTGGACAAAAAAAAAAAAAAAAAAAAAAAAAAATACGACGACAAGGAAAAGAAGAATTTTTATTTTTGGCTAATATTTACATTAAAAGCTATATTTTTCATTTAACGGTATTTTTGATGAGATGTTTGACGCATTCACCTTTTTTTTTATTTATAACTTTTTTGTATATATATTCTGAAAGACTGATTAAAATGTATAAGTGGAAGCTGGTTTTTTTTTTTTAATTCTTTAAAGTTGTAAGAGAGGGCAGTAATTCCCTAAACTGTGTAGAAAAATAAATCGCTATTTCATTGCAAAGAGTATAGAACGATTTTTACAGCTCAAAGAATTCTTGAGTTATACCGTATAGTATAACTATCCCGAACATAATCATTAAAAAAAAAAAAAAAAAAAAAAAATGCTATCAATTCCAATAGATCGTTTCAGTAAACACTCCAGTGAAACAACAAATTTTTACCCGGCTAGGCCTACTTTTTTTCTTGGGCGATTCCAATGGTTCATTACCGAATAATAAACCGTAATTGGGGCAAATACTTTGCTTCAGGTTTTCTTAAATAAAGTTCGTTGATTAGGTATATTAAGAAGCTGAACACCATGAAACTACGTGAAAGAAGACTCTTCTTCAGGAGCGGGAAGGAAAAGTTTGTGAAAGACTTGAGCGGTAAAACAGGGGTAACGACAAGCAGCAGTAGGCCCATCAGTTCTCCCTTCGGCATCCGATTTCGGCTCAGTTGAGCTCAAGAACGGACAAAGGGATCTCAATTCAGGCAGATTAGCCCCCTGTAGTTCCCCTAACAATGACGGGAATGCCGGGAGGTTACAAAGCTCGGACTGAGACGGGACTGAAGGGATTGAGAAGGATGGGAAGAAAGACCTTTGAAAAACAGCTCCCAGCGATCACCGAAAGGGCTTGTGAAGTTCGTCTTGACGGAGCACGCGAGGTCTACGAAGGGAAGAAATTAAGGGCATAGTTTGTGATGACGGCCATCCTTCTGGCCGATACGGTTCAACGCTAATTTGTCTTTTATTTCATTGTCAAACCCTCCAACTTCAATGAGGCCATAAGTGAAATAGTTTGAAAGACCAGACATCGAAACATTTTCGCTTGCTGTATCCCATCTGATGCAATAATAATTTGAAGCCTCAAGGAACAGTTTGGAAGTTATGAATATGCGAGGGTTTCACATTATGCGCTGTTCGCTAATCATGCTCGAGCTAACCCGGGCATATACCTAATGTGCTAAACTGGATCTACATGAATAATTGGATGTCGCGGTTGAAAAGCCAGCTCAGATCTGAATCGAGCGCTAATCCTTCTCAGTTGTTGTTAAGCGTCTTGATGTTACATTTTTTTTCTCTAGTTTTTTGGTTTATTATTCAATAATAAACCATTGTAATCGCCTAAGAAAAAAATCTTTTCTAATTTTTTTATAGCTCTAAGAACTCTCGAGTTATACCCTCAACTCAAAATTCTGACAATCTCCCAAATTCGACACAAAAGCTGCGATAACTCGAGAACCAATAAATCTATAGACCCCGCAATGGTCTTATTCGATTCAGCGTCCAAAAAGCTATACAAATTTTATACAAAATACACATTTTTCTGGAAAACACTCTGTACAATCATCCCTAGCGTTATTTTATTTTTTTACACACTCAAGAGTTGCAAATGAGTTGATAATGCTAATAAAACCTTCTGATCACTTAGCAGCTGAAACTATTTGCACCAGCTCAACTTGTATAATTATAAACCAATGAGAACAGAGATCCGATGAGGCAGATGTGGGATTGTCTTATATTTTGCCCCAAGGAAAACGATTAATGAACTATTGATAAAGGTAAGCCCCGTGACTTGAGCTGTTTTCCTCTTCCTTTCTTGAAAACTAAAGAGGATCACGATTTTACACTCTTGATCAGTCCTGAGAGCTATATTCCTTGCCGAAGAATTATCCACATTCAAAACCGAAGTATTTGAGCTCTGGAAGTCATTAAATGTTAATTCTGGACGCCTGAATTTAATCGTTTGGTTGACACTGAAATTCGCATTTATCGTAATTTCTGTTGTGCATTTTTCATATTTTGTTCCACTGATGCTCATTGAGGAAATCAAGTTAATTGAATCACCCGATCGCGCCATGGTAATAGATGCATTTTCGGTTGGTTCATCGATTATTGGGACGTATTCCTCATTTCCATGATCTCGAATTAAAAACGAAAATATTATATATCGAATTAAAAATTAAAATATTATATATCGAATTAAAAATTAAAATATTATATATCGAATTAAAAATTAAAATATTATATATCGAATTAAAAATTAAAAAAGCTCCATACCTCCTCTCCAGTAAAGGCGTTTTTCAATCGTTCCTCTATACGTGTACTCGATGAGTTTAAGTCGATGAGTAGAGGTCGTGTCGGTAGATTTTTAATATAATTACACGAAACCTCTGAGGTGAACCTGCTCTGCATCGCCGCCCTCAAAAGTATGTTTTTATGCCGAGTGAATTGAAGTTTTGTAGAAGGGCCAAAACACGACAAACCGAGCGAGCGGCGCTGAGAAGAAATGTGAAGAAGTCTTGAAGGCTAATAAGTTGAGAGCGCCCCGCAACTCCACTGCTCACTTGCCATTCACCAGCAACCAAGTACCGCAGCCACTCACTTACTCGCTGAATATCTACGAAGCCCTCGCCTTATTCCGAACTGTACACTCGCTCCTAGCTCGGTATAAGAGTCGGATTCGCTTTCCACGAGGAGAAGGATCTCTGCCACTATTATTCCATTATAGCGAATGTCTGGAAGTTCGCATCATCCCATTTCAGTCCCTCATTCACGGCCTCAGAACTCTTTTTTCCCTTTTTTCATTTCAAGAAAAAGTACGCTGACTATAAGAAGCGTTGGAAGAAGAACAACAAGCTCTTTACTAGAACAGCATCATTTTTTTACCATTGCCCTCCCATCTGCTAAGCAGCTCTTCCCATCCTCACACACTACGAACTTGTTCCATTAGGTTCCACTTGGTACTCTTCACTCGTTCAAGTAAACTCGACGAGTCGTCGTAGTTATTCAATGCTTTCATTACGAGAGTACAAGAAACATCATAGAACTCAGCACTAACCTTCTGACTTATTGGATTACTAAGGAATGCCCCATTTTGAGTTTAGTTTGACTAATAGATGGATAGGTCACGAAACACTCTCAAAAGCACCACCTTAAACCGCCAAGCGTCTTATTTTTAGTGAAGTTGAAGCCAAAATAACTTGTAGAAGAAGATGATTTGAGTTGATCTTGATGGTACTCTTTAGTTTCATATATACGCTGTAAATGGAAGTATCGTGGTCATTTTAATGCTCAAATAAAGAGGTAAATTTGGAAATAAATTTATAAAATAAAAATTGAATAAAAAAACTTGAAAAAAAAAATTGGAAATGAATTTACAAAATAAAAATTGAATAAAAAAACTTTTAAAAAATTGGAAATAAATTTATAAAATAAAAATTGAATAAAAAAAACTTGAAAAAAAATTTTGGAAATGAATTTACAAAATAAAAATTAAATAAAAAACTTTTAAAAAAATTGGAAATAAATTTACAAAATAAAAATTGAATAAATAAAAAAAACTTGAAAAAAAACTGGAAATAAATTTATAAAATAAAAATTGAATAAAAACCTAAAAAAAACTGACTTCAAAAATAATTGCCTATAAAATATGATCAATGATTGGATCACCTCCCCTAATAATATAAAATTACTATTTCTCATTTCCCAAATGATTAAAAGGCTTTCCTTTCACCTCTGAATCGCCTTCAGATTGATCAATTTTTGGAGTCGGCGCCTCTCTGGCAAAATGTCTACCCGATGGTTACAAATTAAATAATATTTGTCATATTATGAATTTACGATAAATTAGTAGTTGCCAGGTAATAAGTCTGGGTCTGGGGTAGGGGATTTCGTAGAGAAATCTGAAATGGTTTTTAGGAAAAGGCGAAAGTATTCATCGTCAAATCGATATTGTCAAAAATCGGTTCTCATAAATGCTGATTTGCTCCGTTCTAGAATCATGAAAACTCATGATATTATTATATTCTTGCTAATTTGGAATCTATAGGCTTCTCAATATAAGAGAGGCGCCGACTCCAAAAATTATCAATCTGGAGGCGATTCAGAGGTGAAAGGAAAGACTTTTAATCATTTGGGAAATGAGAAATAGTAATTTTTATATTATTAGGGGAGGTGATCCAATCAATCAGGAAGTGGTCAGGCCAATACGAGTAGTAAAGTAGTCCTTAAAATGTGTAGTTGGGGAATGAGTTGCTGCGAAATTTTCGTTATTTTTTTCCTTTTAAGAGTTTATTTTATAGGCAAATATTTTTGAAGTCGGTTTTATTTATTTTTTTACAAGTTTTTTTATTCTTATGAAGTCGGCGAAGCATCGCTAGTATATACCGCATTTCATGTTTGGCAGATTGCTAGGCATCTATCTACGCGTGTTCCCCTCAATTGAACGAGAATTCACTTCCAGTATACATACCGATGCCAATAGGCGATTCAAGCTACGGCGACGAGAGCCAATGATATACTGAATTTCCCCACCTCGAAACCGCGTTAATTGGTTCTCAATGGCCAATACGCTCTCAAAGAGAAGCTATAGTATGATTTTGCTTCGACCCTGCTCTGCTGTCGTATTCGAGTTCGGACGGGCCAAATAGAAAGGGCGAATGAACTGGAAGCTGGAGGAGGAAAATGTTCGGTTAAGCGTGAGAAGTCGGAAGCCGTTGGGGCCGTTGTAGAGCGTGATCTACGGTGTATCAATCACCGGCACGCTCTGATTGCTGGTGGAACACAATGGAGCAGATTGACCGATGTGGTGGCTGATCGTGCTGAGCGGGCGAGCCTTGCGGCCGCGTCATCGGTCGGTTTGTTTCATTGAGTAGGCGAAGCTCTGGTAAAGGGTGGCTCTCAACTAATACTAGGTAGACGAGCTGAAAACAGTTCAGCGTTGCATCGAATGCGGAATTTCAAAATTGAACGGCCGATCCGTTTAAAGGAAGCCTGCTTCACGGCTCGTTTTGACGGATCGATAATTCGATGCCGATTGAGAAAAATTACTGCCACAACCAATAATTCTATTGGAGACATTTTGTCGTACCTGAGCCAATGAATCGAGAGCACACCTGTTTATTTTTCCAAACCTACAGGTGGCCATCCAGCCAACATTCACCAGAAAAATCGAGTAATATTTCTGTAATTTTTGACAATACTAGTTATTGACAAATATTTTATTAAATATTGAATGAAAATTATTTTATTGAAAAATATTGTTCGACGAATAAATCTTAGAAAATTTTCCTTTTAGCATCCAGCGTTGAAAATTGAAATTATTCCAACTGTAATATAGTTACCACAGCTCTTATTTATTGGCTTATTATTTATTTATTAGCTTTCGAGAAAGTACGCGAAACGGCTCCGAAGATATATTTCCAAGAAGAAGATAAATATTTATTAAAGATATTTCTAAGCCGTGCTGAACTCACGGAGCCCGTCGGTCTACAGAATTTAACCTCGTACAACAAAATTATTGAAGGAAGAACGAAGAATAGTTTTAGGTAAAGTAGAGAAATTGATTACGCACGTATAAGAAAGTAATTTCAATTAAGGGTGAGTAGGTTCTGCGTCAAAATTTTTGGAATT
Organism: Tupiocoris notatus; assembly: GCA_037159825.1. NCBI lineage: Eukaryota > Metazoa > Arthropoda > Insecta > Hemiptera > Miridae > Tupiocoris > Tupiocoris notatus. The sequence goes on from JASJUZ010000090.1 coordinate 2,271,854, forward strand.
AGAAGAATTTTTTCTGGATATTTAAATCATAAGTGGTGGAGAAATGTGAAATCGAGCATAATGCAAAAGACGAGAAACAGATGTTCCACCCGCAAACGTCTATGTTTGGTTCAAATTTGTCCTTATATAACTCCTTAAATTAAGAGAATAAATCAAGTTTATCATGTTTTTGAAATTGGAAGCATTTGGAGAAAAATCCTTTCGAAAAGTAGAATTGGTCACGCTGCAAATTTCATGGGTTTTTTCAATCGCCTGTGGCACTTGTTCTTTTTGTTTTATTATTTGTTTATTTATTTTTTGTTTATTTATTTATTGTTTATTTATTTATTTTTTCTTAGCTGCTGCAAACTCAAAATTTCTACCAAAAGCTCAGGTTTTTTGAAGGTCGAGTTAAAATGAATTTCGCAATCGAGTTCGGGAGTGAAAATCGCGTTTAGCTACAAAAACGTGGGTTTTCCTTGAAAAATCGAGTAAATTGGGTGACAAGTTTTTGGACCTTGTTAGAGACCGAATGCAGTTCCGATCCGGAGGGCGTTTGCATAATAATAACCACAGAGGCCCACGAAATTCATTTTTCAGGAACACCATTGGATGATTCCGACCCTTCAGAAATATTAAGCAAGTCTAAAAAACAACTAATTACGAAATAAAAATTGTGAGTAGTTAGTCTAGCAAACATGTGAAGTTTCGAAAACAAATAACGGATCGTATTTGAGTATAAGAGCTAGTTTTTGGGAATCGTGTTCCATAGGGAATGCTTTTCAACTCATCATCATAATGAAAATCAGTCTGATGATTTAAGAGCATTATAAGTATCTTTTCGATCTGATTTCAATCGGATTTTTTGCATGACATTTTTTTTCATCTTATGTATATACCTGCAGAACTATTCGATCGACGTACATCCGATCAATTTCCTTCTGACACCTAAATCTAAACTCGGCTTATGAAAAAAACAATTTTTTTTGTTGTTACCAAAGCAGCACCTTAAAATCGCGAATAAATCAATTCAGCTTTTACACTTTTCTTGTGCTAAATATTTAAGTTTATTCGTGAAGAAAATGAAACACAATTCGGTTGCGTCGGTGGTGAAATACGGAAAAACGTTCCTCTCTCTCTTGCCCGTCAAAATTACACTATGTGGATAATTTTTTTTTTCTAATGAAAAAGTGCGGTCAACAATGGGTAAATCATCTCATACCGTTCAGCGTAGAATGAAAGCGGTCGGTGTAGGTAATAAAGCGCCCGACCATCTCGAGAGAAAATATGACGTCGCTAGAGGTGTTTTTGCATGGCATCTGCATCTACGGGTGGAATGCGAACCGGTTCGCCTTGCCAGACTACTCGACGAGCTCGTGGAAAATGAGAGGGAAAACTTCCCAATACCGTAATGGCCGTTTAACATTGAATTGGCGATAAAAATCTCTTTCGAAATTTCTCCGAGGTTTTATTGGACAGCTAACTAATGATGGCTGACTCTAAGAGCTTTGAATGAAGTAGAGTGAGGACTACTTGCCTTGCTGGTTCCTCGCGGTAGCTAAGACGGACGTATAACAAAGGAAGGAGAGAAGCAGTGGAAAGCAAAGGAAAGAACGAGAGAGTTACAAAGAACAGTAGGCTCTGCTTGCTGGTGACAAAGAGAAGTTTATCTTCTTTAAAATGATGCTATCGATTCCCGACCGAGGATCGTCTCTTTCCCTCTCAAGTCCCGTTTTCCCCGCTTCATCTGGTAAAAATTCAACTCGAAAAGGAAAAGTTAGTGCGGGCGAAGGGAAAAATGATCAAAAATACCTTAAGCTGGCTGAACGACGCAGTTGCTCTATCCAAAGAGTTTGAGCGGTGCTCCACCAACTTGGCAACAGACGAGGGTTCCTTTCGCATTCCGCTCTCAGACTTTTCTACTTCTTTTAACTCTTTCGAACTGCCTGAATCATTATCCCTAAAATTTAGTGGCCGAACTAGTTGCAATTCAAACAAGTCAGGATGAGAGTTTTTCCAAGTTGATTGGCTCTGGATAGCATTATAATTAGAGTTCTTCGGGTCAAATAATCAAGACTGAATATCTCAGCGGTTGAGTTTCAGGAGCTTGGTTACCTTAAATTGGCCACCAGTGAAAAGTTGAGATGGCGGTTCCTTTCAAAACGTTTGTAAGTTCGGTTGGTAAAATATCAGTTGATAAACTTATTTTCACGTCCACGATACTGGCAGTATAAAACTATGAACGATTATTTTCGAATTAAAAATCCACCTCAGAAACCTCTGCACCGATTAACTTGCTAGCTCAATACTTCATTTTCAAAGAAAACGATTTGACACCTTTTAACGCTGAAGGAACACTGAATTTATTTAAATTTTTAATTTTAAAGTTCATGGTTGAACACAACACGTTCGAATAGTTACCGTTACGGTGACAACAAAGATTATAATTTCCAAAAATAGGACTGGAGACGCTTTTCCGAAGAATTACGCGACAATAATTATAGAACATTGAAGTATCTACAATAATCGAAATCAATTAGAGAAAACTGCTTATTGAAAAGTTCTACCTTTCACTGAGGTACACAACGAATGACTGTTAGCTTTATTGAAACGTGGTCAAGATAAATCAAACTATATTTTACGATTAATTTTTTTTTCAAAAGTTAGACAAATCGATTGGTGGTATTAAAATAAAGTTATTCATAAATGTTGAATCTACTTTCGGGAACGTTATTATCTCAATCTGAAAACCAAATAACTTGAAAACAGCTAGATAATACAAGATAATACTCGTAGATTCGACTAGTTGTTTTATTTCGATTTTTTTTTCTTATGATTTTTTTTTTCAAAATTATCAATACGTTGTTAGGTGTAGATACGTTGAACTGATCCAGGCCTGGCAATTAAAACAAGTATATGGGTAAAAGTTCCCGAACGAAAAGTGAAACAATGCCCGAACAATGAATTCTCCTCAATGGAACTGAAATGTTTTCACGTTTTACCTTGAAACGTCTCTTTCACTTCCTAAAGTTGATTGGCAACGTCCCCTCTATGGAATATCTGTACAACCTTACCGAGTACGTATGAGGGAAATTGAAAAGGTCTGACAAGGCAGTGCTTTGCGTGTCTACGGTATGATTTATAAGTGAGGGCTAAACGGCCGACGTTCCCAGAGAAAACGTAGCGAAGGTAAAAGAAAGACAACCGCAGAGAATCTGAGAATACAAAATTGACCATGGATAGTTAACTTCGAATCCGACCTAGAAACAACCTGCATTAAATTACCAATACCACAATGCAATGTAGAAATTCGTTCAATAACACGTGCTACTTCCTGTTTGGTAGCTTTTGGTTTATTATTCAGTAATAAACCATTGTAATTGCCCGAGAAAAAAAATTCTAACCCCCTCAAAATTTGATTTTTTACAATTCAAGACGTGTAGAATCCGAATATCCAATAAAAAAAATTCTGTCTGTCCGCCGTCCGCCGTCAAAACTCTTCCGGCCAAACTATAATAGCTACATTCTTGAAATTTTCATCAAAAATCAATCTCGGCCTCACAACAGCTCAACCCTTGAACCAAATAGCTAGATCAATTTTAAGGGTATTTTTGGGGGGGTTTGAGGAGGAGAAAATTCGTAATTTCCCACGTTTCTCAGAAAAAAGTGTATTTGGTATCAATTCCTATAAATCTTTGGACGCTGAATCGAATGAGGCCATCGCGGGGTCGAGAGCTTTATTGGTTCTCGAGTTATCGCAGCTTTAGTGTCGAATTTGGGAATTTTCAGAAATTTGGCTAATGGGGAATAGCAGAGTGATCCAAGTACGATGATAAGGAAACAGTCGAATAAATGGTCAGCTGGTTCGTATATTATACACATTACCGGCTTATCATTATTGAAATAAACACTATCACGCGAAGGAGCCGACCAATTCTTCGATTGCACTCATTTTGGGCGACGACATAATTTGAAATTTTTCGGGACCAATCCCTGGACAAGCGTGTTTTCTCGTACATGGCTCAACATCAGATTTTGTAAGAAAATACAAAGACAACGAGCCTCGATAGAACTTATGGAATCGAGAAGGGACACTCGCAGGCGGCGTTGAAAGGATTATTTTGGGGCACGCTTAGCCAAAGGCCAAAAGCGCGAGGTCGGTGGTCGGTCGGCTGGGCACGACTGCTGCCTTATATTGGATTACTCGATAACGAGAAGGAAGAGCCGCTGAAGCGGATTAGAGGAAAAGTGAGACCGTTTAACGAGTATTGGGTTGCAGCTTGGGACCCGTTTGGGCTGATACTTACTATCAAAAAAAGTTTAGAAGCCAATACGGTGCTACGTTTTGGCCAGTGATTCGAAGGAATCGGTTGCGTCTGGCTAATTTGCGTACCGAAAGTGTCGCCTGACATTTAAAAGCTCCGAACTGAGGAAAAAATTTTTAAAAAATAAGGAAAAAGGCTGATGCTTAAATTTTGCTTTAAAGTAATAACCCTAGCATAAATACTGGCTGGGAAATCATTTTCATTCCCAGAATGAACGATTGACATGCACCAATTGGTTATTATTCATCAATAAACCATTGATCACCTATAAAAATAGACTCTTCCAAATTGAATTATATTCGATACGTCCAAGTGTTCTAAAGTTATTTCAGATTTTCTTGGGATTTCCATTCGATGATATAATTCGATCGTTTTTGAAGCAAAATAATATTTCTCTACTCGTTTGACCTTTTTCTCCGTCAATCTCCTTTACTATGTCAATTTGAGATCAGTCTGGCCTTATATAAAGCCACTTTAGAATAAAACCGTTGTTTTCAAAGGAATTAGGCGTTTAAAATTAGGGATATTAGCAAAGGAGTATGCTAATGTATTAAATATCTATGTGATTAGCTGTAAACGTTGACAACTATAGGGATGAACAAACTGATGACTTGTAGATGGGTGAAAATTCCCTGAGTGTTGATAATCATTGAAGTAAAGGCAACTAAGCATAATCCACAGTACGCTCATTACTTTCTACAGGGTTTTCAAATATTTTTTCCATCAAAAGCAGCTCAGCATTTTCTTTGAAATGTTAAAAGATACAGTGAAATTGATATTTCTTAGCTTCGTAATCTATTTGAAAAATCGCTCCTAATAACTGTATAATATATTTGTTTGAAAAAAGCTTAATTTCATTTCTTCTTTCGCAAGGTATAAAACGGCAGTATTTTGCTTCTTTCAGCCGAAACGGTTTGGAATGGCGGAAGCATATAAACATTTAGCTTTAATTTTCATTTTCCTAAAAACAAACATTCATTAGTAAACGAACTGATTCATCGTGAATAGTATTTAAGAAAAAAAAAAAAAAAAAAAAAAAAAAAAAAAAAAAAAAAAAAAAAAAAAAAAAAAAAAAAAAAAACAGTCTTTGAGTACGTGGAATTATATGTTGTGCTGGGGGTATGTAATATTCTTGCCGCAGCTAGCGAGTGCGATGCAAACCTTTATTCGCCCCGTCTGCTATGTTAATCCTTTTTTCTCCGCTAAGGGATGTAATTAGAACAACTTTGAGTGAGCGAATTCTCATGGGAATAACGAATCGCTCTCGAGTTGGTTGGATACGGAGTCGAAAAAGAAAAAGAGACTGCCGAGCAGCCGAGGGTCAAGACGCACGAACGTATTTTTTCCCCGAACTCGTTTACCATGTTGAAATTCGACTCGCTTTTTAACTCAACTTTCTCCCTTTCTCTCTAACCTAATAGTCTTAATGCTTCCCTTTTTTGGCCCAAGGAAAAATGAATACCGTGTAGGTTCTTCGTTGGTGTCGAAAATTGGTGCGGATAGAATCGCACGTCCATGCTCGGGAACGCAGAGAGGTAACCTCTTAACCCCTAATAACCCAAGACGTTACATTCTTCAAAATTTAACAATTTTTTCTTGATTTATCCTTTAAAACAGGTCAAATAACATAGAAATGAAGAAAAATAATTTTTTTCGCTCTTAAAATCAATTTTAAAAATTTGTTGCTCCTGAGCAACGTTGGGCTGATGGGGTACGAAATTCAATCGCTCATGTTGCTCGACAGCAACGCTGGGCTCGGTACGCCCTGACCATATTGCTTATTTAGAACGGTTGATCTATTCAATGAATATTATTGAACTAATTTTAGTTTGTTTAAACAACTTAAAAGCACCTAATATTGCTATATTGTAACAATATTATTTTCTGGTCGTCAAATTTGAAAAAAAATTGCACGGTTTTGCCGGATTATCTTTCTACATTCAAGTTCAAATAGTTATCTACTCAAAAATAATATATATGAGCTCGTGTAAATTACAGCGAAAGTATTTGAAACATCTATTAGACTATCACAATCATAATAGAAACGTATGCCAATCTCTTCTTCATTTATTTGGCTCTATTGAAATCGAATTTCGGAGAAACTTATTCGTAAAATAAATAATAAGTTATAGGTAAATAAAATCTTGGGCAATTACAATGTGGGAAATCTTGGGCAATTATTGAATAATAACCCAAAATCCAAATAAACGGAAACCCTCCATTGGTAAAATATTGAAATTGAAAACGAGAAATGAAAGAAAGCCGTTACATTGAAGATCTATAATTGAAGTACGAGAAAAAAGCGAAGAGCGAAAGAAAATTTACAAACTGAATGGGTCTCTTCTGGTATAGTAAGGAAAATTGATACCCAACAGGTTCGAACCACATGAAAAGTTTTAAAAAGTTTTTCTACTTTGGCACAAAGCGCAACAGAATGTTGCACCTAGTGCAGCTCACGAAAATCGTTTGGAAAAAACCTACAGCGTTTCTTCTGTAAAGAATCTGGTATATGATCGGTACATGAGCAATGTCAAATCGCTCAGCACGGCATAGAGTTGGTCGGAGAAGTTAGTTGGGTTTCTGTAAATTTAGCATGGAAAAAAACTGAATTGCGAAAAACGAAACAAACAAAAATCTGAACAAATAATAATGAACTATTACAAGTATTTATATTCAACCAAAAACATACACAAACAAAAATTTATACAAAATAAAAGCAATCACAGTATTTATTCAAAAAATACGAGTCCTAAATGCCAACCCTCGATTGCTCACCAGCGACAATAACCTTGCACCGGCAGCCCATTGTTGCTCCCGAGCAACAAACCTATTATCTCGATTATAAATGCAAATCGCGGGAAAACCTCACTAAAAATTGTTTCTACATCACCAGCAGAACCTAGCTGATCATGTACAATGGAATTGGAATCGAAAATATGCGATAATATACATGAAACACCATTTCGAAGTTACCTTCACCCGCCCAATCGTCATGTCTTTAGCGCAAACACAAAATCCGAGATAAAAATCGTCTCATGACTTACAATATCGTTAGCAACGGAATGACCACTACTGTTTCAATATTAATAGGGTTTACTGAAGTGAGGGGATTCACTTTCAGTCAGAAATAACCCTCCGCTTTTTTTTTAAAAATGCGCAAAGTTGATGTTGCTCGGGAGCAACATTGGGTTATTAGGGGTTAATTGTAACAGTGATAATTGCAAGTTTCGGGTAAATACGAAAAAGATTTACTAAGATAAAATCAATTCCCATGGTGGGACGCTAAAAAAACGCTGCAAATTATTGTACAGTGGTTTATTATTCCTTTGCTTCAATTATGATGTAAGATGATTATCCATTGTGATAGTAATTATTCCGAATATTTGTAAATTCTCCCAACAAACAACAGATTGGTAACTACGATATAAGGGAAAATTCCGTAGCAACTATTGTAATTTTAATCAATTTTATTTTAATTAACTTTCAAATTGAAAGCTTAATTTTTCGCCTAACGGTATAGCTGAAGAGAGTGTTTGGCGAGCACTCCAACGAGTATAGAGCGAGTTCTATAACTCCAAGAACTATTGAGTTGTACCATTAATCAAAATCACCTCATAAATTTTTAAGTTCATCATGCCCAATTTTCGAAAACCTCAAAAATTCGACAATAAAGCTGCGGTAACTTGAGAACCAATGAAGCTATCGACCCCGCGATGGTCTCATTCGATTCAGCGTTAAAAGATCTATAGAAATTATTACCAAATACACCATTGTCCGAAAAACATTCGAAAATATTTTCTCCCCCTCAAAATCCCCATAAAACCCTTAAATTTGAGCTAGCAATTTGTTTCAAGAATGGGGCCGTTGTGAGACCGAGATTGATTTTTGGTGACGATTTCAAGAATGTAACTATTGACGGATTCGGATTCCACTTGCCTTGAAACGTAAAACATCAAATTTTTAGGGGGAGTGAGAAAAAAAAAATTTATTTGGCAATTACAATGGTTTATTATTAAACCAAAAATAAACCAAAAATCAGTTCATAGATTGGGAAATGAGGATTAGTTTTAAATGAAAATATTACGTCACCACAGAGTTCACATCATTGTTTAGGAAAGTATTATTCATGCTCGAATTTGATTAGAGATAATAACTGGTGATGAGATTATTCATGCTCCTTTCAGGAAGAAACAACTCCAATGATGAAATTTATATGTTGATTGAAAACGATCAAGGCCGACGAGGTGGTTCTGTTCGCTCCAATATCTAATAGCATTATGACATACATGAGACAGAGCAATAATAGATAGATAGTTTTATTTACCGTCATTCAGATTGCATAGCTATAGTCATGAAACAGGCAGAAAATTAAAACCTCAAAGTGAGCGGTGAATGCATTCCCGGCTAAAGCAAAAGCTAAAGCTGTTGTCTCAGATGTGAGTTGTAAACACGAAGTTCTAAGTAGGCATTGAAGAGTAATAAGATGTTAATAATTAAAATCTGATTGTATTGCGATGGCTGTACATATATCTGAAGCATAATATATCGTTGAAATTTGATGTCGAATTAATGAAGTTTAGAGAAAATATTTTTGTAATTATCAAATATCTGAAACTTTTCGGCAATAAGTTGGATACCAATTCGTTGTCGAAGTACATCTTTTACGACTGGAGGGATTTGGAGGTAATAATAAATTTATGGGTGAAAATTATCGCACGGAAATTGGATGCATGAACTACAATGAACAATAAACCACTGAACAATCGTTAAATTTATTCAATTGGAAATTCTCATTTTATAGGTCTACAGCTCGAGTAAAGTTTTCATTTTATATAGGATTAAGCTGTCGTACGTGCAACCATTAAACGCTGAATCGAGAGGTTCAGTAGAAAAGGTCTGCGCTGAAGTTAAAGTTGAATTCGACTAACTTCAAAACGAAGGCAACTTTCGATTGGAATAATTAGTGTCTCGACGAAGAAATAAAGTTGATGGAAGTTTATAGCAATACAGCTGAGGAGAGGGAAACGACTACTCTTGTATTTCTCTTGTTCTGTCTATTTTAAAAGCTTCATCTGATGTCTCTTGATTGAGTTTCATGTTAACGACTTGTGATTTGCGATAGAAAAAAGGTGACTCTCCAAGTTGGAACTAGAGCAATCTAAGCGATCAATCTTATCTACACTCAGCAGCCGGCTGTAACATTAGCACTTTTTTTTTTTTTTTTTTTTTTTTTGAAGCGAAGAGCCTGAAAACGATCAACATAATTACACATTGCGCTATAAACCTATAAACAGTCGTATAACTATTATCTACGAGAACATTCGGGTTTTCTCGTACCCACGTTATGGTAATTTTTTTCACTCGAAAACCCGCTGAAAATCCGCCGTTTTGGTTCAGTTCGAAAGCTATGGCTCTATGCCTCTGAAAATCGATTCTTAAAAATATTCAGATCCTTCGGAATTTTCCCTCGATTTTTCAATTTGGGAAACGATCTTGGGAACAACAACAACAAACAATCTGGGAAACAGACCTACATTTTCAACGTGAAGATTAGCATAATTAAAAGCCAATATTAAATTATTGATTAATATCGTTTATATAATTTTTATCCTTTTTATCACGTATTTGCTACATAATTTTTCAATCATATTCAAGAATATTTCGAACAGTGTAAACCAACCGCATTCAATTTTAGTGTCTTAGCAGAACTATGGAAAAATCAATGGCGTATCGTGAACTGATCTGTTCGTACAGGAGTATATATATTTGTAACATCGCTACGGTGCGGCTTCGCAAGGAGCTTCGAGCGAAGCGTTTAGCCTATCAACGGCAAACTATCAACTCCGGCGAGTGCCTTGTTCTATCAAATGTTCCCGCATGAATCAAGGTGTTCCGCGTGAGACTTGAAATGTGGCGAAACTGCTGTAGGCTTTCATTAAGTAGTAGATGGGATCGGCTAGGGCTGTAGATGGCTGCATTGTACCTGCCCCAACATACAAAACATCATCCCGTTTTCAGAGAAAGTGAGACGGAAAATGTATGCGCCGATGCGTACATGAGAAAGAGCGAACGATAAGCTCTGCTGCTGCCGCTGCTGCCACATCTAGCTGAGAAAGGGCATTGGGGCGAACGCCGCACCACGCTTCTCCGACTTACTTAATAAGTTTTGAAACACATTCTCAAGAAATTAGTTAGGTTGGGAATTCACAATCAGTTTTAATTAAATCCGGCGTCGTCGACGCCCGACGGCGCACGTGCAATCTCATTCCGTTTTCCTTCGAGCTTCGCCGTCCCCGCTGCGGCTTCGGCGCGGCCGCGCAAGCAAGCATCATCCTCATAGTTCACTGGCGATGGGAACTCTTCAAAAGCCGAACAAGGGCGCTTCAATAAAACAAAAACGCTGCAAATGATTGTACAGTGGTTTATTATTCCTTCGCTTCAATAATGATTTAAGAAGACTATCCGTCTCTGATAATAATTATTCCGACCATGTGTGAACGTTCCAACCGAAAAAAAAAATGGTAACTACAAGGGAAAACTCCTTAGGGACCATTGTAATATTAATCATTTTTATTTTTCTTAATTTCCTAATTAATAGCTAAATTTTTCGCCCTACCGTACAGCTGGAGAGAGTGTTTGACCACCATTCGAATGAGTATAGAACGATTTTTATAGCTCGAAGAACTCTCGAGTTATGCCCTCATGTCGAATTTCTGAAAATCTCCCGAATTCGACACAAAAGCAGCGATAACTCGAGAACCAATAAAGCTATCGACACCGCGATGGTCTCATTCGATTCAGCGTCCAAAAATCGATATAGTAATTTGATTCCAAACACACATTTTTCTGTCTGTCTGAATATTTCTGTCTATTTTTAATGGATTCTACATTAAATTTCCTACATTTTCTTCCACAACACCTAACCATTCCCATTTCGGGAACGTGACGAGAAAAAATCCCAAAGTTGAAACTTCAGAAGTATGAAAATCGAAAAAAATTCGAAAAATATTACTAATTTTTCGAGTTTGATTGTTTTCACTTTAAATTCGAATTCTACGTCTAATTTCCTGTAAGAATCATCAATTAATCTAATTTGAACCGAACTGCAAGTATTTGCAACGAATTTTCAAAGTTGAAAAACATTAACCGTGTAGTACTGAAATTAGTAAAAACTGATAGTTGTCGTCAAAATTCCGCCGTTTTGAAGTTAAATTCGGATTCAGCGTTAAATTTCCTATAAGAATAGCTTTCAAAATCGCTTTAAAACGAAAATTTAATTTTTCACTATTACGGAGCTCGGAATCACGGCCGGTGAAAAACTCGATTTACGGAAAATAATTTCTCTGGCTCTGTTTGAATTTTTTTCACCAAATTTTTTGCTATGTACGTATGTAAGGCGTTCAAATGAAGACTCCTGCATAATAAAACAATTGATTCGCATGAATTTTAACCCCGAAAAGCACGGTTAAAGGCCAATTTTTGAGCTTTCAAAAACTGATTTTTTTGGTCCACTTGCAGATTTTTCCGAGAAATAAAAAAAATCAAAAAAATACATCTTGGTGAGACACAACTTTCTTAAAAATTTCAGATTTTTATCTGTTTTGAGAGAGGAGTAAAAAATCGTTAACTGTTCGGTTGAAAAAAACCGCAGGGGGACCCCTTGGATTTTTCGCGAAAACTTTTTTGAAATAGATTTCGCTCAAATTCAGCATAATGTTAGTTGTTGATGTGTATATCAATAATATATGGTTCATTCTTTGTTTCTTGCGCACTAAATAGGTGAAAATAACGTTCAAAGTTGAAAAATGTGATTTTTTCGTGTATAGTCTACCAATATTGTTGAATAACGCAAAAACGGTTGAAAAATGGATAGGTACATTACATTGGGAATATTTGGACAGTTAAATTACCTATCTTTTGGTATATTCAAACATCTGAATCGACGAATTTTTGTTTGAGTTATCCACTGTGCAAGTTACAAATCTTGGAAAACAAGAAGTTGTTACGTCTAATTCTGCTATAACTTTGCTCTAGTTGAAAAACCCAATACTTTATGATACTAAGTACAATACGATCCCCACCAACTACATACCAAATTATAGCAACTACTAACTACTAATAATAATACCTATAGATCCCCACTCTCCATACACAAATAATCAACTACTAAACCCATACCTATAACTATACTATATATTATATATAGTAGTGAAAAGGACAACCACCCCACCCGAACAAATACGTAAATATTAATTTTCTCCCCCTCAAAACCCCCAAAAATTCCTTAAAATTGAGCTAGCAAGTTGTTTCAAGAATTTGGCCGTCGTAGGACCGAGATTGATTCTTGGTGATAATTTCAAGCATTTAGCTATTATAGTTTGGCCGGACATTTAGAATAAACAAGCCCATTTTTCCCTTGATGCTCAGTTCGTCGTATTCCTATCCTCGTATGATTCACGGATGATTTCCGTCGTATGATTTACATCAAAACATTTGACATTGAGCTATATATAATTGACAATGAAAGGTTCTTGTATAAATGATGATAATGAAAACCCTCGCCTTATTCTAAATATGTTCTTGGACTTTTGCATACCGTTTTTCAAAACAGCTTTTCATCGTCGTGAAAGAGAGTGCAATAACTCGATTGGTTTGGAAAAACGAAGGGTGCCAATTTGAGCACTTTTTATCTAAGCCCCCCAAAGGTTGATCGAACTGCTGTCCGAAAATTTTGAGCGTCAATTCGCAAATTGGTCAGGCCCAGGAAAATCCTTTGAAAGGTAAATGTGAAGAAGTGCCGGAGAAAGGGCGGGAGCTGATGTTCGTATGTGTATGTCCACAGTGACTACTCAAGTGTACGTAAGTGTGCGTAGGGGGATTGAAGCGATGAAGTTTGCCAGCTTGTGTTAGGCTGGTGCGGAAGAGAGTCGAAGGAAGGGCGTTGAGGTGGATTTCAAGCGGAAAAAAGGATCGCTGATGGACAAGGCTAGATGGATAACGGGTCTCCGGGCGATCAGCTCAGGATAACCATCCCGGATGAATGGGAGATATGTCTTAAGCGAATTGGTCCGAATCGACCCTCCCTCTCATACACACGCCTCCTTCTCCAATGTTTCGCATCAACTGCTGCTGCTCCTATCTTCAACACATCGCTCGATATCCAATACCAGTACTGGCATCGAAAGCAACCGTGGCAATGACCTCCAGGAAAGTTCAGTTGCATCGAGAGTATAATACGTTCGAAAAAACTACCTTTCGCCTCGAGATGCATTTGATGTTGAAGACGTCGATCGTTTCCTTTCCACGGCCATTGTGCAAATTTCGACGGAAGGAATGAATTATTTTCCCTCACCTAAGACAAAGAAATAAACATTGCTCAAAAAATGAGTAATTACAAGATAGTAAAATTACATTGACGAATGTTGCATTAGGGAAAACGCAGTTTTTTAACGTTGTTGTTGTTGTTATACTTGTGTATTACAAAGTTGTACAATAATCCTAAATTGTTTACCTGTGTTATTATGGAATAAAAATTTTCTCTCTCTCTCTCTCTTTCTCTCTCTATTCAATGCTTGGCCTTGAGTTTAGAAACATTGAATAGTTCGATCATCGGTTTAGCGCAAGTTTATTTTTTCCACAGTAGACACAATAAGGCGTTCAATAACTCGTTAATCACTCGTCCTTACGCAAATCCCATGCTAAATTTCAGACTAAAATTAAATTATTAAATTAAATTAAAATTTCAAGATTACATTTCAAACTATAACACTCATCGTCTTCCCTAAACCTTTTGACAGGAATTGACGCAAAACTGGAATAAATTTCACTGCTAAAGAGTTACTTCGAATTTCTGAAGAGTAGCTTTCCAAAGTTATAACCTTCTGAAATGTAATTTACGAAGAGTAACTCACTAAATGTAAGTTAGTATTCTAACTGCTATTAGCACCGAACACAGGGAATAATTTTCGGTCGGCCATTCATGAGATCGTATTTTCTAATATTTTTGGAACATAAGTAACGGTCGATATATATGTTCCTAAATGTTAAACTTTGTGCATCTATTTAAAATTTAAAAAAAATTGTAACATGTTAAAAATTATGTTGTTATTGTTCGAAGTTGTTAAGTTGTAATTAAATTAGTAAGATTTGTATCAATGGTATAGTCTAAGCCGTAAGTTTATTAATAGGCGAGGACAGAACGTGAGGATGTTGTTTATCTGGCTCGGTGCAGCTCCAGTTCCCGGCACAAGTATTTACTTATTGGGAACTGAAGCATTTTGTATATTACAATACCTAATATTTTGTTAAAATTGTTTTTTTCCTCAATAAATGCAAAAAAAAAAAAGTGTGTTAGGACGTTTCTATAGATTTTTAGGCATAGAATCGAATGAAACCGTAACTGGGTCGATAGCTATTAGGGTGCCCAGGTTATCGCATCTATAAAGAGAAATGTTTGAAAATTTGTGAGGTTTGACATTATTTTATTTATTTTTTATTTTACGTACCGGACGAGTCCAATTAACAGGCAATAACAATAACAAACAATTATAGAGATTAAGACACACAAAGGTTGCACGAGAACAAAGGCTCAGTTCGGAGAAGAGCTTTTAAACGCGTTAGAGTAATTTCACGGAAGTCGATGTCGAGCTCGGCGTATTTATCTCAGCGGTCGTTGAAAGAGGTAGTTCGTAGGCGAAAAAGAGCACGAAAAAACTCATATGAATAGTGACATTATTCCGAAATTTCTGAAGCTATAAAAATCGTTCTATACTCGTTTTAATGTTCGTCAGACACTCACTTATATTAAGTAAACGGATTTTAATTCAAAGTTGAAAAATTAATCACGAGGAAGTAAAATAATACATGAGGATATTTGACAAGGATTATGGTGTTATTTGCTGTGCTATAGACCCAAGTAAATCACCCAAGAAAAAAAAATTCCAACCCCCCTCAAAATTTGATGTTTTACGTTTCAAGGCATGTAGCATCCGATTATCCAAGTAAAAAATTTCTGCCTGTCCGCCGAACGCCGTCAATACTTTTCCGGCCAAACTATGATTATTGCTACATTTTAAATTCTCACCAAAAATCAATCTCGGTCTCACAACGGCCCAATTCTTGAATCTCATTGCTAGCTCAATTTTAAGGGTATTTTTGGGGGGTTTTGAGGGGGAGAAAATTCGTATTTTCTAAGGTTTTTCAGAAAAAGGTGTATTTGGTATCAATTTCTATAGATTTTTGGACGCTGAATCGAGACCAGGGTCGATAGCTTTAAAGGTTTTCGAGTTATCGCAGCTTTTGTATCGAATTTGGGAGATTTTCAAAAATTTGGCATGGTATAACTCGATAGTTCTTGGAGCTAAAAAAATCGTTCTATACTCGTTGGAATGCTCGTCAAACACTCTGTTCAACTATAGCGTAAAGCGAAAAAATCAGATTTTAATTTGGAAATTAAGAAAAATAAAAATTATCAAAAAGTGCATTTCAGTCCGTATAGCAATTGAAATTACGGTTGTGGATTCGAATGCCCTTCTTACATATGAAACAGAGCTAACGGCGAGTTACAATTCGATTTAGGTTCTATAATTTCAAAATTATAACACACAGTTATATCCGTTATTTATACACAGAAAATGAGCCTTTACAGTATTTATTTATTTATTTATATTCATACGGGCCGAAGCCCAATTAACATAGAAATTAAGCATTGCTAGCGGAGCGCTCAGGTACTTCAACAAAAATCAAAAATAAAAGTAGCCTACACATCGTAATTTAAAAAAAAAAAACGTTCCTAATCGCGGCCAACGACGAGAAGAAAAAGTCGACTTCCGGATGGGTCTGAAGGAGCAGGTTGACTTCACGGGGCATACGGCAAAGCGGGCGATGATAGAGGTAGTTCTTTATTTATACCGTAAATATTTATACCGTATTATGTTAACAAATGACCAAAACAGGAGACACGAATCCAACTCGCCGTGGAACGTTACTTATAGATCTTGAAAAATTTAATTCTACGTCATAAGATATGAAAGAATTAAAACACCAGGTGCAGAAAAAGAAAAGTGCAAACCGCTGAAACTCTTTGCGGCATCATTCTAGGAAAATAATTCAGTAACGTTTAACAGAATAACAAGGAGCATTTTCACTATGGGCGCTAGAGCGGTTTTGCTTATTCCATGATGAACACTGGTTGTGATTTGTTGACCGAAAGCTAGCTCTGACACGCTGCGCTAATCGGATTACTGCGCGGCAGGATCAACCTGGTGAATAATTGTGTGCAGTTTATAAGCGTTTCAAAAAATTCATCATTTGCGATGCGCGGGAACCAAGGGAATGATGTTAGCCTAAAGTGTGCGCAGAGGGAACTCTAAGTTAATTATAACACTCGCATTAATAGAAACTATCCGCTAGAGTAGAAAGGAAAAATTGGAGAAATACAAATAGACTGGCCTGAAACAAAAGTACGATATTTTCACTGATGTAAACAACCTTACAGCGCTTTCGCTCATTATGCATAATATAGTTTATTCATAACACAGGTCTGCGACATAAAAATTGTTTAAAATTGAATAAGTGATTTTTATGGTATTTTCAATGCCAATTTTGGGAAAAATAGTGAAAAAATTCCATCAGGTACTGTTATTCCACAAACTGCTTGTCTATTTTTAGCTTTTTTCGATATTTTTATACATAGTTCCGTACTCTAGTGAGTTTTCCTGGTTTATCCGAGGCAAAACTCAAGGAAGGAGTCTTTGTCGGACCAGACATTGGAAATCTGATGAGAGATCCCAATATTGGTGATACTATAAGGACTTATGAGCTTAAAGACAAAAGTAAGTGTACTAGATATATGTAGTTTATAACATGTATCATACATGAAATAAAATCCTTAACTTGAGAAAAAATTTGAAAAATTGCTAAAATTTTGTTATTATACCAAAAAGTAATTCCTTTTTTGTGAGAAAACCTTACGTGATAGAGAAAAATGGATTGCATTTTTGCAATCAGCGCTCAAAAATACATAAAAATCAGTTATCAAATTCCAAACAATTTAAAAAAAAAAATTTTTTTTTTTTGTAAACCTGTGTAATAGGGATGTATCTTTTATGGAATAAAAGTACCTTTCGAGGCCGTTCGTAAATTGCGATTCATCAAGTTCTTGTACGTCAACCGATTTGGCATCGAAAGATTTGTATATATTCTGAGTGTGGGCTTCTAGCAAAAAAACATATTTACTTCGCCGCTATCTCCAAAGTTCATTTGTTTCCGATGGTTCAGTATTATTGCAACGACAATTTCTTATTCGCCAGCACAAAGGCTTCAACTCTAGATACATCTTTCTACTATTGCGGAGACGTTTGATATAGGAGCATTCGCTTACTGACGTAATGGGGTAGTGAACCTGGCCTCGTCCAAACGATTAAACCCATCAAGACCGAGATAACCATTGTTGCCCTTATCGAATTGTTCTGAACACAAATAGCTAAGAGATACAGACGACGACTGGTCGAGTGCATTGGAGTATTAATAATAGATAGAGCTCATCAGATCTCCCTCAATAAGTTATCGCACGGGACCATTACACTCCTCAGCCTGTGTTCAATAGTTCGCAAAAAAAAAATAAAAATAAAATAAAAAAATAAAATAAAAATAAAAATAAAAAATAAAAATAAATAAAAATAAATAAAAATAAATAAAAATAAATAATAAATAAAAATAAATAAATAGAAAATAAAAAAAAGCGGGTAGTTATTTGTATCAGTTCATTACGTAAAAATAGTCTCTCGCAGTTTGTGCGCGCAGACACGGAATCCTTAATTAAGAGCCTTATAAGAATGACGCTATTAAAACTCAAGGTCTCACGCAGTACTGCCACGCGATAGCTCAAGAATACTTAAATACGATCCTATTATTATTTTTTATACTCGTATAGTTAATGATAACTGCGTTCTTAGGAATGTGTGGTCTAATAAACATGCGATTAATTTATGTTCCATAACTATTGAATACATTCCATCTTTTCCGTAAATATGAAAGTAAAATTATACCATTTCGTTGAGCCAAGATTGTGAATTAATCACGGTTGGGGACTCCCGTTTAGTTATTTGAAACACGATGACACAGTAAATAGGATTTTGTATTTTTTTATTGTTTTATTATCCAATAATTAATCATTGCAATCACCCAAAATTCGAACCCCTCTTCCGAATTTGATGTTTTACGTCTCAAGGCATGGATAATCCGAATATCCAATTTTTTAAAAATCTGTCCGTCCGCCGTT
Organism: Tupiocoris notatus; assembly: GCA_037159825.1. Lineage (NCBI taxonomy): Eukaryota > Metazoa > Arthropoda > Insecta > Hemiptera > Miridae > Tupiocoris > Tupiocoris notatus. Next base: position 2,290,439 of record JASJUZ010000090.1, read on the forward strand.
CGCCGTCAACACTTATCTGACGGAACTATATTAGCTAAATTCTTGAAATTTTCACCAAAAACCAATATCGGTCGTTCAATGGTTCAATTTGTCAATCAAGTCGCTACCTCAATTTCAAGGATATTCTTAGCTGGTTTGGAATTCGTATTTTTTTTTTTTTTTTAGACAAAGGTGTACCTGGTATCAATTTCTGAAGAATTTTCGACGCTGAATCGAATGAGTTTAGAATTTTTGAGGTTCTCAAAAAATTGGCATGAGAAATCAAGAATTTCTGTAGCTATGAAAATATTTCTATACTCGTTGAACGGTCGTCAAATTATTCTCTTCGGCTGTACAGTTTGGCGAATAATTTGACTTTCAATTGATAGAAAGAGAATTAAAATTGTCATCATTGCTAAGGAGTTTTCCCTTATAGTTATTAATATGTTTTTTGTTAGAATGTTCACAAATGTTCGGACAATCACATACGGATGGTCTTATTAAACCATAATTCGAGCAAAATCGTGCGCAAGGTAGCAAAAATTCCGAAAAAAAATCGACCCAGTCGATGTGTTTTTGTGTAATTTTTAAGGTCTAAAAAAAAGCTACAACCACGCACGTTAACGTTAAATTTACTTTTCTCAACGAGCCCTATATATTGCTATATTCTAAGTGGGTAACTGGGTTTTAGCTGTTCAGTTCGTATTTCTATATACGAAACGGACCGAAGAAATATTCGGTTTCGTGATGCATGGTTAAGTCTGAGAGGGCGAAGGTCAACAAACATAGTAAATGTCAAACGAACAACGAAACTTCTGTCGCTTCCCCTATTGTGTCGGGTTCCAGAGCGACTCTCGCACTCACTTTCCCCAATTGCGTTTCCCTCGCCAACAATCCAGTCAATCATTAGATGGATTTTCAATGACGAAGGGTTCGAATGACCATGTGTCACCGCATGAGTAACTGCGCTCGTCGAACCTATATCTGTTCCATTGAGGCATTTTTGAACTGAGCGACCCGCTGATGGCCGCGTAGTTTTGAATAGGTCAAGGCCAATTTCGTTCGGAAGTGGGAGCGGACAGTAAACACGACGCAACCGAAGCTCTCGCTCTTTCCGACCGAGAATGATTACGTCTACCTTTTCCAAGGGTAATTTCTAAGGCTGGAAAGCATAGTTCTCTCCACTGCCAACTATCCGCACGAGAGGCGTAAACCTCCGAGCGGAGTGGCGGATAGCATGACGAACTCGTATAAGGCGCTGCCCGGTATGACCGACTCGATAAGCTTCGCATACATTTACATCCATTAGGAAGCGGGGTAAGTTAGTGACGCTCGTATGACGTGTTGATTGAATTCCTAACACAGGTTAACCTGAGTTATATGTATTACTGGCCAGGTAACTTTTTTAATGGATTATGCTATACAAGCCGAAACCTCGTTTAATTACCATTTCCGGCTTCGAAATGGTTCACGAAAAAGTTACAAAGGATCTTACAGGAGATCGCGATTCGGATTTCTTACGGATTCAACTAGCTAATTAGAGGCTAGGGGAACGGCATTCTACGATTCCATCTAACATAATAGTGGGGAAAAAAAAAAAAAAAAAAAAAAACCACACACACACACACAATTAACAGAAGCAGCTAACTTGTACGGACTTGTAATCAACCATTTTATTATTTTATTATCCCGCTTTCTCGCCCTTGCGGGGCTAAGTGGAGCATTGTTCCGCCCTCGCGACTCAAAAAATTATATCATCCGGTTTTTCATTTGCGTTGCAGAACGGTCTGAAAAAATTTGGCTCCTCGTCCATCAATCGGCTCAAGAGGAACAAAATAGTTTTAGTGAACAGTTTTTTCGGTACCTCGTGTAAGAGCTATTTGAGGTTTTATTTCACTCGTCACCATTTTTACTTACATGTTTACGTAGTAAATGAAAGTATTGTTATTAGCATATTTTTTAAATTCCTCAATCGAATTAAAAAATATCATTTTGAACGCTGTCGCAAACGTTGAATGGGTATCAAAAAAAAAGTCTAAATTGTAGAAAAACCTAAACAAAGTTGACGAAAGTGAAAACAAGAGAAAAAAGAAAACTGCTTCTTTCAGCGGACTTGGCAAGAAAAAGTTTCCCCAGACTTAATTTGCCTGCAACGGGAGAAAGTTCTCGAAAGCTTGCCTTTCTATGGATATGTCGGTTTTAATCAATATCTTATTTTCCTTCGTTGGATAAGAAAGGTCACAGTAAAACCATTGTTTATGAGTTTAAATCATTAATTGGTTCACGAGCTTTATTCTAATTTTCGTTTCGCTGCCAAAAGTTCAGTTTGACTCAAAAATCTATATGACGATCCGTTTTTAGAATAGGTTCTGAAAATTGCTCAAGTATTCAAGTATTCTTGACTCAACGTAATAAACATAAGGATCCAATAAGGAGATGCTAATATTAAAACAGAGCCTGTGATCACATAGTACGTGACTATGACAAAATGATTTTACTAAGACGCATCGTATTAAAGAAAGTTTGCGCCCTTTTAATAACAACTATTTAGTAACATCATGCCGGTTGCTTTGCTGGTTATATTTATCGTTTTTATTATTTTTCAATTTCGACCTTCGATGTAAGTTTAAAAAAAATTTTATTTCATTATTTTTCACATATTTTTCCAACTTTATCTATTTATTTATTCATTGTGCAATGAAGTGTATAAGGAAGTTGGAAAAAATCTATTTTTAGGTAGGTATTTAAGAAAAGGTATTTAAGAAAACTTATCAAATATCAAGTAACTCAGAAGTGAGTCAGCGACCACTTGGCGTTAATCAACCGTAATATCAAGCCAATAAATTAGTCAAATAAATAAAATTAAAAATACTCTGCCGTAGGCGTGACACATGCGTTGTCGCAACCAAGCTCAGAGGCTAACTTACTATAAGCAAATGCCTTATAGCCTGTTATTTGATTATTATGAAATTAGTTGAACTTCAAGGAAACCAAGCTCAAAGAATAATTCGCATAATCCCGATATAAATGTCGAATTCGGATCAAAATTGTATAAGTCATGCTTGTCACAAGGAGTTTGAAGAAATTTAACAACCAAGCCAAGGAGACAGGTTGAATTGAGACTGAGATTGAATCGTGGTGAAATTTATGATGTTTAATTTTCAAGCCACCTTTCAATGGTTCTCCAATTTGAGCGAAATTTAAGACTGCCCTCCAAAAAGTTCAGGTGTCGAATATTTCACGTTCTGGCTCTTTCGAACGTCGACGTACGTCTACATATCGGCAAGATGGAGACATATTCCACGCCTATCTTTCTTTTCGGTTCGTCCAGCGATTCAACGGCTGTCGAATTGATCAACGGCTAAGCAAAGTAATTCTTCGAGCCTTGGTGACGACGACGCGACTAGCCCAACTCGGAAAACTGAAGCAGGAAGAACGGTCCAAAGCCCAAGTGGAGCAAGCGTCGCTTTCAAACAGCGACGCCTCTAATGTCGTTCAGATAACGCACCAGGCGTAGCGAACGTGGCTTATCACAACGAGCCTTGCTCATTGGGGTTCCCGAGTGGCCACCCCTCTGCAAATAAATCTCGAACTGGATAGAACCGTTCTCTAATACTGTCAGCTATTATTACCGTGAACTCGTGTTTAGTTTTTCGCTCATCCGGTTCTCTTTGTCTTCCTGTAATAACGTCCCCCACGGAACGACGGCCTCTCCTTAGCTCATTAAATGAGGCTGTTTCCAAACTTGTACGGTAATGAAGTTCACGAGCCGATCCCTACTGTAAATACGCATGATTGAAATCCGTTGGGAGCCGAGTTTCGATAAAGTGACAGCACATATTCCCTTCGGAGCACGAGTTGAAATGACAATCCAGATCGAACGAATAGACGCTCATACGAATTCCACCTAACGCCAATTAACTTGTGAGAACTCTGTGAGAATAGTAGGTACTACCACAACTTCTTACGAATTCAATTTTAGGGACGATTTCAATACTTAAATTTACTTACTCTTTTAATACTTTCATTTACTTTAATAAATTAATTTACATTAATTTACTTTAATAAATTAATTTACTTTAATAAATTAATTTACTTTAATAAATTAATTTACATTAATTTACTTTGATAAATTAATTTACATTAATTTACTTTAATAAACTAATTTACATCAATTTACTTTAATAAATTAATTTACATTAATAAATTAATTTACATTAATAAATTAATTTTATTAATTTACTTTAATAAATTAATTTACATTAATTTACTTTTATAAATTAATTTACATTAATTTACTTTAATAAATTAATTTACATTAATTTACTTTAATAAATTAATTTACATTAATTTACTTTAATAAATTAATTTACATTAATTTACTTTAATAAATTAATTTACATTAATTTACTTTAATAAATTAATTTACATTAATTTACTTTGATAAATTAATTTACATTAATTAACTTTAATAAATTAATTTACATTAATTAACTTTAATAAATTAATTTACATTAATTAACTTTAATAAATTAATTTACATTAATTAACTTTAATAAATTAATTTACTTTAATAAATTAATTTACTTTAATAAATTAATTTACATTAATTTACTTTAATATTATTAATTTACAGTGCTTTAATTTACTACATAAACATGAAGGAAAAAATGTACCTACATTCACCTGCGACTTGATAATACCTAGAAACTTTTGTTCCACCGTAAGGAGATTACTGTAAGTCTTTCAATTTCAATGGAAGGAATAGACAATGGCATTTGACGAGTTGAAATTCTGTACTCTCTTTGTAGTTGGCAAGCGAATTATTCCTCGTAGAGCTAGAAGTCTCAGCTAACCGAATGAATGTCATCGGGTTGACGGTAGTCGGAGGTCGTATTCATCGCGAGTTGAGCCGGAGTTCCCTCGGGAAAAACAGTTTTCGGCGCAGGCGGAAGCTACATCGGCAAAGTAACATTTAGCCCGCATCCAGTGCTCATCCAATTATTGTCATAATTCCAGAATAAGTGGAACAGCGCAGAACGGATAGCTCGCTTTCCGACAGTGGTTCATGATGAAGATATTGGCAAGCCGAGACCTAGCAAAATACTCTCGAAAGCTTTTAATGAAGTTAATAAAGTGATTCCGCTTGGGGCGGCTGAGTGGCAAAGATGTCCCAAGCCGGTCGCAAAGGCAGCTTTTCACTTTGTGCATTAAGAGAAGAAATGCCCTCGTTAGATTTTTATGATTGCACATCCACAGGCTTGTTATTTTATTTTTTCCTCAGTCTTGCTCTTCACTGCCTGTCACAAACGTATTTCCCCTAACTAGAACGAAATAATTGCGAGCGAAATCGTTCATGAACAAGCCTTGCCCACCGGAAATCCTTAATCGAAAATTCCAACGACTAACAACGTCGAGCAATCGAATAGCTCCGAACCTTCATATTTGACTAAAATCAAATGTTGCTCACTCACTAGATGAGGTTAGCAGCAAACCGTCAGATGATTAACACAGAGACCATGCAAAACATCAGTGCTGAAATTCAATTGAAAATACGGTTTGTGTGGTGTATTTCTTTTCTTGGGAAATAGTTCACCTTGAATTTTCGTCCAACTGGGAATATTTTCCCATCGTGGACGTCGTCAGCTTTTTCCCATAGGGGAATCAGAAGATTATCCATCAATTCTGCACTTATTAATTCTGACGATTTCGCTCGTGGCTACTCATTGCCTCACCCCCCTGAGTGTGGAGGACGAAAGGGCGGGCCAAATATGAGTTTGACCCCAGCCGGATTCGAACCCGGCTCCACCGTGTAGAGAGCTAACGCTCCATACCACTACACCACAGGTGGCCCCTCTTGGAAAATAGTTACCAATCGCTTCAAATCTTTATTTTATTCAAGATGTTTCATTTCTACAACGGCGACGTCTTCAGCTACCAGAACCCTCCTCACCTCTTCGCTCACAGCCAATCTCTGTCCCATTTACAGAACCATACTCATAATTATCATTATATCGCTCCTTTTTATTTTTTTAGCTTCCTTGTATCGTCTACAGAAATGGAAAAAGTTGAAGAAAATCGATACAATAGACAATGCAAGTATGATAAGTAGAAACTTTCCGTTCTGGAAATTGGAAAAGTGGAAAAATAGGAACGTTTTGGTAGCTGAAGAGGTCTCCGTAGTAGTGATGAAATGCTCTGAATAGAGAAGATATTTGAAGTGAATTGATCTTCATTTCCCTAGAAGAGACAAATACAACATAATGGAGGTCCTGAATATTAACAAAAGGTTTTCCTTCTAAAATCCCTTTCCTAAAATCGAATATTCGAACCGAATAAATGTTTTTAGGTAGTTGAACATCTCTAAAACGCATTTATTTTAGTATTTTAGCCATAATTATGGGCGTGAAATTAATTTAATCAGATTTTTTGATCCATGAACTGAATGAGCTAACCTTTAATTAATATTGATCAAACTACCTGTCTGCAATTCAACTGCTCTTTAGCTGTCAGATTATTCATACTATACTGATGAACGGCAAGACAACAAAAGGGACCAAGACCAACCCTGCTCACGGGTGATACTAGCTACTAGGAACTTAATTTTAAAATATTTTTCCTAAGATGAGGAAAAGATTTTCTTGAAGAGGGCTGTAGTTGCTGGTGACAGCGCTATGAAATAAAAGGAAATAAATAATATTTCTACGTAAATTCGCCAATATAGTGAATGCCGCACTTCTTGTCACAGCGTTTCCTCTCAACAATATAAGTTGACAAGCGACAAATAACAACGTAGCTCCCAATATGATATTATTTCGAACGAGATGATGGAGAACTTTCGGGAAAAATTAATTTCATTTTATCTATTTTATTTTATTTTATTTTATTTTATTTTATTTTATTTTATTTTATTTTATTTTATTTTATTTATTTTATTATTTTAATTTCATTTCATTTTAATGGACAGCTGCGTAGTGATTTGCAGCGTACTTTAAATTCTTCTGTCAACTAAGTATCCCTATAATAGTCCAAAATGGCATTGAGAGCAATTTATAAAGAAGAAGCAGGCGTTTGAGTAGATTTATGAGTTAGTAATTAATTACTTATTAAGAATAAATAAATGAAGAAAGCAACAACGTCTATCACCTTCAGTTACCTTCAGTTGTTTGGAGGCCGGAAAGATTTTCAACACCTTGTCAACCCCTATCATGTGACCCTAGTAATGTGTCAATGAACGGTTCAGTAAAACTGCGATGATCCTCAGCTGTTGGTTTTCATATACGTTCCCAAATGTGTATTTTCCTAACAGCTTCATCAGATTTGACGGGAACCTTTTAAAACTAATGAAATGAAACAATCCCCAAAAGATGGGTTGATATTCAGCTCGTTGATATTTTTTTTTACTTTTTTATTCAGCTCGACAAGGTTTAGCATCAAATCTTTCACTCGCCATGAATATTGACGTACGAGCTACGTCGTCTCTGCTTATCGCATTTTTCCTCTGCTATACGATGAGTTGAGCACTCTGCGGAGCCAAATGCCATACTCATGTTTGTTACTCTAAGCTATTTATTCGCCTACATATTCTCACCTAGAAGCTTGAGCGCCTTCACAGTTCCGTAGCATAACGATATTCAAGACATGATTTGGGAAGAATCCGAATAATTGAACGAGGATTGACTCCCCCTGTTAAATTATAACCAACAAACTCTGATATTCAAGGTTCACCAACCCTTCTCCAATTACTCATGAACTCATATAAATATGAATTATTATAAAATAGTAAGGAAAAACTTAATCGTAATTTTTAATATTTTTATTTTCTTCAATTACTGTTATATAGTAATCACTTAATCACTTATAATAATAACCACTGGTAATCATTAGTCATCACTAGTAATATAATCTTTTTTTTATCACTAGTAATATAGTCATTAATAATCTATACTGCCGAAGAAAGTGTTTGAGGAACATCTTAAAGAGTGTGGAACGAGTTTCGTTGCTGAAAAAGTTTCGACTTTTATATTGTCAAAATCCGAAAATTTCACACTAAAGCTGCGATAAGTCGAAAACTATTGAGGCTATCAACCCCGTTGAAGTCTCGTTCGAATCAGCTTTCAAAAATCTAGACATTTTGATGCTAAACACTCCAAAGTCTCAGATACGTCAGGAGATACGGATTTTCCCCCCTAAAAACCCTCAAAAAATAACGTTCGTTAAAAAGATTCGAGCCATTGTTGACCCAAGAATGATTCTCTGTGAAAAAATCACATACATTCGTATAGTTTTCTCACACAAATGTTGACGGAGGCTTACGGGTAAATTTTTTTTTTTTTAAATTGTTTATTCGAATTTTACATACCTTGAAGCATAAAAACCCAAATTTTTAGAAGAGGTTGAACTTTTTTTGTGCTTGGGCGATTGAAATGATTTATTTCATTTTATTTTTCATTTTTATATTACAAACCAAAATGAGATTAGAGACCCTCTTTCTGTATCGTATCCTTAAATTCAAATTAACCTCAAAAAAAACATCGAGACTCGAAAATAAAATATTTTTCTACATCATGAATAGAGTTGTACTCATAACGAATGAGCAATGGAACAAATATATTTGGCAACTTGAGTTTATTTCCTAGTTTTAGCTTCATCATAGAACTCATCTTTCTACTCTCTTTGAAAAAAAAAAATTGTCTATTCATATTGAACAGCTTAGTTTTCATAGACGTGCGTAATCTTCCGATTCCACAAGCTCGCGAAACAAAGCGGAATAACATTCAACGGTGAGTAAACTCTTTTATTTCGTGCCCTACTTTTCCTTGTCTATGCCTTTTTTTAGAACTTCTCTTGCCCACCTCTAGTCGAGAAAAGTTTTGGATAAAGTCTTTTACCGCCGACAGGATAAGTTCACCATTAAAGCTCTCCTCCGCTGGCAGCTTCCACCGCGTGTTTATGTCGAATTACTACCTCTAATGTTTTGCTTATTGGTCATCTTGTTGGAATTGAGGCAAGGTACATTAGGTTGAAGGAGTCGTAATCTCCATCGACGAGTCTAATCTTGGTTTATTAGTCAATTTATAATCTATTGTAATCGCCCAAGAAAAATGTCAACTCTCCATGACATTTTTTGCTTCCATGTTTACGTAGTAAATTGTGATCGTCCGGAAAGTCGAGTTCGAAATGGAGGTGAATTTGGAAGAAATATTTATAATACTATACTCAGAAAAACGTTCTGAACCAGTGTCATATTTACCATATTTGCCATATTTTTCAAATCTTTACTTTTGGTTTATTATTCAATAATAAACCATTGTAATCGCACAAGTAAAAAAATTTCTAAACGCCTAAAAATTTGATGTTCTACGTTTCAAGGCATATAAAATCCGAAATCCAATTAAAAATAATTCTGGCCGACTTTTCTGACGAAACTTTAAAAGATAAATTCTTGAAAATTTCACCTAAAATCAATTCTGGTCTGACATTGGCTTAGTTCATTAGCCAAATCGCGACCTCAATTTTTAGGTTATTTTGGGCGTTTTTGAGGGGATTCGTATTTTCAAACGTTTTTCAGAAAATGGTGTATTTGGTATCAATTTCTATAGATTTTCGGGCGCTGAATCGAATGAGACCATTGCGGGGTCGATAATTTTATTGGTTCTAGAGTTTTCGCTGCTTTTGTGTTGAACTTGGAAGATTTTCAGAAATTTGGCATGAGGGGTATAACTCGAGAGTTCTTGGAACTATAAAAATCGTTCCATACTCGATTGAATGGTCGTCAAACACACTTCACCTGTACCGTTAGGCAAAAAATTTAGCTTTCAATTTTGAAATTATGAAAAATATAAATTATTAAAATAACAATGGTTGCTACCGAGTTTTCTCCTACAGTTACCAATCTGTTTTTCGTTAGGAACGTTCACAAATGTTCGGAATAATTACTATCAAAAATGGATAGTCTTCTTAAATCATTATTGAAGCGAAGGAATAATAAACCAGTGTACAATCATTAGCATAACATAATTATGTAACCAGTCTCTATAGTAACATATGTAAGATTCGCCTTTTCTCTCGTCCAATGGATTTTTTCCCAAAATAGAATATAGTTATAATATTTCAGATTATATTAGGCATGCTACTTTTATTGAGACCTGCCGAGCGAAAGAGGAGAGGTCAACTGAAAATTCGCTCGAAAGAAGGTGTTCACTAGTTATCTCGACGTTTAACTCAAAGCCATCAATTGAGATTCGCCGTGAACGAGGCGAAACGCGCCTTAACAGCCTTTCATTAAGTCCGGCTTCCCTTTAAAGATTAAAATCCGCACCTTTGACACAGGTTTATTACGTGTTATCGTTGGGGAGATCAAAGCCAGCAATAATACCCCAGGTGTTTCTCCTTCATCTTCGCCTTAACGCACCACAAACTCTCTATCAAATTTTTCACCTTGGTTTTCTTCTTCAACTGAAAGAAACAGTAAGTTCAAAGTGGAGGTAGTGCAAACGTCACCTCCGACTGAGTTCAACATCTAAATTGATGTATTCGAGTCGACCTAGATAGTTCGAAATTATACAGAAAACTGATGATTTCAAAAATCCGCTTCGATGTCATATTTTACGATTGCTAAAGTAAACCATTGTATTCGGCTAAGGAAAAAATGCACTTTTTTTACTCGAAATCGAATGAACCTCGAAAAAAGGGTGTGGAACTCGGATAAGGATAAAAAAAAGTTCTAGCCCCACAGCGCTTTCCTGATTCGGACGACAGATACAGGTGACAAATTCTAAAACAATGTAATCTAAAACGATTAAAGGAACAATCTTACACCCTCTTCTTAATCGTTCATATTTGTATAGAATAGTCGTGTTTAGAGATTGAGTAAGGGATGGCCACTGGACCACTAGGACGTTCATCAAGGAGATCTACTAGCTCAATTTGAGTCATCGTGCTGAATTTATGAAATGCCCACACGAGAGTTTGTAAATTACCACGTTGCCAAACGATTCTAGTTTACATTCACGACTGAGTTTACCAAAACCATAACGTGTGAAACGTATCGCTCAAAGATTCGATGTCTGACAAAATCTGGCGTTTTAATGTGAGCAGACTCAAAAACGAAAAATGCACAGGAAACATGCATGTTCATAGAGCGCACAGTATTGCCATGTTAGAGTCGGTGACCAATTATAAAATCAAGAAACTCAAAGACAGCAACGTTGGTACTCTACAACAAACACTAGCCACAAGAACATAAAATTTAAGAAATGCAAGAATTAGGTTAATAACGTCAAAGTGGATTATGGATGGACAACTTTTTGAGATATGAAAGATAGAGTTGGGTTCATTTTTATACACCAAAAATGTACAACCAGTCCTGAAGGAGAAATCAAGCGTCATTTACTCACCGCTACAAACTTTTAAAAACCTCAAGCATTCAAATACATTGATTTTAGCAGTCAGGAGATTATACCAAAAAAAAGCTCATAACATGTAAGTATGCTTTTTGAGCCAGTAGATAAAAAAATCTAGCGTCATCTAATCGCCATAGCAAACATTTTAAGAGCCCCAAAATTTGAAATATGATGACTCTTATAGCCTGTAAAAATGCTATAAACAGAAAAACATTGAACAATTCGGAAGCAATGAGTGTTTTCCTAAATTCGAAATCGGCTGATTTCACACATTCACTGGAAAAACGTTTCCTGAAAATTTCATTGAGTTTCATACATTTTTCACGGAGAGATGACGATTATTGTCACTTTTCAGCCACAGACACGCAGATCAGATATTGTTTCCGAGTAGTTATGAAAATTTCTTGCGAATTCACCTTCGTTCTGAATTATATTTTTCGGACGATCAATTCTTCCATTTACTACGTAAACATGTGAGAGTAAAAAAATAAATACGAAAATGAAAAGTGCGACGAGTGACGAGCGATTAAAATCAGGTGATTTTTTAGGTTTTAGAATTCAATCAAATTCTATTGACTATTCACAACGGTACTAGGACTTTTTTTCACTTCTTGTTCTCACAGACATATATTCAGAATGTGTATCCGAACACAAAGCGCGAGTTTTTCTTTCAAGTTCAACTCCGCTTCAATTTTGACTTCTAGAGTAAATTGCATACGATGATTAAAAGGTACAACCTACCTTGGACTTCATCTCATCCCGTTTCATACGCTCTACATCAAATTACTGACTGACTTAACGTGAGTATTATTTTTCCGAGCAGCTCCGTTACTTTTTTATTTGACAGCTCATTTTATCCCACCATTTATTCCACTCTCGAATATCAGTTTCATCCTACAGTTGAATTAAATTCGTATCCGTGGTTAATCTCGTTACAACGGGAGCAGGTCCAATCATTCTAAAGCTAACTTGTATGAAGCCAATCATGAAAATCTTATTCAGCATCCTTTTAGATTAGCAAATAAAGTATAATTGAATAATAGTAGGTCCGAGCCGTATATTACGGATTAAAATGTTTGAAAGAGCGCTGGGATCGAGACGAGAATAATTGCTTCCCTGAATATTTAAAATGAAAAGTTCCGCGAAGCTTCAAACACACACACGTATCATCACACCTAAATGATGCAACAAATTAATTTAGAGGCACACTTTTACAATTGCACGCTTTTTGTGCTGTTTTCATTAGATCTCAAAAAAAAAAAAAAAAAAATTATATAAATAAAATAAAATAAAAAATGTAGAAAAACCAGTGGTGTGCATAGATCACACAGTTCTTCCGTGGTTGAGTCGGTAACTGGAATAACCAATTAAATAATTAAGAAGCTCCTCTAAGGGTGCAACGTCAACACGCTACAACTGATATTGAAAAACTAGCTAGGAGAACCCAAAAATAGAAAAAACGGTTAATAATGCGGATCTGAGCCTAACAAGCCAAGTTTTGTAAAATGGGATAATTTCCATATGAACCTCCAGCGTCGTAAATATTGATTTTTTTCACGGCCATTAAAAATTGAGGTAAACAATAAACCGCATAAGGCGGAAGTGCGGTGAGTGATCCAATCGATACATAAAACATTTTGTGAAATGGAGTTATTGCCAAAGCAAGTAGACCCTAATATACAAAAATGCACAGATGAAATAACTGAAACTGCGAATTATGAGGAAGCGCGGTGTGTGGCACCAACAATAAAAATCAATCGATATTCAGCTGACATAAAGAAACATTTCTAGTCCCCCAGCATTTTAATATAATCATTGTTGGGGTCTGGAAAAATCAAAACACAGTCAATATGCGCATAAAAATGGAGTACTGTATGTGACCCACGTGATAAGAATCCAACTTCAATCAGTCGCCGTCCCAAACATTTCAAGATTATTGTCAGGATGAGGGGGAGACAGAGAGTGCGACTTTTTCTCTCTGTCTCCCCCTCATCATGCCAATATCAGAAAAAGAGAGACACCCAAAAAATTTCAAGACTGTTAAATCAAAGAAAAATTATTTCGCACTTGGAAACGATAGAGGTTTCCTTCACCCAGCCCTCGCAATAAAATTATTTTAACATTAATCATTCATTTACTTAATCGCATTCGAATACCAAATTCATTCGAGCTGAGTTCTCATGTGTACACTGTCATGTGTCTGTCTGCCTTTTCCTCGTCCATGTGTCAGATCTAACTTGATTAAAGCTTTTTGAAAAATTTGCGCTTGGTGAACCCCGACGATCCAAATTATTCATTTCCGACGCTGTATGACGTTACTGATTTCGCCGGATGTGATCAGTTTTCAGATCGATGAAATTCGAATCCCAATGCCTTTCAGTCAATTGTTATTCACTTAACGCAGATAGGGTGAAAAGGTGTATTCTAAAGCAGTGAATTCTCAACGTTCGGCTTTTAGGAGTGCTAAGCACGTTTAAAACTTATATCAGGCAATGATGACAGTTAGGCTCTTGAAGGATCGTTTCGCGAAAAGGGCCAAAGGAGCTAAACGTCACTCCTGTAGAGGATTTGTGGGTCATTAATAATTCACTACGTTCTTTTTTTGGAAGAAGTGAAGAAAGTATGCGACGGATAGGAGGAGCCATTTTCACAAATTTAATTTCCAATTCTCCTCCCTCAGTCAGTGGTTCCCGAAAAGGGGCTGAGGTAGTCACTCTTCATCGTAGATAGCACTTATTCTCCGTCTATAAATCATTCCCGTTTGAATGATACTTGTCGGCGATATTTTCTGTTGATGCCGGGGCCAACCGCAGAAAACTCGTGTTCCAGTAACTCAGAGCAATAATGGGAAGCGAGAATACGACACGTTATAAGTGTAAAGGTCCTCTGGATTTCATGCCCATTCTGTAACAGGATTTCCCAACAATCCTCGCTCGCTTATTATATTTACACCCTTTCGAGACCTTCCGTTGGGCTTCCTTCCCCTGCCTTCCACACAGTAATGCCTTTCATATGAAATCGTAATGGCATGTAAATTAGTTGTAAAAGGATGGTAAAGGATCCATAAAATTTGTAGTCGGGAGCTATGTACGTACACGATCGCACAATCTCCTCCTCAGCCCTTCGAGCCCTATACTCGTTAATAATTGTATAAAACCCTCATTTTTCGGGCTGCCAACGCTTCCTTGACTTAAGATGAGAAAAACTAGTTAGAGTGCCACGCTATATTAAATGGCACAACATACATTATTGCCTTCGACTTGATTGTTAGACTCGAGCAAACAGTAGTTAGAAAGCAGCATTTATGATGTATGTTAAGGCACAAGGAATACTATTAGTTGAATATTTTCCAAGATTTGTAACTCGCACAGTGGATAACTCAAACAAAAATTCGTCAATTCAGATGTTTGAATATACCAAAAGATAGGTAATTTAACTGTCCACATTTTCCTAATGTAATGTACCTATACTTTTTTCAACCGTTTTTGCGTTATTCAACGATATTAGTAGACTATACACGAAAAAACGACATTTTTCAACTTTAAACGTTATTTTCATCTATTTAGTGCGAAAGAAAAAAAATGAACCATATATTATTGATATACACATCATCAACTATCATTATGCTGAATTTGAGCGAAATCTATTACAAAAAATCTTTCGCGAAAAATCCAAGGGGTACCCCTGCGATTTTTTTCAACCGACCAGTTAACGATTTTTTACTCGTCTCTCAATACAGATAAAAATCTGAAATTTTTAGGAAAGCTGTGTCTTACCATGATGTATTTTTGTGATTTTTTTTATTTCTCGGAAAAATCTGCAAGTGGTCCAAAAAAATAGGTTTTTGAAAGCTCAAAAATTGGCCTTCAACGGTGATTTTCATGGTCAAAATGTATGGGAATCAATTGTTTTATTATGCAGGAGTCTTCATTCGAACGCCTTACACACGTACATAGCAAAAAATTCGGCGAAAAAAATTTAAACAGAGCCAGAGAAATTATTTTCCGTAAATCGAGTTTTTCACCGGCCGAATATTCGAGCATCGGTAAGGGTGAAAAATTAAATTTTCGTTTTTGAGCGATTTTGAAAGCTATTCTTATAGGAAATTTAACGCTGAATCCGAATATGACGTCAAAACGGTGGAAATTTAACGACAATGATCAGTTTTTCCAGGTTTAATACTACGCCACTCCTACGTTTTTCAACTTTGAAAATCCGTTGCAAATACTTACAGTACTGTTCAAATTTGATTAATTAATGATTACTACAGGAAATTAGACGTAGAATTCGAATTTAAAGTTATAGTATAGTTTTATGTCCTGATTTCTAACCATCACAGTAATTAAGGCGATTCCTTAATGGTTTGGAGCATATTTCAAAGGGTGTAAAAACAGGAATAATCTAAATAGTATACATTTCATAGCTTCATAAAGACTAGAGTTATAGCATCGTGAAAACTATTTGAAATCAGATATGGAGTTTATTGTCAAATATCCTACGAAAACGAAATGCGGAAATGGCCCCCTTCCAAATTAATAAAAGTGACACGTCGCGTCGCGAACTCCGGACGGAAAAAAGATTAAAACAAAAGAAAAAAAGTCACCTGGAGGCCTCACAAACTTGAGGCTTTACAGACTAACCGCAAATAAATTAATTAAACTTTCCTAATGAAAAAACAACTCCCCGAATTTCAAACGAAAATGGGGTCGAAATGAAATGATGAAGACACCGAGAGAGTTAATGTGGTCTCGAGCTATGATATCGTCACACGAGGAAGCCGCGCGACTGATTGATTGAATGAACTGAAATTTCATTTTTCTTGTTTAAACGAAATACACTACATAAAGCCATCATCGAATCATCCCCATCCTCAGCTAAAGTTTAACCGAAATACCGAGTGGCAAGGTTGAATAATTGAGAAACCAAGGGTATACGAATTTTAGCTATTTGCACTAAGGTTACGTGAAATAGATTCTTTATTCGAAATAATTTCCATAAACAACCTGACGGAATACTCCTCCAGAAAACTACCTTCAACCAGCTCTTTTCATCGTCAATCTTCTTTGATCCACATTTCAATCACTATTATTATCATTATTATTGTTATTCAGAGTCATAAAAATAATTCTCTAAGTTTGCTTCATCATTGAATATTTTTTCAATTCGTCATTTCTATAGATAAGAAACCATTTCAGGTATGTTTAGGAACCAGCAAGAAAATAACTCTTCGTCGAGTGAGTATCAACTCAAAAGGTGAAACTGAAAACAGTGTTGCCAAAGCATTACATCGCTGAGAAAATAAATAAAAAATATCCACATTTTTTTACGGATTGTTTAAATTATCGAATATTTTATACACCAAAAAAAACAGAGCTTTTATTATTTAAAAAAATGGAATTACTACGTTGATGTAAATAAAAAACATCGAACCCTAGACATCGATGTTAAACGTTTAAACATCGATGTTTTTAGTCCGTTCCACTAATGTTTTTCTAACGTCGATGCCCCAACACTATCCAACACCAAAAGAAGAGAGTTATAATTAGAGTTATAATAGATGTTTATAAGTGACCACTTTTTCAGCAATATGTGAAAGTGTATATATTTTTCTAATGTCAAAGCAAGCTCCTTCAAGAGTATTGCTGATGTTTTTACTCACTACAAAAAGGAAAATACATCAACTCATTGCATAAATATATCAAAGCTGTATGATGGAAAATGGAAACTTTTCTAATTCTTCTGCGCTCAAGAATGAGATGGTGGTCCACGAGTGATGCAGGAGGGGCAACAGACAAAGGAAGAAAAAGGGCCTATGGTAATGAAAGCTTAATGTAAATTCTTAAGTGTTGTCAACAATATTAATATTCATGTGGAATAACAATAGAAACGGCTTAATAGAGCGTGAAAAGCAAGAGAAGGGATTCGAGACGGAGGCGAGTGATCTTTCCCCTCAATTCATTATTAATGTCGCCATTTCCATTGTACGCTCTGTAACTGATGTATTTTGGCGCTGTATTTGGAACGGCATCGTTTCTTGCTTGAAACTGTCACGTTGAGGTATTAACTTTTCGTACAGAAAATTCAATGAGGCACTTTATATCAAATTTCATTGCAAATAAAGTAACGTGGAATAAGGAAGTCATGACTTCCTAATCGGATTATATTCTGATTTCGTGGGATGATAGAGTTCAGGAAGTCAAATCTGTAAGTGCCATCTAGTGTAACAAATCTCGGAGGTGAATCCAGTTTTAGCCTAGCGAGCAATCGCTAGACGAAAAATCGATACTGTGAGACCTTCCTGACGCCAAATTGTATCGGGTAGATTGGATTGGAGTAGCTCGAACGATTTCTTCAATTATTTATGGCGATGATCATCCCTTAACGCCCGAGGTAAATAGCAGGAATTGACCTCCAGTTTGGCGAACGACATTGATACAAAGCAATTAGTTTCATGAAATTTACTGTCACCATTCAATTCAAAATTCTCGTCTACCATCATAAATATTTGCCAGCAATGCGTACTAATGTGAATGGCACAGCAGTAGAGAGTGAAGAACGACGAAGAGAGCAATTGACCTACACATTGTGTGTTGATTCTTTTACAGCATGTTTTCAAACGTATTATCGTCAATCTCATCGAATGAATTACGATTAAATTCGCTGTTTACATTTATTACAGATTTTCGAGCGATCGTGTTGGTTTTTTCTGAGGAATGCAAATACTTGAGCTGAAATCATTTTTAAAGTATAATATTTTATTATTATTATAGTTTAATTTTTATTATTATTACTGTTAGTTTTATTATTATTTTATTTTTTAATATTATTTTAGTTTAAAGGATAATTTTAGACGTAAAGTACGGTAATTAATTTGAAATTGATAGCGAAAATATTAGGTTTCCAAATGTATTACGTTAGTTAAGGAACCAATAACAAAATAGCAGTTGTAACAGCGATGATAAGCATCGAGCCGTAAAATGTGACACCAACTTGCACGAAACATTCTTACAATGCATGCTAATTAGTTTTCCTGATACTCAAGCTTTTTTATAGTCGACTAACGCCGTGTTAAATTACTGTCCGAGCCGTAACGGTTACAGTAGAAACGATAACAAGAACTTACAAAAAACTTTTCGGGTCAACTCGACGAAAACTGAGGTCAACTGTCAAAACTGAGATTATTTAAAGTCAGAAACTCGGGTTACGTTCAAGATATTGAAAAATAGTGTTTGGTTTTTGTTTCCGATATTTTCAAGTTGCTCAATTATCCTTAACAAAAATCGTATCAATCAGGTTGCCAGAAAATATGTCAATGCAAGGTCAAAAGTCATTAATATTAGAATCAAGCGACGTTCAGCTGACTAAAGACAAATTTAAACTCCTCTAAGGTTGAAACATATTGATATTTGCGGTCTATAAAAATCAAAATATGGCCCATATACGATTAACTTGGAAGTACGGTATGTGATCAATGCGATAAAAATCAGCCGTCTTTCGATCGCCCTCCCGGACATTTCAAGAGCTTTAGTGTTCAAATATATTGAGTTCTGCTGCCTGTAAAAATCAAAATACACTATACGCACTAGTGAAGTAGTGAAAAATACTCATAACGAGGGAGTACTGTGTGTGAGCCATCGGATAAAAAATCAAGTCATCTGCTTGCCATAACGAAAATTTTAAAACCTCATGGAGGCTAGAGAAATATTGACTTATTACTATAGTCTATAAAAATCAAAATGGAATAAATTTTGAACGGTTATATATCTCGGGAGCATTGCGTGTTATCCGAAATTTAGAAATTTCGCTAATTTCGCGCATTCACTGAGATAATATTTTCTGGAAATGTCATCGAGTTAATTTTTTTTATCACTGTTCAAAAAGTGATTTCTTGAATAACGAGTATCAATATGAATAGAATTTCAATAATGAAAGAAAATGGAGATAACCTTGGGCCATCATCGATATTTTAAAAATAGCGATTTGAGAATGTACTGTAAACTTCTGATGAATTGGAACTATTGAAGCATAAAAGGGCATGAGCAGTAGGATATTTTAACAGCTCTACAGCATAATAATAGATTGCAACTACGTATTCATTTTTACGCGATATGTGGAGAAAATATCTTTGTCCCAACCATAACCATTTTTTTTACCATTTTTTACACAACCATTTTTTACCTTCCTCTAGATTTCTGAACGTTGTTGGATTGCGCCATGAGAGTGGATCGTAGTGAGATATTACAGACTCACCAGGAATGTTGGGGCCGTGCAGCCGTCGAAATAAAACGTTTGAGGGAGAGGAGTCTCTTGTTTAACTTGATTAAGTTTTTTCCCCTCCAACTCCGGAACTAATTTCGAAGCGCAATTAAGTTTCGAATCAAGTCGCTCGTCCGGCAAATCACTGTTTCAGCGCAAAAATTAGCTTTTACACGGCTGTTCTAAGGCTCATGTAAATCATGAACATTTCGACGACCATAGAACTCAATTCTTGGATCGTTCCATTCGGCGAATGGAAAGAATTAATTTCATTCGATATGTATTCGCGAATTCCATTTGTTCGGGAACAAAAAAAAAAAAAAAAAAAAACTGAATCGTAAAACATCATACATTGAACATTGAAAATTATTATTAAGTATTATTAAGTATTATTAGAAATTATTATTAAGTAAAAATTATTATTAATAAAAAATTATTAATAAAAATTAAAAATAAAATAAAAATAAAAAAAAAAATAAAAAAAAATTAAAAAAATGAAAATAAAAATTATTAATAAAAATTATTATTAAGTATTAAGTATTATTAAGTTATTAAGTTTTCAATATTAAAATCTAGGGATGGTTTATGGTAGGGTTCAAAATATAAATAGTAAGGGGTTGTTAAAGAATTTAATTTCCCGATAGGAGTGAGCTATATAGGTTTAGATGTTCTTGTGGCCTTGAGAACAGTGGTCTAACTGGTCTGAAATTTATGGAAACAATTAGGGAATGTAGAAGGATTTTTTAAGTTTTGATCTCGTAGATAGATAGTCGAATTTCTTCATTTTGTCCTAAGGATATTCTCCACTAATAAATAACTTTCCGTAAAAAAAAAAGAAAAAAAAGAACTACTCTCAACTCCTGTCACTACTTTCAATTCTGCTTGCCAATAACACCCCCCCCCCCTTGGTCTATTATTCAGTAATAAACCATTGTAATCGCCCAAGAAAAAAAAGTCTAACCTCCATCAAAATTGGATGTTTTACGTTTTAAGGCATGTAGAATCCGAATATCCGATGTATAAAATTCTGTCTGTCCGCCGTATGTCAGATTACGTAGAGAATATGGAGTAGAAATTATGGCCATTTTGGAAGCTTGAATACAAGTTATATAATACAAGAGTTTTGCCTATAGTTACCCATCTGTTTTTCGGTGGGAACGTTCGCAAATGTTTGGAATAATTACCATCACAAATGGATGGCCTTCTTAAATTATAATTGAAGCAAATGAATAATAAACCACTGCGCAATCATTTGCAGCGTTTTTCTATCACGTCATTGTTAGCCAATAAGAGTCGAGCTTCCTTTAATTTAGAACTATTTAATATGTATCCTCGCTGTAGAACATCCAGTTGTAACATTGTTATTGATGATGGCCAAATCGCCGAAATCGACATACCAATACAACTAAATAAAATCACTGGAATTTTTCACAATCTCGTTTACTTTTATCCTTGTTAACATGCCGCAGTATAATAATAGCTCTAAACGACCAAACATTATTAAAAAATTCCTCGTACTTGTAAGAGATCATTAATGGTGAATTCGCCTTGTTCTGCGCACTTCAACACAGTGTGAAAACCAAATATTGAGACGACCTGTATCTACCAGCAGCTATAACTGAGTCTTTTACCTTTTCTACCTCGGCTCATCTCTTGCCACTTCAAGCGACCCTCAACGTCGCGAGCGAGGATTTTCGCGGAAGAAAAGATCAATACAACGCGATCGCGACCGGCTTTCAACAGGAAGGCTAAGCCAGTAGGTTTTCTTAAATCAGGATTTAGGTTATCGTGAATACTAGCCAGTAAATCGCAAAAAAAGTCGGTCGCATTGAATTTTTTTTTATTTTGCTTCCTCGCGACTAAAAAAATGTTAATATTCCAATTCCAAACGTCCGATTTGCGTTTTGCGTTTTAACAGTGTTGAAAAATTTCAACGAAGATGCAAATTTCTTTGTACCTTGTGTAACTCGCTCAGTTATGATTAAATTTTCAGAATTTTTGCGGGCTATACAGGATATGATCCTGTACAAATTTTAGCACTATCGGATCAGCGGCTTACTATGCGACCTATATTTATATCTAACCGTCAACCTCAGGATCACAATCAAATGAGGACACGAGATGCGCATTCTGATGATCGTCTATACAATAACCACGACTATTTTTTTTTTTTTTTTATTCATATCAGTTGAAAAACATTTGGTAGGTAATGGCCGCAGTCGTTCTAAAATGTCATCGGTGAGGTTCAGCTTTATGCGTATCATTGGCACTACCTAGCTGAAGTTCCTAACGGAAAATCAGTTCTATATTTTTATATTTTATTTAATTTTTTTTTTTATTTTTTTTATTTTTTTTTTGGTTTGGTTTGATCGGGATTCGGCCAGTACAAAGTTGGCCGAATCCCGATCAAACCAAACCAAAAAAAAAACTACATCTACCAAAACACAAACATCAAACATCTAACATAAAAAAAAATTTAAAAAAATTAATTTTAATAGGTACTGGAGCCTAATCGGCACCATTTGGTTTCAATAGAAGATATATTTTCTCTTCTCGCGACTTCATATTTCTTGGTATTATGACGGCAACAATGCGACAAGAGCATTCTACATCGCTGAGAGTTCTTCCATACGCAAGACAAGGAGCAGGAGAAGTTCGTTGGATATTCGTTCATCCGAGAAGAGGTTTACGGAATAACACATGAGGCCAGAGCTGAAGCTGCAGATGGGTGAAGCAGTATGCGCATAAGTGGAAAGCTGAAGTTCAAGGCATCAGCTCCCGTACTCGATCCATCCGCACTGGCGAAGATGCGTACCACATCGGATTCCCATTGCGCGGAAGCAGTGCTCAGGAGAAAGGAAGAAGCCGAACGCCTCAAAGTCAAATCTCCAAATACTTCACTCGCTACAGCCGTTCAGGCGAATATTGTGAAGCTACTTTCAACTTCCCACGTTCTCTGTGTAAACACTGCGCCTCCAACCCGGGCACTTAAACTTTCCGAATCGCACTTCCAAGATGACTTGTAATCTCGTCCGCCGTTAGGCCACAGGAAACACGATGAGGGCTCGGATGGAATGGAGGAAAAATACTGGTCTGAAATGGAAGGATCGGAACGCTACTTATCTTCTGAAGTGCTCTTCTTCCTTCTGCCAATACCTCGCCATTCGAGAGATAAGTTGAATCTATTTCTACAGCGCTTGAACATCGGTAATTTTTAAAATTCCAAGCTAGATACCTATACATTGTCACGTAACACAAAAGAAACTTTGCAAAATGTTCATAAAAAAAATTACCACCTCTAGATTCGGTACGGACATGATTCAGTTTTTCAATTTCTAACCAACCTATCCGTCTGAAGTCCGCACAAGTACAACTAACCGATGGGTAACCGCATGGTTCAGAATTTGTGTCAGCTGTGTCAGACCCTATCCACGTCGGCCTGAGCAGAGTTGGGCAAAAATTAAATCTGAAACTAAAACTAAAAACTAAAACTAAATTAGTTCCGAACTGGAACTAAAAGATGAAACTATTAGTTTTTATTCGAAACTTCAAAACTAACTTTTGGAACTAAATTAGTTTTAGTTTCAACTGCTGAAACTAAAACTAATTTAGTTCCAAAAGTTAGTTTTGAAGTTTCGAATAAAAACTAATAGTTTCATCTTTTATTCGTAGTTTCGGAAATAAAAATGAAACTAACTTAAAAAAAAAAAAAAATACGACCTACCCTCAAAAATTTTTTTTTTATGTTTCAAGATGCGTAGATTCCAAATCCGAAATGTCCGTCCGCCGCACGCCGTCCGGGGTTTTTCTCCGGAGTTACTGGCTCGAAAATTTTACTTCCCAATACATCCCCTTCAAATCAGTAAAAAACGCGAAAAAAAATTTAGTTTCATTTTTAGTTCCGAAACTACGAATAAAAGATGAAACTAATTTAGTTTTTGGTTTCAAGTTTGAAACTAAAAACTAATTAGTTTCTAGTTTCAACTTTAGTTCAACTAAATTTTTAATCGAATTGTCCCAACTCTGGGCCTGAGGATGACCGAAAAGGCGAAAGTGCTCGGCCAGCGAATAAATAATAGAACAATGAGTCGCCTGGTTTTTCTCCCTCACATCCCCCTGGACATGAAAAAATGCGACGACAAGGAAAATAATTTATTTCTGTTAACTCCGAGCAAGCTAAATGGCTAATGATAATAAGATTTCGCTACGAACACTGCACCAACATACATAGTATATTTAAGTTGCCATCCAGCTCCCCATTGTGTACCACTGAACGATAAGCATACTCACAATAATTAAATGCGCATTTAAGCCAATCAGTGAGCAACTGGTTTTGGATTAAGCTGAGCGACAAGAAAAATAAATGCTTATCTCAGGGATGCTCCAAAAGAATCGGTTCTTGGAATAAAAAATTTATTTGAAAAATTCATCGATATTGTTGCATGACTTTTTTTCATATTATCGGTCGATTCGTTTATAATTCTCGAAAACCGATACTTCTCTCGACATAAAAAATACCTGTGTTAAATTTCTCAAGCCTACTCTCCAGTAAGTAGCTGAGTCAACGACGTTTCTACTCGAAATTCCACAAGCAGCCATATATTTGTCTGAAAATATTCCTAATTTTATCGACGGCCAATTTCTCAAAAATTATTCGTATTATTCATTATTGTGGCTCAACCACCGCCATAGCTGAAGTTGAAGCAAAATGTAAACACTGTGCTACCTTCCTAAAAATACTTATGCTACATAATTAAAATTAATTGGTTAGTAGTTGAAGCTGAAGGATAATTTCATTAGGGGGCTTTCGAATAATGAGCTTAGAAAAAATTTTTAAAAAGAATCGGTTCTTGAAAATTGCCTAAGAAATAATCATGATTTTCGTATCGGTCTCAAAAAATTGATCCGATGAAATCGATACATTTTTTAGAATCGGACATTCCTTTTCCTTCCTGGGGAAAAAGTCTTTCTCAAGCTTGCCCTTGACTCTCATTGTTGTGAAGATAACGATGGCCTATTAAGCATGAAATAGGATTCAGATGATGAGAAAGGATCACCTTAGATAGCATCAGAGCAGTCAATACCAATTAGTATTCGGAATATCACCCGAATCCAACCCAGTCCAAGTAAACTCAATCTGTATTAATGAGTTTCATTTACCTAAACAAACTCGATTACGTTAGTAAACGTTTTCTACATCTCTTGCCAGCAGATAATGTATAATTACTCACATTTAATCACAGCCGTTGTTGAAACGCACGCCGCGCAAACAGATGTGATTTTTAACGTGATGATGTCCGATATGAGTTGAGATAGAAATAAGAGAAGAAAACAGTGACCCTTTAATATTTCTCGAGTTGGGAAAATACTATAGGAAAATTTTGGCCCTCGACAAAACGATAAAAACGCTTGTTTTGAATAAGGTATAACCAATATTATGAATTCAAGAAGCCCATAATAAGGGCGCAACGTTATTATTCTACAACTGTTATTGGAAAACTAGCCAGGAGAACCCAAAAATAGAAAAACGCTCGAATTAGGTTAATAATGCGGAAGTGCAGTATGTGAGCCTGAAATAATGATACATAATATACATGTTTGTCAATAATGATGGTCAATAATGATACAACATGTTTCGTGAAATATAATAATTTTTATGGACCATTAGTGTCAACTTTATTTTTTTTGCGACCAGTAAAAATCGGATAAGTCAATAAACCGCCTAAGGCGGTGTTGGATGCAATCGAAACGAAACAAGTTTTGTTAAATGGAGTTATTTATATGGCAAGGAGACCCAAATAAAGAAAAGTGCACAAAGAAAATAATTGAAAATGCAAATTACGAGGAAGTACGGTGTGTGACACCAATAATAAAAATCAGAAAAATCGGAAATAATCGCAAGTGGTAAAAAAAAAGTTTTTGAACACATAACCGAATCAGAATTTCCGTAAATCAATCGTTCCGTAAATAAATTGTTTTTATCACGCTGGAGTCTTCGTTTGGGCACTATAAACACGGGCATCGCAAAAATTTGACAAGCGTGAAAAATTTAAAACAGCAACAGAAATTATTTTCCGTAAATCGAGCTCCTGACCGGCCGAAATTTTGAGCTCCGCTGTCTGGCGTTTTCCAGCGATTTTGAAAGTGATTCTTTAAGGAAATTTGACGCCGAGTCCGAATTTGAAGTCAAAACAACGAAAATTCCATGACAACTATTAGTTTTTTTCCATTTATAGTGTGACACCGATTCAGTCATCAAATCGTTAACTGTTCGTGGAAATATCCATTTGCCAATACCGCACAGCAAACTCCAGTAAACTACAGTCAGTGCTGATAGAATACAAAGTCTTCCACAACTTTACACAGGTAGATCCAGCATCGAAGTAGAACCCTAGCGTTAGGGATCGTGAGGCACTAAAATCTCCCTCTACTATCAACCCCTTCATCACTGAAGGCAACATCACATTTTCCCATCTTCCTCTTCTGGACAAGAAACACCCAAAGTTGAGTCACGTTCGCTCGCCAAAGTTGCGCTACCTACAAAATGTTCAACATCCACTCCAGTCCCTTCCACTAACGGACAACCGCTTTCGCAACGTTACCAAGTTTTTGTCCCATGTCTTCAAACTTCTCCGACAATCTATGAACTTTTTTTGCATCGACGTTCCATTCGTTACGGCATCGTTTATGTCGCGTGAATATTGCTCGTCCGCGGAACTAAGTGGCGGCAAACAGTTCAACAATGCAACCCAGCGATCGGAAGCGGACAACTTTGAGAATGTATTTAAATTGAGCGATGAGTTCATCTGCACATAAGGTGGCCCGTTAAAAAAAAACTTATGCATGGTTATCGATTAACATTATTTGCATACCTCATATGAAATCAAAGTTTTCTTTGCTGTCAAGAATTTTTTTTGTATTCAAGCTACCAAAATGGCAATAATTTCTATTCCATGTTCTCTACGTTATCTGAAAATTGAGAGAACCGTTTCAAAGACCTCTTCGAGAATCGAAATTTGTCGGAGAAACGATGAAGATACTCAACTGTAAAATTTGAAGATTTATTTTTTAAACTCCAGTTTCTTTTCTTCAAAAATAGAAACGAACAATATACCTACTTCAAAATACTACTATTATTTGATAAATATTGTTCTCCCTGTTAGGATAGGAATGTAGAGTACATATAAAAACGCTGCCAATGATTGTACAGTGGCTAATTATTCCTTCGCTTCAATAATGATTTAAGAAGACTATCCACTTGTGATAGTATTTATTCCGAACATTTGTGAACGTTCTCACTGAAAAAAAAAAAAAAAAAAAAACAGATTGGTAATTAAGGGGAAAACTCTGTGGCAACTATTTTAATTTTAATCATTTTCATTTTTCTCAACTTCCAAATTAAACGCTGAATTTTTTCCTAATGCTACAGTTAAGGAGTGTTTGACGATCATTCCAATGAGTATAAAACGATTTTTATGGTTCCAGAATTCTCAAATTATACCCTCATGCAAAATTTCTGAAAATCTTCCAAATTTGACACAAATGCTGCGATAACTCGAGAACCAAAAAAGCTATCGACCCCGCGATGGTCTCATTCGATTCAGCGTCCAAATATCTATACAAATTGATACCAATTGAACCTGTTTCTAGAAAACGTTGGAAAGTACGAATTTTCTCCACCTCAAAACCCCTCAAAAATACCCTTAAAATTGAGGTAGCGATTCGGCTAAAAAATTTAACCATTGTCAGACCAAGTTTGATTTTTGGTAAAAATGTCGAGAATTCAGCTTCTATAGTTTCGTCAGAAAGGTGTTGACGGCGTACGGCGGACAAACAGAATGTTTTTATTGGATTATCGGATTCTCCATGCCTTGAACCTTAAAACATCAAATTTTGGGTTTTGAAAAAATTTTCGTACAAAACATGACATCGGCATTACATGTTATTGTCGTCTACACATTAACAACTACGATCCTGTAAAATTTATTTTGGACTTCAAAGTGGTTAAAATTCTGACCAATTCACAGTGTTCCCTCTCCACCGGCTTTCACTGTGATTAGCTTTCCATTTTTCGCTCATTCGGCAACACTTATGGAAATTTTGTAGATTCGTATCCTTTTAAAAATATTTCAAGCTAAACTGGTTGAAATGGGGTTTTCACTTCTGAAAGGGGGACGATCCGTAAAAAACCAACAGAAATATATATCTCGGCTGCGTACGTTTTTCGATGACGCTTTCATTCTTCGGTTAAGTCGGTAGGTACCCCTAATGTAATAAAACCAGTCCATTCCATTCTCAATCTATCAATCAAACTGGAAATAGCACTCTTGTTATTTTAAGTTAAGATAATTCAGACAAGTAAATATTAGGTACAGTACCGAGCTTCTGACAGCACTGGATGTGGAACTTAATGGATTTTAGGGGAAACAATAAACATGGTACGATATAAACGAAGTCGGTGAAAAATTTCCCTCATCCCATAGAAATGAGATTTCTGAGAACCGAGCGAAATAAAACGGAACGAACGAAAAAGCGGTGAAAAGTTCGACTGTAACTGATCTGCAAACTGTTCTTACGATACACCTGCTAAGAAAACGTAACTGATATATTTACGAGAAGATATTAGCCACAGTCTGGGAAATTGGTTACGTCGCGGTATGGACTATCTTCTAACAAGTGCGACAAGGATCGCTCTGTGGACACTACAAATAAATTGTAATCAGTGGAGGCTGGTGAACGAGCAGGAAAGCGATAGCCCGGCGTTAATCAAGCCCGCGTGCCTTAGTTGTCCCTCGGAATTCAAGTGACACCGTCGTCCGTTCCATCCAAAGCTACCCAGTTCTATCGAAGGCCCTTTCTACACCCTTCTGAACCTTTCTGCACCCACCACAGCTTTCCCGCGGTGCTGATCCCTGGTAATTCCTTTACTCCTTATTCAGTTGACTTCCAATTCTCGAAATCCAATCCTGTGTGCGTCAGAAGATTGTGAGGAACGTTTCATCACGTCTTAACACGTTCTACATTTTTTTTCTTCTACTAGAGCGTTTGCAATTTAGTTAATTGAAAAAGTATAGCAAGGCAAAACATGGAAGCATTTTATGTTACTTCCGCACCGATTATTTTGCATTCCGAAACGAAATAAAGCGCTTGTAAACTAAAAACTCGCACCTTTTACATAATTTTGAGTAGAATATGTAAAAACAAATTGAAGCTCGATTATTTGATGAAGTGTGAAATTATTATTTGATATGTTGAGGGGTGTTTTATTGAGAGAAATTCTGTGTGTAGGCGAGACAATTTCACCTAATCTTCTTGGGTGATTTATTTTAAAAACTTCACCTTCAGAGTTTCGCATGGTGTCAAATCTTTCTGCACGGGTTTGAGAAACTATTTTCTGCAGGACGATCGCTTCATATATAGATGGCAGTTTCTCTACATCAGAACCATTTAGGAGGAAACTCTTTCCGTTGGTATGAGTAGGTCTCATTGGGTTTTGTCTCTGAAGAGTCTTTCTATCTACATAATATGTAGATATTATATATATGCAAACGATGGGGAATGAACACTCACAATTTGCGAAATAAAACGCACAAAACGGAATTTATTGAGAATAAATCGAAAAATTAACACGAGGGCCGCGGTACTCCCTGACTGTCTTGTTTCATACAACATACTGACGCCATCTTACGAAAATCAGACTGGCGTTGTTACATTTCTCTTTTTCCCTTTTGGGTACAAAAAAATCCCTCACAATGACGTTCCAGGGTGAACCGCAAGGAGACCAGTATTCTGGTAGGCCCGTCGGACATAGGTAGTATTTCACATATACATAGGCGTAACGAGGGGGGGGTTTTTGGGGACGGACCCCCCCCCCCCCATTGCTTAGAAATATTTTTTAAAAAAGGACAAGGATATGATGGGGCCTCAGCAATGAGTGGAAAATTCATCGGAGCACAGGCCTATGTAACGGAAGAGCATCCTACTGCAATATATGTCCATTGTGCATCCCATAGCTTAAACCTTGCTATAAGTGCATCATGTTCAGTTTTTGAAATCAACCCCCCCCCCCATGAGGGGGTAAACCCCCCCATGAGTCAACTCTAGTTACGCCACTGCACATATATATATATATATATAAATATATTATATAGGTATATGTTCATATTATGAACCAACTGATGACCAACTGCTGCAACCAAAATGTATTCGAATGACCTCGATTCCGCCCTTACTTATAGTTAGTCCAATCGGTAAACAAACTATGAAAGTAGTGACATACACGGCCATCACCCAGCAGCTTTGCTATAATGGTGAATGTGTAAAAAAAATGTCATATTCCCAACTAAAATAATAAACCAAAAACTAGCCTATTTCACAGCTCTTCAGAGAGCTAGAAATTATGACTCTTCCCGTCCAACTCATTATCGTATGTCTTCTGTTGGACGTAAAGAAGGGTGAATCAGTGACGTGAGGAGACGTTCATTATTACCAAACGCGAGCTGATCTTACCTGTCCACAAAATTGAATAGCGAAGAAGAGCAGCCACTACGATACTCGTCAGATCTTTAAATTACTATAAGTTTAAAAAATTGTATGACTTGTGGTCTCAAAAAGTTACCATGTTACCAATTTACTACACTTTTCAAGAGTTTATAAGCCCCAAATTGAATTTGTGATAAAGGAATACGATCGGTTGATAAGTTATTTTGTTCAATAATTTGATGTATTTATATTTTTCGCATTTTGTGGAATTTATTTGCTTTCCATTTTGATTCGTCGTTGGGACAGGGCCGAGGAAAATTTATAAATGTGCTCGCGCTGACCCGATGATAGATCTCTTTTGACACATGAATCACTTTCCTTCTTCCGGTTCTCCTCTCTGGTTGGGCCCTGCGTCCGATTTTGCAAATGTATGTGTAGGCTGTGGGGATAAAATGTCTACTCTTTCTGCAACAGCCGACCTGAGGCTAACACGGACTCACGAAGGCCATATTACATTTTACATCTTAGGTTTCGAAAGACGCGCTTCTGTTTATGTTTGTCCTAGGAACAGTTTGTGAAAGGGCTGAGCCGAGGGAACATAGAGTTTACACTGGCTGAGCTTGAACAGAGGAAATAAACGCTTTACACTTGACGCGAGACAGAACATAACAGAGGAAGAACGTTGGATGAGATGATACTGAAGCTAATACTGAAGAGCTCTAGGGTCTTGTAGACAAGGCCGACCCGAAGCTATGGAACGGCGACTCGCATCAGTGGCGTTCGGTCTTCTAAAATACTCGGTCGGTGGAACTGTGATGTAGCCTGGAGGCCTTTAGTCTGCCTCTCGTCCGCTCCTATGAAGAACGGTGAGAGCAACGATGCGGAATTAGTGGGAAGGGACTCGTTGCGATGAGGAGCGAGTCGGAAGAAAAAAGGATCGAAATATGGAATATCGCGGCGAAGTACGAATAAACCGGAGGGAACTTGCATCAAAGGTGCCGAACCCTGAGGAACGAACACGACGGAGAAGGAAATGTTGGCATAATAGCAAAGGTGAACGGTGACTGCTCCGCAACGAGAAGAATCGATTCCCTTTCATACTCGGTATCCCATGATACCGAAATTTTTTGCGAACCCAGCGTGGAAGTTCGAATTCAGTTCAACCTGTCTCTTTTGGTTTATTATTATCAATAATAAACCATAGTAATCGCCCAAGAAAAAAAACTATAACCCCCCTCAAAATGTGATGTTTTACGTTTCAAGGCATGTAGAATCCGAATATCCAATAAAAAAAATTCTGTCTGTCCGCCGTACGCCGTTAGCAGTTTTCCGGCCAAACTATAATAGCTACATTCTTGAAATTTTCACCAAAAATCAATTTCGGTCCTACGACGGCCCAATTCTTGAACCAACTTGCTAGCTAAATTTCAAGGGTACTTTTGAGGGGTTTTGAGGGGGAGAAAATTCATATTTTCCAGGGTTTTTCAGAAAAATGTGTATTTGGTATCAAATTATATAGATTTTTGCACGTTGAATCGAATGAGACCATCGCGGGGTCGATAGCTTCATTGGTTCTCGAGTTATCGCAGCTTTTGTGTCGAATTTGGGAGATTTTCAGAAATTTGACATGAGGGTATAACTCGA
Source organism: Tupiocoris notatus (assembly GCA_037159825.1). Taxonomy (NCBI): domain Eukaryota; kingdom Metazoa; phylum Arthropoda; class Insecta; order Hemiptera; family Miridae; genus Tupiocoris; species Tupiocoris notatus. The sequence continues at coordinate 2,322,205 of JASJUZ010000090.1, forward strand.
GAGTTCTTGGAGCTATAAAAATCGTTCTATACTCATTGGAATGGTCGTCAAACACTCTCTCCAGCTGAAGGGTAAGGCAAAAAATTTAGTTTTTAATTAGGAAATTGAGAAAAATAAAATTGATTAAAATTACAATAGTTGCTACGGAATTTTCCCCGATAGTTACCGATCTGTTTTTCGGTTGAAATGTTTACACATGTTCTGAATAATTTACTATCATAAATGGATAGTATTCTGAAATTATTATTGAAGTGAAGGAATAATAAACCACTGTACAATCATTTGCAGCGTTTTAATACACAGTTCTATGGAGAGAAGAAAAAGACTGTAGCCCCCACGCACATCGACCTTAGCCTTTGAATAGACGGGATTTCCGGCTGACCTATTGACGTCCTTCAGGATACGCACACCGCTTGGCAAATATTGCCCTGCAAATAATTTTTCGTCCCAGCTTCAGCCGATATTTAGACGAAATCGACTGGCACCGTGGTTGTTTTCTCAATGTACAGAACATAAGGTAAATCTTCTAGAACACGATTCAATATTGCTTTCCTGTGGAATCGTGAGTTTGGGTAACGTCAAATCGAGTAGGTACACAAATATTCTGACTTGAGCGCAATTCCTCGACACTAAACACATAGTTTTATAGGTTTCATGTCGGTCCGTTCTCATACGGTCTGACATTAAATCAATTACTATGAAAAGCGTTGCCTGCAAGTTCGTGAGATAACAAGCAGAGGGTCAATCGAGGGCATCATACACTTCACATGAAAACCGAGTGTGTGCTCCTACTAGCACAGTACACAGAATTCAACTACACTTGGCTCCACACCGACTACAACCCTCAGCCTACGAACAGCGGACAAACACACTAGAACTCACATAATGTACTCACTAACGCGCCCAACAAAGATGGACTGCGTTCCTCTCGCGCATCATCATTCCATCATCCTATTCAATTGAGTCCGGCGTTTAAAATTGCACAGCGTCATAGTTAATCACGTCAAAGCTGCGCTCGTCCTCAACTCTGTGGTACCGAGGGACCGAGGTATACAATAAGTGATAAATGTACATCCACAACAACAGAGCATTTTGAACGAGTCCGCCGAGTGAACCGGGGAATGACGTCCCTCTCCATTCTATCACACGAACAGACGAACTCGTCAACGCCACTGGACGGAGATATGTCAACGAGGTGAAAAACTGGCCGCTTCCCATGATGCTGGAGATACGGTGAAATAAGGGAAAGTTTGTCGTGGGTAATTTTAACAACTCCTCTCGTATCGATTACATTTTAAATGCACTGACTTCCCCGAACTCGGGGATATGCGTCGAATTGCGTCAACTATAACAATCGTGGGCAAAAACGCCAAAAATGTCAGTTTTTGGTTTATTATTGATAAACCACAGCTCACCTCAAAAAAAAAAAAAAAAAAAAAAAAAAAAAAGCCCAAGGAAAATTTTACAACCCCCCTCAAAATTTGATGTCCTAGGTTTCAAGGCACGCAGAATCGAATATTCAATTAAAACAATCCTCCGCGCCTTACGATGACCATTCTTAATTCGTGAGATAATATATACATTATGTATATAACTCAGGAAATAATATAGAAGCCGTTTACGTTTATCTAATGTAATGAATAAAGAGCGCTTCCCTACTGATGTACGTACAGTTCAGACTACACGACATTGCCCAATCCAATCATATTAAACTTGTTCGGGTGGGGTGTTAGTTGTCCTTTTCACTACTATATATACTATAGTACGTAGTATATAATATTTATGGAATAGTTATAGGTAGGGAGTAGTTTATTATTTGTGTATAGAGAGTGGGAATCTAAAGAAGTTTTTATCGTAAGTAATGGTAGTTTCTATAATTTGGTATGTTGGTGGAGGTGTTGTCATGTACTTAGTATCATAAAGTATTGGGTTTTTCAACTGGAGCCAAGTTAAAGCAGAATTAGACGTAACAACTTAAAGTTTTCCAAGATTTGTAACTTGCACAGTGGATAACTCAAACAAAAATTTGTCAATTTTAATGTTTGAATATACCAAAAGATAGGTAATTTAACTGTCCACATTTTCTAATGTAATGTACCTATCCATTTTCAACCGTTTTAGCGTTATTCAACAATATTAGTAGACTATACACGAAAACATGACATTTTTCAACTTTAAACGTTATTTTCATCTATTTAGTGCGAAAGAAACGAAGAATGAACCATATATTATTGATATACACATCATCAACTATCATTATGCTGAATTTGAGCGAAATCTATTTCAAAAAATGTTTCGCAAAAAATCCAAGGGGACCCCTGCGATTTTTTTCAACCGACCATTTAACGAATTTTTACTCGTCTTTCAGTACAGATAAAAATCTGAAATTTTTAGAAAAGCTGTGTCTTACCATGATGTATTTTTGTGATTTTTTTTATTTCTCGGAAAAATCTGCAAGTGGTCCAAAAAAATCGGTTTTTGAAAGCTCAAAAATTGGCCTTTAACCGTGCTTTTCGGGGTTAAAATTCATGCGAATCAATTGTTTTATTATGCAGGAGTCTTCATTTGAACGCCTTACACACGTACGTAGCAAAAAATTTGGCGAAAAAAATTTAAACAGAGCCAGAGAAATTATTTTCCGTAAATCGAGTTTTTCACCGGCCGAATATTCGAGCATCGGTAAGGGTGAAAAATTAAATTTTCGTTTTTGAGCGATTTTGAAAGCTATTCTTATGGGAAATTTAACGCTGAATCCGAATATGACGTCAAAACGGCGGAAATTTCACGAAAACTGTC